>VDFB02075321.1:393460972-393563238 GCA_007258455.2 Sequoia sempervirens
AACATTATGTATACTTTTGGCTTTGGTATCCGATGTTTCCCCCTTTTGGTAGTTTGGCAAAGGATATTTGAATGCTTGATGATCATCATTGGTATGATGTCCCTCAATTGTAATGGTACCATTGTCAATTAAATCTTGTACTAGATTTTTCAAATCTTGACAATTGTTTGTTCTATGACCTTTACATCGATGATAATTGCAATAATACGAGTCATTCCATGATGGTGGTTTAACTCGTGGCTCATAATCTCTTTGTGGTGGTAAAGTGATAACCTTATTATCAAGAAGTTCCTTGAGAGCAGATTCAAGAGATTGACCCAAAGCAGTAAAAGTTCGTCGATTTGAAAAGAATGAAGGTCTAGACAGATTTGATATTTGGGTATTGCCAACATTATTATTGAAATTACCATGATTTTGATTGGTATTTTGATTGGTCATGTTCTCTTGCTTGGAAATTTGTCCTTGTTGATTGTTGTTTCCTTGTTGAATTGTATTTCCTTGTGGATTATTTCGTGGAGCACTTGATAGATTGAAAACAGATGGTCTTGTTCGTAAATTATTTGCATCCACTATGCCATCATTAACAACATTTTTGTTTCTATTCCAAAACCTTGTTTTATCGTTATTGTTTTGATTTGATGTACTTGGATTATCAAGTTTTATCACTCCCCTTTTAACCAAGGCCCCTTCAATGGTGATTGCATTTTCAATCAATTTTTCAAAGTTATGAGGACAATGAAGGTTAAGCCTATAGCTTAATTCTAGATCATGGCTATTAATAAAGATATCCATCTTTTCCTTTTCAGGAATAGGACGAGAATATCGTGCAAATAACCTTCTCCACCTTTGTAAAAATGTAGTAAAGGGTTCTCCTAATTTTTGTTTCACTTTACAAAGATCAAGCATTGTTATTTGGTGTTGAATGTTGTAGGAGTATTGTGAGATAAACTGATTTATCAATTCCTCAAAATTTTTGATAGGTGGAGTGATTTTTGAAAGCCACTCCATGGATTGTACACCTAGACTTCATGGAAATAATCGCATCAAGTAAGTATCATCATAGGCGAATTCAAGACTCATGTTTTGGAAATCCCTAACATGGTCAATGGGATCAGTTTTTCCATTATACCTATCATACTTAGGAATTTCGCAATGTTTTGGAAATGGGATCATTTGAAGACTCCTATCAAATGGATAAGGAGATATGTCTTCCAAAACATATTTCTTTGTTGTACCTCCTTGCATTTCCTTTATTTTCCCTTGTAATTCTTTTATCTATTGGTTAAGAGCACTAAAGTCATTAGGAGGAGTTTCAGGATTTTGTTTAATCCCTTCTATGTCAAAGGTGTGAGGCAACTTAGCTCGTTGATTAGCTAATGAAAGAAAATATTTTTCTTTGTTACGTTCTAGAATTCTTTCCATAAGAGTATGGAATTGGGGATCTTGTTCTGCTTCTTGAAGCTTTTCTTCTGTTAACTCATCAAGATTTAATGTTTCCTCTTCTTTTTCATTTCGGTCACCCATTTTATTGGTTGTGGTTTCTCCCTCATCTTTTTCCATTTGTTTTTGAGATCTCGTGAAGACAGGCATAGATTTTGCTCCAAATTCTACTCACTTTTGATCAAAAGAGTGAAATAGTGCAATTTATGTGATATATATGAAAGTCAGGATAGAATGAAGATTCTATGACTTACACAAAATTTCTAATCTTGTAGCTTGTGTTGTTCCCTAAGTGAAAGGATGAAAATCCTGTTAGCGGGAATATAAGCAAAAGATCAAGAAAAGGATGATTTTGTACTTTATGAAATTTTGATCATGACTTTGTAAAAGGATGGATTTTATGATAGATGCCTAATGTATTCTAAGTTCTCTATTGCAAAATTTGATTTGGACGAGTAGAATATTCGATTGCGGGTTGGGGAATATAACTGAAACGGATGCGTTGACTATGGTTATGCCTTTGAGAAAGGCCTCTTCTTTGAAAGTAAGCTTGAGAATACAAGGGCTCTATGGAATAATCATCTGAAAGACCTCTAACACAATCATGATACCTATGAAGAAAGGTTCTATATTTGAGTAAAACTTTCCGACTTTGATATAGGAATCGTTGCTTCTTCAATAATTTCTTGTGATTGAGGGGTTTCTTTGGCTTCTTAATTTTTTTGGAAACAGATTTCTTTACAAACTTTGTGGATTTCCAATCTCGTAACATGAGATTGATCAATGTGATAATGAGTGTTTTGGATGATCTTATCTAAATTAATGTAGTGAAAACACATCAAACAAGTTTGAAAACAGTTGTCTTAAGTCCTATGCTAAACATCAAGTGTGTAATCAAAATGTTATTCAAAAATTGTTTTAACGGGTTTTACACATGACAAGTACTTCAACAGACTCACTCTTAGTTCTCAAGTAGGTCATCATAGCAATCAACAGCCCACATCTTAGAACTGCGTCAACTCACACAGCCATGTCACCCACGAAAGGGCGTCTATGTTTTTGTCTTTTCTAGGTGCGTACTCAGAGTGATGGAAGTGGATACCGGATCCCCTGAGCAAACAATCCTTGGCAGTTATATGGTGAGTATCTTGGGGGTAGATTCTTCCCTCCCCTGCACTATGATTGAAACAATGTTTGGAAACTGACTCAGTTAGTTACTACACTAGGTTCGTAGTAAAGGTTTCCATTCGGTGCGGCAAATGATAGACTCCCTCGAGAGACCTCCCTACCTTTAGAACAAAGGATTTGGGGATGGTTATCAATGCACACTACCGTCAAAAGAGGGTTTCCCCAATTTTGCTTTAAATTTTAGAGTGGGCTGGAATAGCCTGGCTTTGGCTTGAACCCACTTGAGTTGTTCCTCTTGGGTGAGTACTTTTTCCCACAAAAGCAGGCTCTCTACAAGGTTTTAACAAAAGCTATAAAATGCATAAAAGGAAATAGATGAGTTTGGCATTTTGATCACCCAGTTAAGGGGAGAGCATAGGCCTATCACCGAAGACAAAGCAAACAAAGGTTCAATTGTTAAGCACCAAATGAAAATTTTCTAAACTAAGTGAAGATTTTGCTTCACATAAAAAGAAAATTCATTTTAAGCCCAAATTGAAAGATGAAGTGTCTACCCTAGGATTGCTTCGTTTTACCTTAGATGACTACCCTAGGATTGGTTAATTTTATGCTTAAAATGACTACCCTAGGATTGGTTCTTTTTATGCTTTAAATGATTACCCTAGGATTGGTTAATTTTATGCTTTAAAATTATTAACTGTCCGCGGCTGTGTCGGAATCAGTTAAACTAATATAGAGTTACAGATTACAGAATACATTCTTTAAAAATTTGCACTGCAAAAGACATTATAGGCACTTCAAAATTAATTACAGGCGCTGCAAAACTGATTAAGGGCGCTGCAATACTAATAAGGGGCGCTGCAAGATGGATTATGGGTGCTGCAAAGATGATTACGGGCGCTGCAAAAATGATTACGGGCGCTGTAAAGATGATCACGGGCGCTGCAAAATGGATTATGGGCGCTGCAACAGACTTCAGATGCGCTAAACTGGAGATGACATTTCTGAAACGTGTCGTCTGCGCTATTCCGCTGTTTTTACCTATAACCTGTCAAAAAAAACTACAAATAAAACATTAAAAAGGGGGCAAGAGCCCCACGGTGGGTGCCAAAAATGTGTTATGTTTATTTATTTTAATCTAATTGAAAACAAAACACTAAATGAAACCTTATACTAAAGAAATTTAAATGAATTCAAATCAAACAAAGTTTTCTTCAGAGCCGTTTCATCTTCCTCTATCTCCAGGAATTTGAAGTTGCTGCTCTCAGATTTGATGTAAGCTTCTCCAAATGGCTGCTGTAGAATGAGTATGCAAATGAAAATCTATTCTATATGTTGGTGAAGATGGGATTGCTGATACGGATATGGACAGGGGCTGTGATTATGCACAGGGGCTGTGAATGAAATGTATCATGATTCTATTGCTATTGCTATGATTCTATACCATCTATGCTTATGAAAGTACTCTATGAATGCTATGAGTGCTATGAGATTTGCCTATAGTTATTTTACTAAAAGCTTCTATATCATTTGAAGCTCCCGGCAGCTGTATTTATAGATTTTTGCAAGCTTCATCCGGGCTGGCAAGAATCTACGGCAATGAGATTGTCTGGTAAGTTTGAATGGTGAGAGATGGAGAGGTTGAGAAGAAAATGGGGGAGGTTGAGAGGTTGGAGAGAAGGATGGATTCCTGTCTTCAACCCACGGGAACAAGCCTGCACAGAAACAGAGAAATTTAATTTTCTGTTTTAACCGTTTGCTTCCCGGGAGTTGAAGATAAATCCCAAATTAAATAAATAAATAAATTTATTTAATTTATTGCATTTGATTTTTGATTTTTAAAAACTATGGAAGATTTAATTAAATATTTTGAAATATTTAATTGTAATATGACTTTAGAAGAATTTGAAATTTTAGAAGATTTAATTAAATATTTTTGGAAATATTTAATTATAAATAGATTTTTGAAGAATTTTGAAATGATTTAAGAATGAATAAATTGAATTAGAGGAAATAATTAAATATTTTTAGAATATTTAATTGTAAATGATATTTAGAAGAAGAATAATATTTTAATCTTTATTTGAATAAGATATTCAAACGAAGATTATTGATAATTAATATAAATAAATCATAATGATTATTTAATTAATTAAGAAATGAATACGAAAAGATGATTAAATAAACTTATTTATTTAATCGAAATAAAAGAATGAAGAAATATAAATAAATTATTTAAATTTATTTATACGCAGATAGAATTCAAAGATTTTAATTAAATATTAAAAATATTTAATTAATTACCAGACAATATGATGTGACCATTTTTAGGTGTATACAACAACAAATTAGTTTTTTGGGGTATATGGAATAACCCCATCCATTGTGATATGGAAATTATGGAAGGAATGGAATATTAGGATTTTCAAAAGGAAAGAGATGAACAAAGATAGGCTCTAGGATAAAATTGAAAGAGCTATAGTAGAGTTGGTCAATGAATATGCTCGGTGCAAATCAGGTAAATAGAAAATATTCACAAACTGGGATGATTGCCTAACTAAAAAATTTGTTGCTCTAAAGCCTCCACTACTAAGTGAAAATGGCACAATATAGTCAACAAAGATAAAGAGAGCAGAGAAATCATGGAAGGCACTGGAAACAAGGTGGACCAAAATAAATTTTGATGGAGCTTTCCGTAGGAACCCAGGACTAGGTGGAGCTGGTTGCATAGCAAGGGATGCTTAGGGTAGGAACCTAGCAGAAAAATCCATACCACTTGAAATATGCTCAAACACTGAAGCAAAGTTCAAGGTAGCGGCCACTGGCTTGTAGCTGGGTCTGGACTTGGAGTGAAACAAGTGCACTTGGAAGGGGATTTTCTTATCATAGTCAAATCCATCTGGAGAGGAATCACTCTAAATTGGAAACTTAATCACCTATTGCAGAGCATCAAACAATTGGAGAATAGGTTTGATGCCTTCCATATTAGCCACATATACCGAGAAGGAAATGAAAAGGCGGATGAGTTGGAAAAAAAGGCATAAGAAAGTACCACATAGGCAAAGGCTAGAATAAATTTAAAATCAGAGATTAAGTAACAGAAACTCCTCACCAACCGGTAGTGAAAGAAACACACATGGAAATAAGGACAAAATCTAGGCAAATTGGTTTGACAAGACAAAGATCATCAAAAGAAGGCAAAGAGAAAGCTAAATGAACTAGTCCTAAGGAAAAAGAAAGGATAGGTGGATAACACACTACCATGAATTAATTCTACTCATGTACCACCAACAGGGTGGTGGCAAGAAAACATGTTCCAAAGGGCACAAACAAAGAAAAGCTAATTATGAGGAAGTAAGACCCCGAGTTTTAAAAAGCCTCGGCTGGTGGAGCTTCTATCAAATGCAAATAGTGTCATCCCCAAAACAAAAAGAGATAGTGAGTGGTAGAATTGTCTTAAGCCAGAGATTCAAAGAGGTGTTGTGGTTGGTTGAAGCTACCCCAATGGAGACTCTGCTATTTCTGAACACGATGAAGCAACAACAATATTTCATAGGCAAAGTGTTGGATAAAAGGTTGTAGAGGTTGTTGGCCTCTTCTCATCTACAGGTCCTCTGGGTGACTAAGAAAGTTGTGGGCCTAGAATTCATGAAGGCTTACCATAGATTCAGGTCAAATGCAGAAATACTAGCCATGTTCCCGGCTATTCTCCTACACATGGTTATTTTGAAGGAAGTGGGGATGAAGCTGACACAGATGGTGTTCATCCATACATGGTTGGGAGACATTGACACAACCCTGGACAACATGGATGAAAACAAGAAAATTCCAATGTCACAGAACTATTATATTATGTGCATGCATGAAAGTGAAGTGATGAAATTCCCTCTGGTTCGAACTATTGACCCAAAGAGTTTTGAGATGTTGTGGGACGAGCATGAGTGGAGCATTTTCTTCCTGCTCAAAGCAACCAAGCTAGTAACCAACCGTCCATGAGGCTGGGCAATGAGGTATGTGGAGGATAAAGGCTTGCAGAGGAGATTGTGGTTGGGGATGACGATGACTGGGATTTCAACATTGGTGAGGAATGGTGCTAGAACGACCCCAAAGACCTTGAGGAGAAGGAAAAAGGCCCGACCCACTAGAATTGTGGAGTGGACTTCCCACTAGTCGCAGACTACATTGCCTACATGAAGCGAATGGAGTTAGATGATGATGAAGAATGAATAATCTTGGTTTAGCTATAATATAGTTAAAAAATTGTAATAGGAATAGCAATAGAGTCTAGTATACAAAAAATAGAAGTCAATCTCGGAGTAGATGGTAATGCCTATGTCTCAAACCAGGCTATTTTGTAAAGAAAAATGTGAATATATAGCCATAATAGTTAGGAAAGGGTGGTATGGTGATGGCCATTTTGTCAAAGAAGGTCAATAAGGAAGTATTTTGATGACAAAAACTCATGTAATCTCTTTTTTTTGAAATACAAGGTGTTGCCCCTTAGCAGTGATTTAACTAGCAAAAAATAAAAACCAAGAGACAATCGCATGATCCCCTTTGTACCTTCAAAGGAAAAACACATATATAGACCTAGAGAGATAGTGGTTTCCAAACCCCTAGTGATACCTTTAGTTCATCCCATAAGGGAAGAAAAGAGGCCAATGGCTAAGAAACCCACCCTTACACCTTCACAAGTTGAAAACTAAACAAGAAGAAACAAAAATGCTAAAGAGCGTAGGAAAAGATGTCATGCTCTTTCTTGTCAGATGGAAGAAAAGAATACAACATTACCTGAGAATCAAACAACCATGTAAAAAAATATAGAGGAACTACAAATTTCACCAAAACATGGAAATGAATCTTACATGACTCAACCTAAAGAAAAATAAAAATAAGAACATGCAACTGACATTTTCATTAAACATCCCATGGTGATAAATTTAGATAATGAAGAAGAAAATGCTAAAATTGATGAACAAGTGCATAACGATCTATCTCTATTGTTTTCAAATTCTACAAATTTAGATGGTGGAAATTGTGATGATCCTCTTTATGAGAGTGAATCACTGTGTGTTGAACTTGGTGATGGTCTTTGTATGACACTTTTTGTAGTCCCTTTGGATAGTGCTTGTCTTCCCTATATGATGAGAAAAATTGGGATGTGGATGATTTTCTTTAGATCAACTTGCATGTGTGGTACTCCTTTGTGTTTGCTTGCATGTGATGTAATATCCTGTATTATGCTGCTTGGTGTGTATTTGTGTTTGTGATTTTTCTTTGGAGGACACCTTTCCCTCCATTGGCCCATGGATACTAAGGAAAACAAATTATCGTAACATTCTTCTATTTGTATCTCCATTATTCTTTATGTCATTAACATTTCCTTTTATTTTTGGTCTTATGTTTTTATTTTGGGGATGATGCAAGGCATTGATACATTTAGGTCTCTTCCATTTTAACCCAATTTTTTTTTTGTTCTCTCTCTCTATGTGTCATTATTCCATTATGTTTGTTATTCCATGAGTATTTGGGGATTGATGTTAGTTTCAAGCTCTATTATATCACTATAGGAAAGACATACTAACCCAAGATCTATGGATCACTTATGTGTTCATCCTTTGTGTTTTGTTATATTGCATTTGGGAGAAACCATTTATCATGATGTACCTTTATTTGGAAACAAATCAATGGCATATGGATTTCCAAGAAATCTCTCATGACCCTTATCATATGGCAGCTATCATTTTCTACCTTAAAGAAATTTCTCACAACATGGATTTTTACAATTTATTTAAGGTGGGGGCATACATTGGCATTATTTGTCTCAACTTTTCCACATGTGTTGGACTTAGTGATGTGTTGACATTGGCACTTTTTCTTCACTTCGTTCACACATGTTGAACTTAGTGATATGTTGAAATAACATTTTTTTAGCACCTTATTAGAATTTTTTACAAGTATGAAGGTGTTGTCATTGATGTCAGCTGATTTTCATTGTCATTGATGTCAACTATGTGTATGGAAGCTGGTTATTGGCTATATATGTTGAGGATATTGAGAAAATTGTAATAAAGAAGGTTTGCAAGTTGTGCATGTATAGTTGTGACGTTGAAGAAGTTTTATGAGTACATGGAGTTATCCTTATGTTGCTATGTTTGGAGGTGTGTTAGAGTGAAGTATGTGCTACAAAGATGTATCTGGTACTTGGGTTCCAAGTTCTTTTGAGAAAATTTGATAAATAGAGAAAATAGTGTCATGCAGGTATTCAGTGTATCCTTTGGGATGTGTTTCATGTTTCTTCTAGGTTGATTCTATGCTTGTGTGGTTCTAAAAAATTATTCATGATTGGTGGGAGTTGCTATATCTAGAATTTGGGCTTTTGGATCATTATATAGTGTGAGATATTTTCACTAGTATGTGAACTATGCATTTTAGTGTGTCTAGTTGTGGTCTAGGAGAAATGTATTTGCTTCGTATTTCTCCACATTTTGGTTTTAGGACTTGCAATTCTAAGAATAGGTGTATAAGGGGTATGTGCAGGATCATCATGGAAAAAATAGGCCCTTAAGTGGAAAAAAATTCAGTAAAATCAGAGTTAGGCAACTTGACGTAAAATTTTCAATAACTTATCTATATTATTTCAAAAATATGTAAAAATAGAATATGTAACAAATTGAATGTAGTTTCTAAACTACTAGGTTTGTTTAAAAAAAGAAAAATCTATTTGGTGAAAATTTGAAATTTCAATGCAGTAGTACTTCAATTTCAGGGAAAAAATAAGAAGTAGGTGTCTGTCTTACCACCCTAACCATAATAAAATGATAATATTTTTTTATAATATTTTAGATATAAGTAGATGACTCATGTCCCAATGTGATGCATATTTTTTTGTAATTTTTTTCCAAGTAAATAATTAATTATGATTTTTTATTACAAATTTTTAAAAATATAAAAACTTGTATGTTTGACCACCTTAACTTGGTCAAAACTTCATGAAATTCAATTTTCTTTTTAATCCTATAGTATGTGAAGCATAGAATGTGATATGTTTCAGATTCAAAAATGTGATACCATTTGAAAGCTATAGATGTTTTTCAATCATCCTATCAATCAGGACTTTAGTCATAATTCAAATAGAAAATGAATAATAATTATTTATTAAATTCAAAGTAAAGAATAATTTATATTGGTGGAAATCTGAGAATCTCCTTTAAAACCCTTTTGTTTCATTAATTTTGGGTAAAAAAAAGGTCACCAGCCACATACCCATCATATTGCCACTTTTTGGCCCATCATGATCTTGCACATACCCTAAGGTTGCTCTCTTGATTGGTTCAAAAGGATTTGAGATTTGGTGTTGTTGTTGATGAGTTTTTGAGCTACAGTGTATTCTGATGGTTGATAGAGTTATTCAAATATACAAAATATTCATGCGCTTTAGGTGAAGTTTTTTGTGAGGTTTCTAGATGAATTTTCAAGTGTTTATTACTTACTCTAGGTCATGTTCAACTAAAGTTTGTTTTCTAGAAATATTGGACCATGTTAAGGATACTTGAGCTTAATTATTTTATGTCTTTTGCATGGGTGGGTGCTAACCTTGTGTTAAAAACTACTAGCAAAAATTATGGAAGTATGTTGAGGCATGTTGGGACTCATTTAGGTCCTCATTAAGTATGCGTATGGTAACCTTGGGAGATTTTCAAGATTGAAGATGATGTAAGTACAAGTTGAGACATTGGTGATAGAGGCAAGATAGATGCGAGATATGTATGTGAGATGTGAATTTGAGTAGAGCAGTACAAATTTCATGTTAGGGTTCTGAAGGGAATGAGCTGGAGGCATTCAACATCTTTCATATGAGAGTGTGAAAGTGTGAACAATTGTGGTGGACTCCTTGTTCCATTGAGATAGTTTTCTCTTTGTAACAACTATCTTTTATCTTCCTTGTAACTTTGTGGTAGTGAGCCCTCTGAGCAGTGAGCCCTCTGAGGAGTGATCCCTCATTGGATAGTGTGTCATATCTTGGCAATGAGCCTTTGTATTTGGTTTTGGAATTCTTTATATTGTGAGCTAATCCTCACCATGGTTTTTTCCCTCTTTGGGTTTTCCACATAAATTTGGTGTTATTATGTGCATGGTTTATTAATTTAAGTTTATGTTTCTACACTTAATTATTAAACACATTAGTAGAGTAAGGGTTTTGTGAATGCTTATTGATATAACTTCTGGTGAGAGGTTTTAAAGGTTAAAATAGCTACAAATGATTCACTCCCCCTCTCAGTTGTCTTATTCAATAATTGGTATCAAAGCAAGGTTCCTTGGAGAAAAGCTTAACCACTTAAGGAAGGTTTGGGATGGCAAGAAAGATAATTATTGAGTGTCCTAGGTTCAATGGTACTAACTATTCATTCTGGAAAATGAATATGGAAGGATATTTTTCATATTGTGGATATGAGATTGACAAGTTTATTCAAAACCAATATGTTTCTCCCACGAATGGTCCAAGTATTGTTGATGAGATCAAAGCACATGAGATTAACAATAAGGAAATATTTATTATTGTAAATAGTCTTTCACATTTTGAAGTAGTTAAAGTTATGAATTTGAAGACTACTAAAGTGGTCTAGGATAAGTTGGAAAGGGTGTATGAAGGAGATGAAAAGGTTAAACAAAAAAAGTTGCAGAACTTGGAGGAACAATTTGAGATCCTACAAATGGGAAAAGATGAGAACATCAAATCCTACAAGCAGAGAGTAGATAAGTTGGTAGGTGGAATGAGAGGACTTCATGCACAAATAAATGAATCCAAGATAGTGAAGAAGGTATTCCAAACTCTCCATAATATAGACAATGAAAATGTATCTGCTATAGAGGAAATTATAGATTATAATACTTATACTAAAGATCAGTTGATTGGTAGTCTCACTTCATTTGAAATGAGAAAGCTTGGGTTGAAAAATGTAACAAAGACAAAAACTGCATTCAAGGCTGCAAAAGTGGAAGATCTGGATAAAGAAAATATTTGATGACGTGGAAGAATATTTTGTAAGAAGAATGAAAAAGGGCTCTGGTAAGTATCAAGGTAAATAACCATTCAAATGTTTTAACTATGGAGGAATAGCTCATTATACTTCAAAGTGTCTAAAAAGAGCTGAAAGAAACAAACATAGACAAGATAAAGAAAATAATAAAAAGATGATAAAAAAAGCATATTATATCAATGAAGATGTTGAAATTTCTAATGATGAGCTTGATTATGGAGATTTTGATGATAATGAATGCTTGTTCCTAGCTTTAAAAGATAAATCTACTACTACTAACTGAAAGATGTGTGAAGGAAAGTGCTCTGGAGAAAGTTGAAGGTATTGTGGTCTCTTCTCTTCATGCTAAACAAGAAGAGAACTATTGGGTCATTGATAGTGGATACTCAAATCACATGACCAGTGGCAAAAGTATGTTAAATGTTTGAGAAATATGATGGATGCTTAGTTAAGTTTGGAGATGATTTTGGTGCTAGGATCGATGAGATAGGTTCAATCAATTTTGATGGGAAGCATAATAATGATGGTGTCTACTATGTTAAGGGTTTGAGACATAATCTCTTGTGTTCAAGGATGAAAAATGTGAAATCAGAAAAAGGTCTGGAACTATGATTGTTGCTAGTAAGAAGACTGAAGGAAACATCTATCAACTTAAAGGTGTTGATAGTCATTACTTTATGTCTTAGATTAATGAAAGTTGGCTATGGAAATGGAGGATGTGTCATATGAACTTTGATAACATGGTGAGGATAAGTGTAGTAAAAGCTATGAGAGATTTACCAAGGATTACAAAGCATGTTAATGCAATCTACAAGGAATGTCAATTTGGAAAGCAAGATAGAAACAACTTCAGGTCAAAGGAACAATATACTACTAGAATACTAGGTTTGATTCATATAGATCTGTGTGATCCTACAAGGGTGAGAAGTCTACAAGGTGACACATATTTTATGCTTTTAATTGATTATTACTCTAGAATGACATGGGTTACTTTTATTAGAGAGAAATTTGATGCATTAGACAAATTCAAGACATCTAAGGCAATGGTTGAGAATGAAGTAGATTTGAAAATAAAATGTTTAAGGTTAGGAAGAGGTGGTTAATTCACCTCCAATGAGCTTAATATGTTTTGTGAAGCTCATGGAATAAGAAGACAATTGTCTACCACTAGAACTCCTTAGCAGAATGGTGTTGTTGAAAGAAAGAACATGAAAATTCAAGAAGCTGCTAGATCAATGATAATAAAGGTAGGTCTACTAGAAGTTTACTGGAGAGAAGCAATTCACACTGTTGTTTATGTGTTCAATCGATTTTAGGTTCAGGAAAAAGCTAATAACACTAAGACTCCCTATGAGCTATGGTATGGAAGGATTCCTACTGTCAAGTATTTCAAGGTATTCGAAGCAAATGCTATATCAGAAGAGACAAAAAAAATCTAGGAAAGTTTGATGCTAGATGTGATGAGGGTATTTTCCCTGGATACTCTAGTAGAATCAAAGCTTACAAATGTTACAATAAAAGACTAAGAAAGGTTGTAGAAAGCACAAATTTCAAGGTTGATGAAGCATTGGAGAATTCAATTGAAGTTGATGGATATGTGCAAGATGAACCTGATTGCAAAGAAGTAGAAGAATTTTTTGAAGAACAAGTAGTGCAAAATGAAGAAGAAGAAGCTTTGAAAAGGGTTCATAAAACCCCAAAGTATGTGCAAAATAATCATTCAAAATATCAAATCATTGGAGACAAGAGGAAAGGTGTATTGATTAGAAGTAGAGCTGCTGAAGTTGAGGTAAATTATTGCTTACTTTTTGAAGTTGAGCCTAAGACAATGAGTGGCATGAAAAGATGAGCATTGTATGAAAGCAATGGAAGAGGAACTTATGCAAATTGAGAAAAATAAGACTTGGGAATTGGTTCCTAGACTAGAAAACAAGAAAATAATTGGAAGTAAGTGGGTTTTCAGAAACAAACTAAATGAGAATGGAGAAGTGGTAAGAAACAAAGCAAGACTTGTGTGTTAAGGCTACTCACAAGTAGAAGGTATATATTTCCAGGAGACTTTTCCTCTGATGGCTAGAATGGAAACTATTTGAATGTTTTTGAAATTTACTTCTCATAAGGACTTTAAATTTTCCACATGGATAAGTTTTCATTTCTAAATGGTGAGTTAGAAGAAGTCTACATGGAAAAAATAGAGGGATTCTAGTTGTCAAATCAACTTGATATGATCTATAGATTGAAAAAGACTTTATATGGTTTAAAGTAAGCTCCTAGAGCTTGGTATGCAAGATTGAACAAATATTTGATTCAACAAGGTTTCAGCAAAGGTAATGTAGATAGCAATTTACATTTCAAAATTGAAGATGACAAGATCTTGATAGTAGTTGTGTATGTGGATGACATTATTTTGGAGGAAATGAAACTATGTGTAAGATTTTTTCAAAAGAAATGTAGAAAGAGTTTCAGATGTCTAAGCTTGGTGAGATGAATTTTTTCCTTGGAATGTAAATCAAACAAACAAAGGGATTTTTATTTCACAATCAAAGTATGTAAAAGAAATGTTGAAGAAATTTTGGATGGATGGTTCCAAATTGGTATGCACTCCTATGGTAACTAGATACAAATTGAGTAAGGATGTTGATTCACCTATGTTGATTAGAGAAAATATAGAGCAATGATTGGAGGAGTTTTGTATTTAAATCTTACCATTTCCCGTATATTATGCATGCAGTTTGTCTTGTGGCTAGATTTCAAGAGGATCGTAAAGAAACATATGTTGTTGCTTGCACCGTAGAAAAATGGACCCTTGTCATTTTCATGGTCCTTTAGTCCTTGATTCATGATGTTTGCTCTATTTTTCTCTGATTTTATGATGTAACATGGCTTGAACATGCATATTTAGGTACTAAAATTCAAATAACGACGTCTTGTGAAGGTGTTGTGAAGTGTTGTAAAGCATTTATACACTCTTCTAGACTCTATTCATTACAATTTACCTAAAAATCACCCTTTCATCACTAAAAAAGTCCTATTTTGAAGTGTTGTAAAGTCTTGTAACAAGCTTTCATGCTTTTCTAGGCACAATTTCACTATTTATCCCTTTCTTATGCTTTATTTGACCCCTTTATGCCCTTATATGCCTTAATTAAGTGTATTTTTGAATGTTAACCTGACAAAAAACATTAAATACAAGATAATTCTCGACACCCATTTATAGGTCCTAGGTGGGACCCATTCGCCATGGGTGGCGAATGAGTCCCCCTTGGCTCCAAATTCTTTTTTTTTCAAAATTCCTTTCGAGTTTTTATTCAAAAACACTCAATGTCAGCCTGTGATGAGGTATGAATGGGTTACTAAGGCACAAGATTGTATAAATAAGTGCTTTTACATCCATTCTAACCCCCATTCATTCAAGTATTCATTCAAGCATTCATTCACACATCATCTCAAGCATTCAAGCATATTGCAACATCTTATCAAGCATTATTCAAGCATTTTGGAGTGCATCCATTGACACTACTTTAGATTTTCATCATCAAGGGTTTGGTAAGTTGATAGCATTTGCATGTTCTTATTTTATTATTCTCTTGCATTTCATTATTTTATTAAGGGTTTGATTACCAAAGTGGGGTTTGACCAAGGTAAACCCCTATTTGCTAACCCTCAACCATTTTTCCCCTCTTGCATGTGTGTTTGCAGGCCTTTGTATGTAGACTTAACAAGCGTTTAGGTGATTCCAAGGTCAAAAATTCAACTAGGTGCTTCAAGTCAAATCAAATCTATTTCAAGTTTGGAGAAGGTTTTATGTTTGTTTCCCACAAAACTGACTTCAGCAACCTGACAAGTAGACATTTCTAGATCTAGTGTTGCAGAGTTGTCTCCTAATTTCTCAAAATGTTGGGAGAGGACTGATTTGCCACCAGTGGCGAATGAGTCCCACCTGAAGACTGAAAATATAGATTTTTTCAGTTTCTAGATCCTGACAGTCAGAAACTTGCTTTCGATAGTTTTTCACTAGTAGCAGGACTGATTCGCCACCTTGGGTGAATGAGTCCAACTGTTGATTTTTCAATAACTTCAAACAGAATTCAAGACATTCCAGATTCCTCAATTCTTTCCTAGGTGCACTCTGTTTCATACCAATTCTTTCTATTTTTCATTCATTCATCTTCTACTTCATTGTTTGCATATCACAATGTGTTTTCCAACATAGTTTAAATCTTAGTTTTGCATTCATAATCAATCATTTAAATAACTTAATTGCATTTAGTTCAATTCATTTAGCTTAGAAAAAATCCCACATGACATAATTTGAATGAACCCCTTAGCATTTTTGGCCTAAGCTATCTCCTTTAAGGTGAAAAACCTTAGAAGAGCTAGAGAAGTGCATGGTGCCAAAAATCTACGATTCACTGCTATCAAGAGGATATTCATATATTTAAAAGGAACTTCATATTATGGCTTATGGTATCCTAGGGATACTGATTTTACTCTAAGTGCATATATATATGTAGATTGGGTAGGTTGTACTGATGATAGAAAAAGTACAAGTGGTGGTGCATTCTTTCTTGGATGTAGATTGGTATCATGGTTAAGGAAAAAGAAAGATTTAGTTTCCTTATCCACTGTAGAGGATGAGTATATTGCTGCAACATCTTGCTGCACACAATTTTTGTGGATGAGATAGACATTGAAGAATATCAAAGTAATGTACAATGATCCCATCTCTATTTTCTATGATAATATAAGTACAATTAAAATTTTAAATAATCCAGTGATGCACTCAAGGACAAAACATATATCTATCAGGTATCACTTTTTGAGAGAGTATGTTATGGAGAATTAAAGATTGAGTATATACCTACAAAGGATCAGATTAATGACATATTTACTAAGGCTCTTCCTAAAGATACTTTTGAGTGTCTCCGAGAGAAGTTGTGGGTTATTTCCCCTTCTTTCTTGAACTAGATGCATATGCAAATGCATCAGTCTAGTGGATCTATGGATCTATCTTTCTTTCAGACTAATGTTTGGTGGATACCTCTCAGGGGGAGCAGGTAGTGTCATGTGTTGTCATTATGAATTTGATTGGGTATACTCCTAAGGGGAGTATTCATTACTAGTAATATTCTTGGTGGAAAAGGGGGAGAACAATGTCAAATATATTCCATTGGTGTCAAAGGGAAAGAAAGTATCATGTGAAAAAGTAAGGGGGAGAAAAAGCATTCTGAAAAAGGGGGAGATTGATGGTAAAAAGTTGTGTTGTCTTTGATGGTTTTTCACATCATGTGTTGCCATCAATAAAAAAGGGGAAGATTGTTGCAAGTATGAAGGTGTTGTCATTGATTTCAAACTAGTTGCTATTTTCATTGATGTCAACTATGTGTATGGAAGTTGGTTATTAGATGTATATGTTGATGATATTGAGAAAATTGTAATAAACAAGGTTTGTAGGTTGTGCATGAATAGTTGTGATGTTGAAGAAGTTCTATGAATGCCTGGAGTTATCCTTATGTTGTTATGTTTGGAGGTGTGTTAAAGTGAAGTATGTGCTACAATGATGTCTCTGGTACTGAGGTTCCAAGTGCTTTTAAGAAAATTTGATAAATAGATAAAATAGTGTCATGAAGGTATTCATTGTATGCTCTAGGATGTGCTCAACATTTCTTTTGGGTTGCTTCTATTCTTGTACGATTCTGACATATTATTCATGATTGGTGTTAGTTTCTATATCTAGAATTTGGGCTGCCTAGTATGTGATTTGTGCATTTTAGTGTGTATGGTTGTGGTCTGGGAGAAATATATTTGCTCCACATTCCTCCACATTTTTCTTTCAAGACTTACAGTTCTTAGAATAGGTTTATAAGGTTTCTCTCTTTCTTGGTTCAAGAGGATTTGAGATTTAGTGTTGTTGTTGATGAGTTTCTGAGCTACAACGTATTCCAATGGTTGATAGAGTTATTCAAATATACAAAATATTCATGCTCTTCAAGTGAAGTTTGTTGCAAGGTTTTTGTATGAATTTTTAAGTGTTTATTACTTACTCTAGGTTTTGTTCAAGTGAAGTTTGTTGGATGGAAAGATTGGACCATATTAATGATACATGTGCTTAATTTTTTTATGTGTTTTGCATGGGTGTTGGATTACTTTGTGTTAAACACTACTAGAAAAAATTATTGAAGTATTTTGAGGTGTGCTGGGACTCATTTAGGTCCTCATTAAGTATTTGTATGGGTCACCCTCATTCTAATTCCACCGTAGAATGTTTTGTTACCAACCTTGGAATATTTTCAAGGTTGAAGATGGTATAAATACAAGTTGAGATGTTGGTGATAGAGGCAAGATAGATGCAAGATATGTATGTGAGATGCAAATTTGAGAAGAGAAATGTGAATTTCATGTTAGGGTTGCGAAGGCAGTGACATGAAGGCATCTGACATCTTTCATGTGAGACTATGAAAGTGTGTGAGAAATTGTGTTGGACTCCTTGTGGCATTGAGATAGTTTTCTCTCTATAAAAACTCTCTTCTTTCTTTGTAATATGTGGTAGTGAGCCCTTTCGATAGTGATCCCTCATTGGATAGTGTGTCCTACCTTTGTAGTGAGCCTTTCTAGCAGTGCGCCTTTGTATTTGGTTTTGGAATTCTTTATATTGTGATCTAATCCTCACCAAGGTTTTTCCCTCATTGGGTTTTCCACGTAAATATGGTGTTATTGTGTGCATGTTTTATTACTTTCAGCTTCTATTTCTACACAATGATTAAACACATTAGCAGAGTAATGGTTTTGTGAATGTTTATTGATCTAACTTCTGGTGAAAGGTTTTAAAGATGAAAATAGCTACAACCGATTCACCCCCCCCTTAGTAGTCTTGTTCAACAAAATTATCAGGGAGTATAATTCTTGATTTGGTTGACAATGAATACACACCTAGTGAATATCAAAATTCACTAGTCCTTGTGTGTTTCTCATTTTTCCTACTTTGTCTTGGGGGATCACCTAGTGAATATCAAACTTCACTAGCCTATTCTGCCTTTGGTTTATGATTCACCTAGAAAATATCAAACTTTGTTACTTGATGATTCATGAATGCCTTTGGGTATGGATCCTAGCATAATGTAGCTTGTTATTTTATAATATTCATACCTTCCTTGTATATTCCATGTTGACATTATCTATGTTTTTGTAAGTTATCTTGTTGCATTTCATAAATGTGTGTGTTCCTTTGTGCTTATGTTGGTTTGTCATGTGACCTTGGATCTTGGGGGCTTGTGCACTCCCCCTTGATCCTTTGTCATCATATCTCTTCAATATTTAGAAAATCAAACCCCTCTTGACATATTTTCTACTCTCACTAAAGTGACGGCTAAATGTAGCATCATAAATTATCACCCTTGACAATTTCACACTATTTTTTCTCCCCCTCAAGTAATAAGACCTAATTGAACACATAATTTCCTAAATTATTCATTTCATGGCCTATTTTAATCATTTTTTGATAATTTTCAAGTACAAAGAAAATGCATTCATTTAATACTTTGTTCTTGACTCCTTAATTCCCAAAAAATAGGTCTAGGACATTGGTTCCTAGGGTGCCTATGTCCCCCTATTTTGGCTCCAAATTAAAATATGTTAGTGTTATTGGGTATGTGTAGGATCATGATGGGCCAAAAAGTGGCAATATGTAAGTGATATGATGGCCCATGTGGTTGGCGACTTTATTTTTAGCCAAAATTGATGAAACAAAAAGGGTTTTTAAAGGAGATTATCAGCTTTCCACCAATATAAATTATGCTTTACTTTGAATTTAATAAATAATTATTATTCATTTTCTATTTGAATTATGACTAAAGTCCTGATTGATAGGCTGATTGAAAAACATCTATAGCTTTCAAATAGTATCACATTTTTTGAATCCAAACATGCATCACATTCTATGCTTTGCATACTATAGGATTAAAAAAAAATGAATTTCATTAATTTTTACCAAGTTAAGGTGGTCGACATACGTGTTTTTATAGTTTTTAAAAGTTGTAATAAAAAATTCATAATTAATTATTTACTTGGCAAAAAATTACAAAAAAATATGCATCACATTGGGACATGAGTCCTCTACTTATATCTAAAATCTTATAAAAAAATATTATCATTTTATTGTGGTTAGGGTGGTCAGACAGACACCTACTTCTTATTTTTTCCTTGAAATTTAAGTACTACTGTATTGAAATTTCAAATTTTCACCAAATAGTTTTTTTTTTAAAATAAAACTAGTAGTTTAGAAACTACATTCAATTTGCTACAGATTCTATTCATACATATTTTTGAGATAGTATAGATAACTTATTCAAATTTTTACGTCAAGTTGCCTAAATCTGATTTTTCTAAATTTTTTGCCACTTAAGGACCTATTTTTTCCATGATGATCCTGCACATACCCTATTTTATTATTTAAATTTCAAATGTCTATTTTGGAAATTAGAATAATTGCATATAAATACCTAGTTATTGCATCATTTGAAAACTAAGTGAATAAATCTAGCAACAAGTGACCATTATTGAGAAAAAGTTATTATCAAGATAATTATCAAGCAAGTCAAGAGAATTTTTTTAGAGATTTATTATAGAAATTCAAGATCTAAGCATCATGCCAAGGCATATGTCAGTTTTCTCATGTTTATGTTAGCATAACATTTGTGAAGACTAATCCTTGTAGGTCTCCAATAAATTCAATCAAGCGAGATTTGAGTCTTGAGGATATGTGTATGACTTTAGTCCTTCAAGGAGGCCATTGAAAGGTGGTGAGTTGTAGCACTTTGTTGATTCATCACTCCTTCCTATCATTTATCCTTTTATCATCGACATTTCCATTGCAGAAGTGGAAACACTAATATGGGGTTTGACTAAGGAAAGCCCCTAAATGGCACAACCCTTCTTTTGTCTTTGAATGTGTAGGTTTTAGATCTAAAGGAGAGTGGAAGAAGTTTGAAGGTTAATTATCCATTTTTTTCAATAAAATCCTACACCTTGATAACTCATGGAAAATTGATTATAAAATTATCTAAACACAATCCAATAGTGTGACAAGCGAATAATAGAAGCTCTAATTTGACAATACAGTATTGTGAAAATAGATTTCAAATTGGTCAACAAGGATAGTGGTGCCCCTAGAGGAAGCATCCTTTGAAACAAGGCTCAAATTTATACCATAGGTGCACAGTGTCATACTCGACCCATTTTTGTAGTCTAATTTCCTCTATAACTTCTCAAATCTATTGTATTTACATCAAAAAATTCATTTGCATCATTAAGTTAGTTGAATCATTGCATTTCATCCTTAAGCTCATTTCAAATTTGATCAAGGGAAGATCGACTCACCTTTTAGGTTTCTAGTCAATCTTATATCTTGTTCATATCTATCAAACCCCCACTACCTCAAGTATAAATGAAATAACCCATGTAAAAAAGTGCCCAAACCCTAGAAATAAAACCCTAGGGATTCACTTTTTTATATTTTTCACTAATATACTACTTAATGATCTTTTTTATTTGATGATGGGAGATTAGTAAAATGGTTCCAAACTATGCTTGGGGACAATATAGTCATGGTCCATTAAATAGAAATAAAAGTAAAATAAGAGGTAACAATGAGTTTTATACATTAATATACCAAATATTGTTAGATTAAATGATAGAGAATACTTATTCATCCATAACACATAAAAAAAATCCACTTGAAATGTGCAAAAAATTAATTTTAAAGATTGTAATCTTTAGAATGTTGTTACATCCACTAATTTCATATTACAATTTGCCAAAAAATATGGTAAGTGAAATCCCAGATGAGTAAATAATTTTAAAATTCTACATTTACCATGGAGATATTGTAAGATGAAATATTTCCTATAATATCAACCTCCTCTAACACTACAAGGTTCGAATACAAAAAATGAACCTAACATGGGTTCTATGGTTACCCTATAACATATTTTACCTACAAACCTCTAAAAATGAACATCGGAACTGTAATGCCTAAAAAAATTCATGATGTGCAACCAAATATCATAATTTTCTTATGGGGTAGATATTATTCGATTTATATATTTATTTATCCTTTCATAATATTTATAGTTTCAAACTATTAAAATAGTTACAAATATTTTATCTTCATCTTTAATGGAAACTACACATTTGAGTGTTATCTTAATAATAAATCAAATAGTTAAGAAAATTAAATCAACTATAAGAACTATTCAATAATAATTTTACACTTTATCTTTATTAAAAATAATAATAAATATTATTTTTGATATATGGAAAGAGCGGGAGCAGAGCAAGTGTGAGAATTTGTAGAGTAGGAGATTGATGGAATTTCTCGTGGTAAGAAAGAAGTGGAAAAGAATAATCAAGGTGAGGAACTAGGTGAAAGTAGCCATCATGGGAGTTGGGCGCAAGAAGCAAAAGCATATTTCTCTTTGAATCAATTAAGAAATCATGCGCCATGGTAAAAGTGCAATGAATGGTTTGATCTAAATCGAAGGAGATGACCTAATGGATGGAATGATTGGAGAGGGAATCCGAGGCATGACAATTTCACCCCCTCCAATTTCAGAAATCATGGCCATTGGAATGAAAACAACAATAGGTTCAATAGAAACATGGGTGGCATCCAAAATTCTAGATGGGATCGCAATCACAAAAAGGGCCCAAGGAGATGGAAAAAGACACAAGATACACGATTTATACCCAAAAGATCACATGATGTTGGACCTAATAATGATTGGATGAATAATGACAAGGTAAAAAATTGTCTCAGGAGAACAATGATAATAAGCTCAAGCAAGCTCCAAGCTAAGAAAGATCGGCTTGAATGACTAAGGCTTTTGGTTAGATGGTTTGGTTTGAACCTCAATAGGGACAACTTAAGCAGATGGTGGCAAGGAAAATGGGGGGAAGATCTAATTTTCAAAGCCTCAGCGAATGATTATTTTGTAGTGATTTTCTCTTTGAAGAATGTTAGGGATGAAATTGAAAATGGAATCTGGATCATGGAAAACTATGGATTTTACTTTCGTACATGGTTGGCTGGTTTTGATCCATATTGATATAATATGGATAAGATCTAGGATTGGTATAAGTTTCCCAATCTTCCCCTAGAATTTTGGGAGTTGATCATCTTGGAGGACATCAGGAATCAATTGGGGAAATGTGTGTGTGGAGGAGAAGTTGGTTTTAGATGGTATCAACACCTATGTAGGACTATGTATTGAATACAATTTGAGCAATCAAAATTGGTGGGAGATAAAAAATTTCATGGATTGGGGAAATTGGGTGTAAGCACTAACATTGGACTCTCACCCTAATAACACTTTGATTAGGACTTTGGGTTGGTGCCAAAAAATTTCTTTGGTAAACTAGAGGAATTCATCCCATACCCCAAATCTGGGAGGCTTTCCCGACTCCACTAAGGAGGAACTTGTAAAAATGTTAGCAAACCTGGCCAAGGAAGATATGATGGAAGAACCTAACATTGTTAGGATGGAAGATCAAACTAATTTTCATAATGGTTTGGGTGACTAGAGAAGAGAGCTTAAATTGAAACTTTTGGAAGCAATTGATTTTCTTGGGAATAAAATAGTAAAAGAGGACCTTAACTCCCTTATTGAGGTTGGTAATGAGCTAGTTGAATTGGAAAATGTTTCCAATAGCATATCAATCAATATTAATGCAAAAGATCTATTCAAAGATTGGATTGATGTCCATAACCTTGAAAATGTTGAACTAGACCAAAATGGTGGTGTGAAAACTCAGAAGTCATACAAGAGACAAAGGATCTCTCGGCTAGAGCAGGTTGAGCCTAGAAAGTTGGGCATTGGTTAGAGAGACACACTCAAATCCTCCCCTGATTGGGGTGAATGTAAAAAGAGAGGGAGAATCCCAAATCAGGAAATGATCAAATGGGATGGGGAAGCTAAGAACTAGCTATAGATCAATGAGATGTTGAATGTAGGGAAGGGTAAAAACCTTTCTGAATAGTCATGAAGATCATTACATGGAATGTTAGGGGCTTAAATTCCCCTAACAAGCGGTGCCTAATTTGGCACCCTATAGAATCATTTCAGGAAGACATATGTTTGCTATAGAAGACTAAGCTTGGAAAATAGGAAAAGGTTAGTTTAGGTAGGAAAATGAATGGGGATTGCTAGGGATAAATGTTGAAGGGCCTTCAAAAGGGATTTTGATCTTGTGGAGACCATAGAATGTTCTAATCAAGGAGATGTTGTTGAGTATATTTTGGATCGCATGTAAGGTAAGAAGCCTGGCTTCAAATTTGTGTTTCTTATTGGTAATTTTTTATGGGCCAAGCACCTGTATTCAAAAAAGGAAAGTGTTAAGTGAATTAGATAACATGTGCAACAACCTTGCTTTTGAATTATGTTTTCTTAGGGGGATTTTAATGCAATTTTAAAGGCAATAGATAAAAGGGGTGGAGTTAGTAGAAAGTTGCAATCACAACTAGATTTTGATCGTTTTGTAGAAAGAAAAATACTATTTGAGATCCAAATGGGGAACGTGCAATTTACTTCCATCATTACAATGATTTAGCCTTCAAGGCAATAAGATAAATATAAAATCTTCAACATGTGTCAAAATTAGAAAAAAATAGCTTTTTTTATTGCTCTATTTTTATTATTTTGTTTTTATTCTTTCCAAAGATAAAATTATTCTTTCTTTCTATTTTTTTGTCATTATCCAACAATATCCACCTTGACAAAAATTTACCATATACTTGCCCATGCCCATTCATCACCTTTTCGGCAAGCCAAGAGAACTCAAACACCACTTCAACTTCTCTAATGGTACTAGTTTTGTAAACATGTCTACACAATTTTCTAGTGTATGAACTTTCTCAAGAGATACTCCACCTATGTTAGTAACCTATCTTACAAAGTGGTATTTAATCATAATATGCTTAGTCCTACTTCAATTAGACTTAATGGTGCAATTAGGCTTGATAGCAACAGGGTTTTTTCATTCTAGGTTCTATACTTCCACTCCAATGCTTCAAACACATCCTATAGGGCCTCAAACATCTGCTCACAACACATAGAGCATTACACAAATTGCAAACAACAAATTTCTTACACTCACTAGGCTTCTAGGTCTGATACATGAATATAACAGACCTTTAGACTTCTCCACACATGCCAAACCCCATCATCTACATATAAAACCTAGGAAACTCAAATCACACATCAACACCATCCATTCCACCATGTTTCAAAAGTTCTACTAGGTGGAATGGAGTTTATTACATTTTATTTCCTCATTGGTTACCCTAACTAGGGTTTCAACCAGTCTAAAGTAAAATTAACACAAATTGCTCAAATCACAATGAAATTACATGAAATCAATTCCAATTGAAAGTAGATTCACTTCCCTATCATCCACAATTAGTTTTAGTTCATCATAGGATTGTATAGATCCATACAACTCAGTTTAGCAACAAAGAATGTTAAGAAAATACAAAAAAAAGAGTTTTATTGCTTCAATCTTCAAAATATCCAACAACCAACCTTTCCTTCGATGGTACAAGGAATTTTTAAACATTTTCCATCATTTCCCAATGGTCCTCAACTAATTTTCAAATTATAAAATAACTAAACATCATTATGCCCGCTCATGACAAAAAATGCAAAACTTGCTTTAACAACATTGTGCAGCATTAACACTTTTTGCATCTAGACCTTAACTTACCCCTAATGACTCAAACCAGACTCCAATACATATGAAAATGGTTTAAAAATATCTTATTACATGCAAACAACTCAAACAAAACAAAATATCAACTTTTGACCCCTTGGAGGCATGAAGACCTATGGGTGCCCCTGCACCATACTCTCGTGGAAAAGAAAGCTCAAGTTCCACTTGAGGAAAGACCTACAATTGTACAACCATGCTTGAAAATATCATCCTTAGTCATACAAGTTGCATCCTCCATAGGAATACCTTGTCATTTGACCAAATATTGGTAGTAGACCTTTCTCCTTATCTTCCTAAGCCCCTTCTTGTCCAAGATGCATTCCAACTCCAACGGTTGGCTTGGTGGAAGATCCCTAATCCAATCCTCATCTAAGAGCACTGATGAACCTACATGATCACCTACAACAATATCCCATTTATAAGGGAAAAGATCAGAAATAATAAAAATAGGAGAAATGGCAACTCTAGGAGGCAGTTCTATTTCATATGCATTCTCTCCAAACTTGTGCACCACTTTACATGGTCCTATCTTCTTCATTTACAGTTTAGAGTACTGCCCCTTAGGAAATATTTTCTTCCTCAAATGATCCAAAGCTAAGTCTCCAACCTTGTAGTGAACCTCTCTCCTTTTTAGATGAGGATTATGCTTATACTTGTCAACATTCTTTTGAAGATTCTCCTTAACCCGTTGGTGGATTTCTTGCATCACCACTACAAATTGTTCACCTTCAACACTCCTCCTTTCCATGTTACTGACATCTCTCAATTCAAACACACCCCTAGGCTACAAACCATAAACAATCTCAAAAGGACTTTTTCCAACACTTCTATTCACCAAATCATTGTATGCAAACTCAGCTGGAGGAAAAAATAGGTCCCATTGTGTTGAATGCTCCTTTGTTAGACATCTTAGGAGGTTTCCAAGGCTCATATTCACCACCTCAATTTTCCCATCAGTTTGAGGGTGATTGGTAGAACTAAAACTCAAATTAGTGCCAAGTTTCTTCCATAAGGTTCTCCAAAAGTAACTAACAAATTTTCTATACCTATTTGATACAATGCTAAGAGGTAAACCATGGATCCATGCCATCTCTTTGAAGAAGATTCCTACAATTTATGAAGCATCATTAGTGCTCTTACAAGGTATAAAGTGCGCCATTTTAGAAAACCTGTCCACAACAACATACACCGAGTCAAAACCTCTTGGAGTTCTAGGCAACCCCATCACAAAATCCATACTAATTGATTCACAATGCCTATTGGGAATGGGAAGAGGTTGATATAACCCTGCATTGGTGGTAGATCCTTTATGCCTTTGACAAATAGTACACTTATCCACAAAGTTCCTCACATTAGTTTGCATTTTTGGCCAATAGTAGAGCCTCTTCAACTGCTCCAAGTTCTTATCTAGACTAAAGTAACCTGCAAGGATGCCACTATTCTTTTCTTTGATTAAGTTATCCCTCATTGAACATCTAGGAATGCA
The DNA here is from genome assembly GCA_007258455.2 of Sequoia sempervirens. Lineage (NCBI taxonomy): Eukaryota > Viridiplantae > Streptophyta > Pinopsida > Cupressales > Cupressaceae > Sequoia > Sequoia sempervirens. The sequence continues at coordinate 393,487,829 of VDFB02075321.1, forward strand.
TAATTGTGCCCCTTTGAATAATAAATCATCTTGGATTAGAAAATTAGGCCATTTCTCATTATTGTTGCTACAAGGTTGCCTACAACTTGCATAAATGTCTTTAAAACTTGCATCATCAATGTACATACCTTTCAAAGAATCCACTCCTATGATTTTCAATTGAATTTCCTACACCATAACAGTCCTTCTACTCAATGCATTTGCCACTTTGTTAGATTGTCTCTTTTTATGCTTAATGGTGAAAGTAAAGCCTTTCAAGAATTCAACCCATTTCACATGCCTACTACTAAGTTTATCTTGACTATTCAAAAATTAGAGAGCATGATTTTCAGTATACACTATAAACTCCTTAGGAAGCAAATAATGTCTCCATTTCTTTAATGCTTGCACCATTGCATACATTTCAAGGACATAGGAAGAATACTTTTTCTTGGCTTCATTCAATTTTTCACTGTAAAAGGAAATAGGTCCATTTTCTTGACTTAGGACAACACCTATGGCATGACCACTTGCATCACACTCAATGGTAAAGACCTTATCAAAACTAGTAAAAGTCAATATGGGCTGCTTAGAAACCTTCTTTTTCAAATATTCAAAACTCCTATTAGCCTCATTATACCAAACAAACTTCTTCCTTTTATCACCCTTTATTGTATCAATCATAGGAGCACAAACATGACTGAAACCTTTTATGAATTTTCTATAAAAACTAGCTAAACTATGGAAACTCCTTGCCTCAGACACTGATTTGGGTGTAGGATAGCTTAGGATAGCCTCAACCTTACTTGGATCCATCTTCAAAGTGCCATTGGTGACCACAAAACCGAGGTAAACCAACTCTGTTTTCAAGAACTCACACTTCAAATTTATCATTAGTTTATCTTCGTGCAACCTTCTAAAAATGAAATCTAAATGCTACAAATGCTCTTCTTTAGTTTTTCTAAAAACAATAATATCATCAAGATATACTACCACAAACTTACCAATGAAAGGTTTAAGTACTTCATTCATCAACTGCATGAAAGTACTAGGGGCATTTGACAAAATAAAAGGAATTACTAGCCATTCATACAATCCTTCATTTGTCTTGAAGGTTGTTTTTCATTCATCACCAAGTCTGATTTTGATTTGGTGGCAACCACTCTTGAGATCAATCTCAGAAAAGTAGCATGCACCACCCAAACGATCCATTAGGTCTTCAATTCTTGGAATGGGAAATCTATACCTTATTGTAATCTTGTTGATGGCCCTGGAATCAGTGCACATCCTCCAATCACCACATTTCTTTGGTGCTAGAACTATGGGAACCACACAAGGACTCAAACTCTCCCTAATCATCCCTTTATCAAGTAATTCTTACACTTGCCTCTTAATCTCTTCATTTTTCTATGGAGTCATCTATGTAAACAACTGGAATGAAATCAATATGGTGGCTAATGTCCCTCATAGGTGGAAAGGCGTTGGGAATCTCATCAACCACTATTTCATCATATTTCTTCAACAATGTTTTCACCTCTAAAGGGAAAGCCTCTTTCTTTTCTACTACCATGACATATTTAGGCCTTACTATGATGGAAAAACCCATATTCTCCTCTTCCAAGGTCTTTAGGAACTCCTTTTCATCGACCAACATCACACTAGGCCATACTTGGGAATATTGGATTTCATCCTTCAAGTGTGTGAGGGTGTAAGAAACCCCATCCTTTTCTATGGCATATGTGTTCTTCCTCCCATCATGGATATCCTTCCTATCATACTACCAAGGCCTTCCCAAAAGCAAATGGAAAAAATGCATTGGTATTATTTCACATAAAAGCTTGTCCTTATATCCCCCTATGTGAAAATCTACCCAACTTTGTTCATTCACAACTACTTGTTGTCCTTTGTTAAGACAAGAGACTGTATATGGAGTGGTATGAGGGATTCTTTTCAACTTAAGCTTTTCAACCATTTCAACTAAAACCAAATTGTTTGTAATACCATAATCAATCAATACTTTGCAACATTTACCTAGGCACTTACATGTAGTTCTGAAAAGTGACTTCCTTTGTGGGGATTCTTTCTCCATTGGTACTTTGATCAAAGTCCTTCTTACCATGAGGGACTCACCAACTTCTGGATCAGCATTATGTGATGGAGAATTCACACTGTCATTGTCCTCTCCTTGCACAAATTGATTTCTTCTTTCTCCTCCAAATGAAGTAGTGGACTAATTTTTAGTGCATTTCCATGCTTGATGGCCTACAAATTTATTGCACTTATAATATTTTCTAGTGAATCCATTTGATCCTCCTCTTTGGCCTCCAAACTTGCCCCTATTATTGGGTCTCCTTCCTCTAAAGTTGTCCCTTGAGTCTGAACTTTGTTCTTGATTGTTGCTTGATTCTCCTGGTGATCTTTGGGACTGCCCCCTACCAGAAAACATCCATCTTCCTCTAGAATTTCTTCCTCTACCCCTGCTTTTCTTTTCTTGCCTTCTCCTCAACTTATCTTCAACCTTGATGGCCAATTGGTAGCACTCTTCCACTGTTCTTGGATTGGTGAGGCTTAATTCATCTTGAAGGTTGTATCTAAACCCATTGATATATCTTTCTACTTTTTCCACATCATCTTCTTTATGGCCTGCCCTTATACACAATTTGTAGAATTCCTTTGTATAGGCTTGCACATCCATTTCATTTTGCTTGAGGTTTTGAAGCCTTCTGAATAACTGAATGTTATAGTCACTTGGTATGAATTTTCCTTTGAGTTTACCATCCTATCCCAAGAGGTGATTTTAGACTTTCCCTTCTTTCTCCTTTCATCTTGTACATAATCCCACCAAAGTAAGGCATGGCCCTTCAACTTTGTCTTGGACAACTTGACCCTTTTCTCTTCTAGCACATCTTCATATTCAAAGTAGTTGTCTAATGCTCCTATCCAATCTAGGAGTTCTTCATTGTCCAATTTTCCTCCATACATTGGTAAATCCATCTTGATCTTAGGACCTTCTTCCTTGACTGCCTTCAATAGATTTTCCATCCTCAAGTCATCAAGATCCATCTCTTCCTTGGACCCTCCTTGGGAACTTTCCTCTTCCCTTTCTTCTTCTTCTCAGTCACTCAAGTCTTCTATGACCATTCCTATTTTCTAACTTGTTTCTAGGGAAGCAAGCCTCTCCTTTATTTGTCTCATCTCTTTGGCATGTCTCTCCTTCAATTCATTCACCTCTCTAGTAATTGCACTCCCTTTTCGAGGAATATTTTTTTATTCTTCTCTTCAAATCTTCCCTTCATCAAATCAACCTATTCTTTGATACCAATTTGATGTAGAGTATGGGTACAAATGTCAACACAACCTCAAAAAACCACTCTTCCAAACCCTCAAAAATCAATTGGTGGGTTTCCCTTCTCAATCCCTTATTCTTGCTAGTAGTCTTTCAAACATGGATTTTTGGTCATAACTTGTGGGGAAGATATGGCATTCATAATGTAAGCCCATTTCTAGATACCCTTTTAAATGTTCTTCAACATATCCAAAATATAGGAGGGGTTACTTTGTATGGAAGACCTTAAAAAAAATGACTGTCCTCACTTCAATTAGGCTTAATGGTGCAATTAGGCTTGGTCATAGCAAGGTTTTTGGATTCTAGGTTCTATAATTCCACTCCAATGCTTCAAACACATCCTAAAAGGCCTCAAACATCTGATCACAACACATAGAGAATTCCACAAATTGCAAAAAACAAATTTCTTCCACTCACTAGACTTCTAGGTCTAATACATGAAGATATCAAACCTTTAGACTTCTCCACACGTGCCAAACCCCATCATCTACATCTTCAACCTAGGAAAATCAAATCACCCATCAAGACCATCCATTCCACCAAGTTTCAAAAGTTTCTACTAGATGGAATGGAGTTTATTACATTTTATTTCCTCAATGGTTACCCTAACTAGGGTTTCAACTAGTATGAAGTAAAATCAACACAACTTGCTCAAATCACAATGAAATTACATGAAATCAATGCCAATTCAAAGTATATTCACTACCCTATCATTCAGAATTATTTTTAGTTCATCACAAGATCGTATAGATATGTACAACTCAATTTAGCAGCAAAGAATGTTTAGAAAATGTAGAAAAACAAAGTTTTATTGATTCAATCTTCAAAATATCCAACAACCAACCTTTCCTTTGATGGTACAAGGAATTTTTAAACATTTTACATCATTTCCCAATGATCTTCAACCAATTTTTAAATTATAAACTAACTAAACCTCCTTATGCCCGCTTATGACAAAAAATGCAAAAGTTGTTGTGACAACATTGTGCAACATTGACACTTTTTGCATCTAGACCCTAACTTACCCCTAATGACTCAAACCAGACTCCAACACATATGAAAATGATCTAAGAAGATCTTATTACATGCAAACAACTCAAACAAAAAAAAATATCAACTTTTGATCCCTTGGAGGCATGAAGACCTGTGGGTGCCCCTACACCAAAATCCTTCATGTCAAAAGTCCTAGCCATTTGATCCTTTAACTTGTTGATCTCAACTATACTTTTTCTTGCCACACGCATATCATCAAATATAATACCAAGATAATGAATAAACCATTTTTCAAACTTTTAAAGTAAACACAATGGTCATACTCACTCGTAAATTTTTGGCTTACCATGAAGGAATCAAACTTCTTGTACCATTGCCTAGGAGACTACTTCGGGCCATACAATTACTTTTTGAGTTTGCAAACAAATTTCCTATTGTGATCTTGAACAAACCCTTCTAGATGTTCCATATATATCTCCCATCATCCAAATCTCCATGTAAAAATATTTTTTTAACATTTAATTGCCCCAACTCAAGATTAAGTAAAGAAACAAATGCTAAAACAATGAGAATAGAAACTAGCTCAACAACTAGTGAAAAAATTTCATGCAAGTCAGTACCTTCTTTTTTAGAATACCATTTTGCTACTAGTCTTGTTTTGTACCTTTAAAATTTATCATCAACACCCTTCTTCAATCTGAATTTACCCATTTGCAACCAACAACTTTCCATCCCTTTGGGAGTTCTACCAGGTCCCATGTTTTATTCTTCTCCAAGGCATCCATTTCTTCTTTCATTACTATTTTCCATTTGGCATTTTTAGCACCATCCACTACTTCTTAACAACAACTAGGTTCCCCATCATTAGAAATTAAAGCACCAGATGGAACATAATCATCATACCTTTTAGGTTGATTTTTGACCCATGTAGATCTCCTTAGATCTAGTTGTGGAATTTCCATATTTTATTGTAAATTTTATACATCCTCATCTTCTTCTTGCTCCCTGTTTTCTATAGATGGATGAGTTTCCAATTGAATTTTTTGATGTTGAGGTACTTGTTCTTGTTTCAAATCAACTTCTACTATATCTAATTTTATGAGATAAGAATCATCAAATACTACATCTTTTCTAATAATGACATTTTGGGTTGTAGGATCCCACAATGTGTATCCCTTAATTCTATCACCATAACCAACAAATATATATTTCCTGGATTTGGGGTCTAATTTAGAACATTGATCTTTTGAAATAAGAGCATATGCATCACAACCAAAAACTTTCATATTTGAATAATCACAAGAATGACCTATCCATACCTCTTCAAGAATCTTACAATCTATTACAACTGATGGTGACTGATTTACCGGATAACAAGATGTAGAGACTGCTTCTTCCTATAGTTATTTCTTTAATTTGGAAGTACTGACCATGCTCCATTCTCTCTCTAGAAGATTCCTATTCATGCATTCAGTGACACCATTTTGTTGAGGAGTGTAAATAGTGGTTTTATGCATTTCGATCCTAGCTTCCTTACAACAATTTTTAAATTCCAAAGATGTGAACTCACCTCCATTATTTATTCTTAAACACTTGATTTATCTACCAGATTTCTTTTCAACCAAAACTTTAAACTGCTTAAATACACTAAAAACATCAAATTTTCTTTTAATAATATAAAACTACACCTTTCTATAGTATTCATCTATAAATGTCACAAAATATGGTGATCCTCTAAAACAAACTGTAGGGGATGGTCCTCAAACGTCTGAATGAATATAATCTAGAATACCCTTACTTGTATGACTACTTGCTTTTAACTTATGTCTAGATTGCTTCCCATAAACAAAATTCTTGCTAAAATTCAAATTCAAAGCTTTTAAATTTGTAAATAACTTATGATTTAATAGTACCTTCAACCCTTTCTCACTCATATGACCCAGTTGCTAATACCATAAATGAATAGATTCACTTGTTTCCTCAGATACCACTATCACTTCATTTATTACAATACTCCCTTCTAAATTGTAAAGGTTTCTAATATTTGTAGTCTTCATGACAACCAAAATTACCTTGGACACTTTCATTGATCTACCTTGACTTGTAAATATATAACCTCCAGAATCCAAGAATCCCAAGGAAATTAAATTTATTTTGAGTTCTAGTACATGTCTTGCCTTAGTTAATGTCCTCATAATACCATGAAGCATTTTAATCTTAATAATCCCAATCCCAACAATCTTACAAGAAAATTTATTTCCCATAAGAACAACACTGCCATCAATAGCTTGATAAGAAGAAAACCAATTCTTATGTGGACACATGTGATTAGAAGCACCAAAATCTAATAACCATTCTTCATGATACTATAAGGAATTACAAACAGATAAAACTTCATCAACCATACCTGAACTTATCTCAATCATATTTACTTCCTTTTCAGAGTCATCATTGTCTTCTTTCCTTTTCTAACAATATTCCTTGAGATGCCTTGATTTATTGTAGTACCAACATTTTCACTTACCCTTTTTTCCTTTTAATTTAGATCTGGATGTACCTCTCAAATCTTCCCTATTTTTTGTGGATCAACCCCTAACCACCATTTCTTATGATGTGGAAATTTCTATGTTAGATTTCATCTGCACCTCTTTAGACAATAAATCTCTCACAATAGAATCAAATTCATGGGTGTCTGTTGTGCTAAAGCTAAGAGAAGTGGCTAAGTGATTCTAGGATTCAAGCAATGAAAATAATAGCGTAACTACCTTGTCTTCATTTTTCACTTTTAAATCCATAATAGCTAATTGACATATAAGAGTATTGAAAATATTTAAATGATCAACAATTTTTATACCTTATTTCATTCACAAACTACACAACTACCTCTTCAAGCAGATTCGATTTGTTAAGGATTTTTTCATGTAAAGACTCCATTTTACTCTATAAGCATGCTATTGTTTCCTCTTCAACAATATTAAAAATAACATCATCTACTAAACACAACCGAATTGTGCTAAGAGCTCTTGTATCAAGATCCTCCCAATCCTCATCAGTCATATTTGTAGATTTCTTTGACTTTCCTACCAACACTTTGTGCAATCCTTGTTGCACCAACAAATCATGCATCTTGAGCTTCCATAGCTCAAAATTACTCTTCCCATTGAATTTCTTCACCTTGAACCTTGCATTCAAAACCTTTTCCATTTGATGCTACAAAAAAAACACCAAATCATAACACATATATTGCAAAATAATTGCTCTGATACCACTTGTTGTGGAAATGAAAGTGAAAACCTAGAAACTTAAAATATAATAGCACAAATTAGTTGTAAGGAAATACAAAAGAAAATTAAATGGAATAATAGAATAATAGACAAGACACCGATTTACGTGGTAAGACTTTGACAATATGCCATGGACACATCCATGGGGAAAAGTATTGATATTCTTATTGCTCAAAGAAACTGATTACAAACTTTACACAATTATTGCTCTTCAATTACAATTCATTAGAATGATTTAGTCTTTAAGAAAGAAAGATAAATATAATATCTTCAACCTATGTCAAACTTAGAAGAAAATAGCTTCTCTTTTATTGTTTTATACTATTATTCCATTTAATTTTTTTTCTATATTTCTTTGCTTCTAATTTTTACTAGAATATTTTAAGTTTGGGGTTTTTTCACTTCCATTTGCACAACAAATTGAAGAAGAGGATCATGTCAAGTAGTGCCTTTGGTGCATTTCAACGGCTAGGACAAGCTACCTTTTGAAAGTTTAAGACGAGCCCAACATATAGTTATAATTTGGAAATGGGCAATCCACATACTATTGGGCAATCCATATAGTCAAGTAGTGCCTTTGGTGCATTTCTTCATGTAAGATTGGGTTGCTTCATCTTTTTAGGATTAGTTTAAGTACTTGAAAAATAAAGTACCTCCTATAATAATATTTCATGTGTTACGGAGTCTTGTCATACTGTTGTCCTTTCTTTGAACAAGGTTTTACTTCTAGGCCAAAATTCTATAGCTTTCAATGAGCATTTAGGTCTTACGTACTGTTGTTTGTGAAACTTGGGTATGAATTGGTGTACAAAAATTTTAGTTGTGCATTGAACCCAAATGAATTTAAATATAGTTTTAGGAAACCTCTTTTTCCTAATGTAAACATTTTCTTATGATAAGATTTCATGGAGTTGGGTTTATGAAAGGATCCAAATCTTTTTTAAATTATGCTTTTAGGAAAACATAATGCAGAATAGAATATTAGAATTAAGAAACATTTTTTTTACTAATGTAAACATTTTTAACCATATGGATTTTGAAGAATTGGATTTACAAAATGATCCAAATCTTTTTATAATTTTTTTTTTAAGGAAACAATATACAAAATACAATATTAGAATTAATAATTATAGTTAGCTAATATTTTTTATATTGTATTATGTTTGAAAATTGATATTTGATTAAGTTAATTATTAGAAGTTTGGCTAAAATATATATGTTTTTAATATTTTTATAGTAGAATTTAATTAACAGATGTTAAACATTTTTTAATAATAATTGTTAAAAATTTATATTGTATATTTCATTAATCTTAAGAACAATAAAATGCTATATAATTATTTAAAATTTAAATAAGTATATATTTCTTTAATGAATAAAATCTATAAATTTGTTAGTCATTGTTGTGACACTTTGTTAATTAATGCATTAGTTGTATTATTAAATTGTATGTGTAGAATAGAAAAATATTATGTTTGAGAGATGAAAAGGACTATCTTTTGCACTAGTGTGGCATTGGGAAGCGTGACATGATTCTTCATAAGTGTCAGGTGGGGAAGGCCTGGCCATCCCCCATGTAGGGATGTTATTTCGGGTACCCTTCATATGCCCCATGTCCTTTCTCATTTATTTCGCTTTGTGTTATGCTTATGGCTTTCTTCTTGTGGAGTTTGTCTTCACATGCTCTGTATTTGATAAGGATTTTATCAATCTTCATAGCTTGCAAATTGTGGAGCTTTTGGATCTTCCTAGTTTAAATGGACGGGGTATGGAGCCCTTGATGCCAATTTAACAAGAGACACATTGCGTCTGATTCCTGTCGGTAGGATTTGTGAGTTGTTGTTTGTTTGAGAATTGCTTAACATAGTGGTAATAATTGCATATACTAAGAAATATATATCAATGTAAATGCATAGAAAAGTGACATATAGGAGTAATCTATCTATATAAATATAAGTCTAAATGTATAGAAAAGTAAAGAATATACATTTGTCTCTTTATAGACCACTATGGTCAATACATTACAAATAGTAATACATAATTATATTATTGTTTGTTGTAGTCATTAATTTTGAAATGAAACTCCTATAACATATAGAACTATTGCATATTTATTGTGTTTCTTCAATATGTGCCAGTTTTTCTCCTTGCTGAAGATGACAACCCAAGTATTTTTTAACATTCCTTTCTGCAGAAAAATGTTTCAAGGAGGTTATAAGGACATTGTTTGATGTTTTATGTGATAATCTTTCAATAGATAATGTAGTATAGAAATTGAATTTTTAAATGAAGCTAAGTGTTTGTGAACTACAAGCATACCTGGATATAAGATCTATATATCATTCTTCAATACATTGTGCATTGGTTATGAGGTTGTTTGGATTCAGTTTGAAATGTCCTTTTTTGCAGAAGTCTCTTAGGATGAAGACAATTGATGATTTTTCATCAATGTATTCTTCATAGGAAATGTTCAGTAATTCAGAAGCAAGAGTTGGATAACAGATCTATCCATTGCACATTCCATTGTTTTCTTTCTATCACTTGTCAAAATCACTTTCAAGTAGTGAGAGTAGATATATGGAACTTGTTGTTTGCATTTAATACAAAAAGTAGTTTGTTCTTGTAGTTCTCCATATGTATCAAATTTGTAGTTGCAATTAAGACAGAAAGCCTGAAACGGATTTGAAAATGCATTGGCTATTCTTATTGTTCCATGAATCTGCAAAATATAACGAAGATGTATATTATGTATTTTTAAATAATTTTCTAATAGTGTATAATTTCATAGGTGCAAATGTGCTTGTGTTACATGTTGAATACAAAAAATTGTTTACATAATCAAAGGGCTTACTTACCTCAATTGTTGAATGCAACAAATTGTTGAGATACTCGGAGGCCCTCTTGTTATTCAATTTGTTGATGTATGTTGATTGAGTTGTTTGTAGAGTGTTGTATTTTGATTCTCGCCTCTTTACAATGTTCCTCAACAACATGATTGGATATTGTTGAAGGTGTATTTGTTCTTCCATTGAAGAGAAATGATGTTCCAAACTCTCATGTATTTGTACATATATTGTGGATGCATGTTTTTATTTGAAAATTTATGTTTAGTTAAAAACTCTGGTAAGCAGTAATTGATGCAAATTGCAATGAAATAAATAATTAGAGGAATATTTATACCTGTGCTTTGTCCATTTCTAAATGGCCATCTTTTATTTCAACAACAAATTGGAAAGAAGTTCTTTTTGTGCCCACCACAAGTGCCCCTACAGATCCAATTGCATAGTTTTCTTCACTTGTAAGAAGTTGTCTAATTGTGTTGGTTGGTATGAATTTGTATTCATCATGCATGCGCGGTATGACTTCGACTATTGTTGTGTTTGTGAAAATCAAGATGCAGTCACAATCACCTCTATCATAGTCTGTCTTTGGTGCAATTTGGAAATTTGTAATGCATATAGCTGTTCCAAGAACTATTTTTGATTCATGCTGTTTTACAAGGAGACCAATTATATTGATAGTAATTGTCATTTCGCCTTTCTCATTAGTTAAATCTGCACGAAGAACTTCTTTTGTATTGTTTTGTTTGTCAAGAGTTGTTTTGTAGACCACAATTACATCTCCTTCAAATATATTTCCTCCCTTGTGGGAGTGAAGTTCTTCAATTGATACTATATTTTTCTTCTTGCTTTTGGATCTGCAATGTTCACATCAATTGAATTTATTGTTTTCAAAAGTAATTTTGATAGTATAATTGAACATAAACAATGCTTTTCACCTTTTTGATATTTGTTGCATGGTTTTCTGGTTTGTTTCGACTCTCTTGCTCGACTCCATTGTTAGCTACAAGAAATACTGATAATGTTAATATTTTTAAAAAGATACTAAGTGGATTTGAATTTGTCATTTGTTTCAATCTTTATATAAATTGGATTATGATCACTCCAATATGCTTCTGATTTGTAAATAGAACATGGTTATGTGTTTATATTACACCAAATATGATCAATTAATGGTTTGTTGACATGGTTTAATTTATATAACATAAAATTCATTTTTGAATTGTGCATGTGATTTGATAGCAAATTCTTTCGTCCATTGTCGCTTCTACTATTATCGCTTGTTGTGTCCTTTGCACTATCGAGTCATAGAATTTCAATCCAGTCTTTGTTTATCTCAATGTTCTCCATTTTGTATAATTTTCTGTTTGATAATTGATCCAACGCTTTCATTATCATATTTGCACATACCATTCCTATTTGGTATGCATTTTTATACTGCAACCATCTTTTAAGTGCAACAACTATTGTCGATGTTTCATTTGTTGAACGTGGTAATGCTCGTTGTATAATATTAGAGTTAACTAGTACATTTATAATAGACCCAGTCAAACCTAATTGTGAATTTTTGTATCCTAATTGCCAAATTTGCGCAAATGCAATTCTAAGGGACACTAGTTGTTCTTCTAGTTGTGTCAGCATTGACACATATCCTAATGGATTATTTGTTCGGATGTAATTTGGAGCTACATATTTTGGTAATTTACATTGTTTCAATGATGCTTTGCATTTGGAACAAATATACTTTGTTGTTGTCATTTGTTTATTTGTGGATAAGCTGTAATACGTTTGCATTTCTTTGTCTTCCAAAGTTGTGATGTCCTTTTTAAAATGCAACATTTGAAAAATTGAACATACATATCTAGGTGTATCTTCAAATTTTTTTCGAACAATTGAATGGCTGATTTTGAATTTCCTTTTTCCGACTTTGTACATATTGCAATATTTTTTGAACGTATTTGTTTTTTGATTTTTCGTAGTGAGTTGACCATATATCATTGAATATTTTTAATTTTATTGACTTCAATTTTGTTATTTTTGTTGGTATTTATTTTTTTAATCTGACGAAGTGATGCAGTTGAATTGATATTATTGTACTTAAATGTATTAGTTCTATATAGACCCTCAATTCTTAGCACATTGTCAATATTATCTACTTGAGAGCAATTTGATAGTCTATAATTTTCTACATCTACTATTTGTTTTGCTTGTTCTTGTCTATTGTCTATTATTTGTTCACAATCAAAATTGTTAGATTTCTAGTTTATTGAAATTATATATTTTGACATTATTGTGGTAAAAGTAGTGTATAAATCCACTAATCTCTATTCCAATCCTAGAATATGATTATATGAAAAATGTTTTTTGCTCATATTCATTTCTATTGGACTTCGTAGTAAGTAGCAGTTGCCACATGACTAATTTACTTTTGCAAGATGATGTAATGAGTAAATTAAATATCTTTGATATAATTATTGAATGTAAATAACAAAATTGAAATCTATAAATTGGATTATTGACACATGTATATTTTTAGACTATTTCTAATTCTAATTTATGAATTTGGTAAAGGTTGTATTAAATTCACATTGCATATTTTACATATATGATTATGACAACTGATCTGATATTAACTGTCTTATAAATAATAGAGAATCCATACACAAAACTATTTAACCACATTGTTATTTACATTGCACAAGCTTGTAGATGGTAGATGAGATATAGTAAAACACATTTATAGCACAAAACTTTCCAAGTTGTAAATTATTGTTCTTAGAATGTTACCCTCTCTACGTGATGAGATATGTTCATTTACAAAACCCTAAAAACATAAGAAAAGTAAAGCTAAACTTAATGAGAAGCATAAAATGCATAGAATTGTGTAGTTCAAAAGCAAAAATGAACAATATAGCAAATTGTTCAAATTACATAGAGCTTCCCTATGGAGAAGAAACACTGACATCTTCCTCTGAAGAAGTTGTATCTAAAGTGGATGTGGATACTGGAGATGTCATAGGGGCTCGAGGAGGAATATGTTTCTTTAGGTAAATGAATGCTCTAATGACCTCTAAGATCCTTGTTGAGAGATGTTGACCCAAGTGGGCAGAATGTGCATTCAAGGATTGCATGATTACGAGGTCACAATTATTGTTCAAACCCAACTGTATAGCATTGTAAACACATGCAATTGCTTCACATTCTATTAACATTGAGTAGTGGAATAAACCTCCCAAAGGAGCATCACCAATTGTTTTATCATACTGAGCCATGACTTCATTGTAAACATTTGGTGGAAGTAGATAATCTTTGACATATGCATATGCTAACTTAGTTAGGGAGTCTGAATTGTGGACTAAGTCCATGCAATTTGATAGAAAGCATGAAACTACATCTGAGTAGTATTTCACTCCATTTTGACCATTAAGAAAATCTCCACCTAATATTAATTTGATGGCTTCCTCAACTTGTGGACATTCGACAAAAAAGATGTGTTCCAATACATTGGAATCAATTGGACCTACAATTGGAACCTCCCATTTCTGTTGTGGCATGTTAATACGCTTATTCTTTGACATCTTACTTATTCTGACAGGATACGAAGTTCAAAGGATGACACATGAAAATTACAAAAATAAGAGATGATAAATCAGAACTTTAAAATAATTAAGAAAATTTGAAAAAGTAGAAATTGTAAATATGAAATTAGTAATACTTACAATGACTGAAGGAAATAGTTATGTCATTAATCAATTAAATATATTTTTGTCATATGCAATAGTTTAAGACATGATAAATAAGAACTTCAAAATAATTAAGAAAATTTGAGAAACTAGGAATTGTAAGTATGAAATTAGTAATATTTACAATCACAGAAGGATATAATTATCTCACCATTGAAAGAAGATTTTGTATTAAAAATATACAATGTTGTGAAATGGCAATTTCTGTCAATGCAATCTATATTGCTTTCTCAACATACCATATAATATTCTTTGAAAAAAATATAATTTGTGAAAAAATAGCATTAAATTTTACTACTGAATGTAGAAGTACTAAAAACTTTATACTGATTACTAATATCATAATTGTCAGCTGCAAATAGAGAATCTTCCAAGAGTGGGAACATACACTGGCTTTCAATTTTATTTGGAATAGTCAATTTTTTAGTATTCATCATTGAAATTGTATCATGTTTGTTCTACTAACTAGAATAGGGCTATTGGTGGAGCTAAGATTGGGCTAGTCCCATGCCGAGGAAGATGAAGTTGCAAAATTACTATCAGTGGAGTTTTGACATAAGGTATCAAAATTGACATTTTCAAATATACTTGGACAATGCATTCCAAAGTTTGTAAGAGAACTATCAAAGGCATAGTCTTGCAAATGGATTCTAGTATCAATATTGGGATTAGAGAGTATACTAAAATCTTTTGGATCACAGATAGGAAGATCTAATTTGTTGAAATCAAGTTAAACAAGGTCTTCATTTTTATCGATGATATTTGCAAAATATTGCATATGGGCATCAATGTTGGTGTCAGAAATATTCTCATCACTCACAATATCTTATTCTAATTTTTGAATGCCTAAATTGGTTGGGCTATTATCAAGCATGCTTTATTTCAATAATTTAGTTTCTTGTAGTAGGACTATTGGGTTTGAATTGGTATAGTTGAAATTTGTGATTGCCTTATTTCCTTTTATGGACATTGCAGCCATATCATAAGCATATGCAGCGTCTTCAACTATATCAAAACTTCCTAGCCACTGCCATTTTTTCAATTTCTTGTTCCAGATTTCTACAACATACGTACCCCATGGACATTTTCTAACACCTCTATATGATATTTCTTTTGTAGATTGTTCAGAGTCATCAGAACTCAAGCATAGGTCTTCATTATTTTGCTCATTAGAGAAAGTTTGTTGCAAGAGCTTGGTTGTATGGTCAAAATTTGTGATTGCCTTATTGCATTTTATCAATATTGCAGCGATATCAAAAGCATAGGTAGCTTCCTTGGCTGTATCAAAACTTCCTAGCCATTTTTCGTTTTCTCAAATTTGTATTCCAAATTTCTGCACCATATCGACCACTTGGACATTGTCTAACACCTCTATACGATATTATTTTTGCACATTCTTTAGACTCATTAGAATTGAAGCCTACATCTTTTCTTTCTTCTAGTACATGTTTGCATTGGTTAGATGCAAATTTATTCTTCAACTTCTTATTTTTTTGTAATCTACATTCTGGATGAAATAGTTTAGGAACAGGATCCTTGGAGAAGTCGCTACAAAGATTAAAATTGATGTATACAAAATTAGTAGTTGCATTTTTATCTCCAATCGCTATTGCAGCTTTATCATAAGCATCAGCTACTTCTTCTGTAGTATCAAAAGTTCCAAGCCATTATTGCTTCTTCAAGTTGGGGTTATAGATTTCTGAAGCATATCTACCCAACCGTTTTCTCACACCTTTGTATCTTTTCTCCATTGCTTCGTTTAATTTTCTAAATCACAATTGATACTTTGTCAAAACATTTCCCTATTTGACATTAATGCATTTCTAGTGTTGTATCAACAACAATTACAAATTTATGTTGCATATTTGCTGACAAAGAATTATCAATACAAATCAGCATAAGGATGAATTAAACTAAGTATGAAAATGTACCCAACACAAAGTAAATGAAAATAATATACATTTACAACTTATTTATCTAATCGTCTTTAGCATTTTCATATTACTTTTTGAGTAAATATCATTTTTTCCTAAGAAACAATCAAATACCAAACAAATAAAATATAAGTAATACACTTGCTATAGATAACATAAAAAAATGAGAAGTTTTTTTTACTAAGACGAGCAATGTATAGAGGATCAACATCTCTGTTATGAGTAGTGCAAATCCCATTGACATCATCTTATCAAACTCTTTGTCTACAATTGTATTCCTTCTGCATAATTTGCTCATTCTCTTCTCTTGATGTCCTTCAACTGCAAAAGATGATTGGTTTAAACATGCATTGTAATAACAAATGGCTTTGTTACAAATGACATATTGTTCCAAATTTACATTTTCTATAGAATGTCAATCACATAACACCTAAATATTTCTTGTTGAATCGTAGAATTATAAGCCAATTTAAAATTTTCAACTATCGCCCACATTCAAATTTCATGCAAAAATGCCTTTGTTGATCATTAATTTCATCTTTCCACCTATGCATTACTCAGGTTAACTTGATCATTGACATTACACTTGTGAGGAAAGCCAAACTTTTCAATTTTGGCTCATGTTGAAATTTGATGAAAATATGTTTTATAGCATAGTCATATGTTTGAGCTTCTCTATGCATGCTAGAGTTGGCTGACCATAGATATATTGTTTAAGGGAGTAACAACAAAATGCTTTCTAGTTACTCACAAAAATTGTGATTCCTAGAATTTATACAATATTTAATGGTAGATGTTTTCTGCAACTTCATTTTCAATGATAACAATAAAGGTAATTCTTGCATGGCTACTAAGGTGTAGAATTTGTAAATCAGCACATTGATGCTAAGATCTTTTCCACAAGAGTATCTTTTGTTTACTTCAATCCTTTTGATCTTGTAGACCAAAAGAGACTTTACATTCATATTCTGAGAAGCATATGTATCAAAACAAATGATTCATATAATTTTTTTGAATATTTAATGGATTCTACTTTGCATATTTTAAATATGCATTATTATGTTTATAATTTTTATAATTGCATGTTGGATAGCTTTTATTTTAGTCAAGCCATTTTTAGTCTTAAGTCATGTTGCATATACTGTCATTTTAAAAAGTATAATGAAACAAAATCTCACACAAAAAATGCTTCTGCTAGAAAACAAACCTCTCCAACCTTACATGCTTAAACCAATATGACAACTTTTTGCACACCCTCTAAACTAGTCTTCTTCCATATTCCCTACCAAAATTGCTGATGGCTAGACATTTTCATTTTTGTACTTTGTTTATGTTTCTTCTATCTCTATTTATAGTATTCCCTGATTTCTAGTCCTGACTTTTTGTCTAAAGAATAAACATAGTTTATTTTAGTAGCGATACTCTTAGATAAGATTAGGTGTATTGTTAGTTAACTATCTTAAATATTAATAAATCTATAGACCAATACAATAAATATTGGATACCAATAATAACAATTGTTCTACTTTTTCTTTGACATAATGACATATCACTCAAATACTATTTTGTGAATATTTAGTGGATTCTGCTTTACATTCTTCAATTATGCATTATCATTTTTATAACATATATACTTGCATTGGATAGCTTTCCTTTCAGCAAAAGCATTTTTAGTATTAAACCACGTTGCATATACTGTAAATTTCAAAAGTATAATGAAACAAAGTTTAATACAAAAATGCTTTTGCCAAAAAGCAAATCTTTCCAATCCTATAGACTTAGAAGAATACTACATTTTTTTCTCCTATACTATGTACTTTGTTTATGTTTCTTCTATCTATATTTCTATTATTCCTTGATTTCTATTCCCAACATAGTATTTTCATCTAAAGAATAAACAAAATTTAATTCAATAGGAAAGCATTTAGATAAAATTACATGTATTTCTAATTAATTATCTTAAATAAGGAATGACTGGTAAGGAACTAAAGCATATAGAATTTTCTTATCCATCTAATCTTGATGTGAAAATTCTTCTTTAGCTTGACATTCTGAAATGATCAAGTTGTTTTTTTTTGTGAAAGTCTTCTCTTCTTGTTGAAGATAAGTGATTGTCAAAGGTATACAAAGGTTGGAGATCAAATTTCATCTCAATTTGTATGTTCTGTAAGAAAATTGTATTGTTTTATGGAAATTGAGGGGAATTTAAATTCAATTTGCTTCAGGTTTTAGACAAAATGTTTGCGAACTTCCAAAGGAAATTATATTTGTTTATTAGAAACTGAGGGAATCATTTTTTGAATTGGGCAATATTTTGGAATGTTCCTTAGAAGAAATATGCAAATGCTATCCACTAAAATTTTCCCTGCCTATAGGCCAGCAAACAGGGGGGACTGTGTGTGTCAAGACCCTCAAGTGGGGAGAAGAGGAAGATGTTGTGGAGGTAGGGCACAATTTTGATTTGATTTTGGCATCAGATATGGTTTATCATGAGAACTTATTCGACCCCCTTCTGCTCACTCTCAAGTCGCTTCTCTTGGGAAATGATGAGAAAATTGGCAATCCAATCCTGCTCATGGCTCATCTCAGGAGGTGGAAGAAGGATGCCCGTTTCTTTAAGAAGGAAAAAAAAATTGTTTAATGTTAGGGTTGTGCACAGACACACTGCCCTACCTGCATCCCATTTTCGAGTGATTATCTACTATTTCACAAACAAGGAAATGATCACACCAATTCAGTCCTGACATTCTCCTTGGTTAACAGTGTTAAACTGGAACAGAGACAATTTTTTCTGAATTACATAGAATCCTTAAAAAGCAATATGTTTTTTTATCTTCAAAAAAATGAGGTTTAAATCCCACTTTAAGTTCCTTGCAACCTTACGAGTCAAAATAAACAGTTGGCTCTTAAATATTTTTAAACATGTAAATTGTTCTGAGTTTGGTATTTTATTCCATTTTTCAAAATGCTTGAAATCCTTCAGAACATGAACTATTGCTTTTTTGCTTGCTTTGGCAGGGCTTCTTAGGCAATCAAAGTGGGGGCACCTTAAGGAATTACACAAGGCTATAAAGCTCTATGAGGCTGCTTTAGTTAAAAGTGATCCTGAACTTAATTCTCTTGGGACTTACCAGCAAGTAAGTTGAGCATTCTGATTCGTTTTATACTTGATAGCCTAATTTAATTTAAAGTCTCGTTTGAAAAAGGAAAAAAAGTTAAAAAGTTGAAAATGCCATTGTAAACACAGAATGAGCTAACACCATTGTCCATTAACAGTGATTACAGGAGTGTGATGACATCTCAGGATGAGATTCATTCATTTCCTCTTGAAGAC
This sequence comes from Sequoia sempervirens, assembly GCA_007258455.2. Taxonomy (NCBI): domain Eukaryota; kingdom Viridiplantae; phylum Streptophyta; class Pinopsida; order Cupressales; family Cupressaceae; genus Sequoia; species Sequoia sempervirens. The sequence continues at coordinate 393,507,282 of VDFB02075321.1, forward strand.
CCCTTGTAGTCAAGCCTAAAGAATTCTAATGGCTTGGATCGCAGAATTTTCAATGATGAGGCTTTTGTAGAACCTCCTTCATATGCAGATGTTGTCTTTACTCCCTTTGGGGAAGAGTTTGCTATTGCAAATGGCAACAGTGCAAGAGAAACAGGGGACTCATTTTTCTCATAGTTGGACTCATCGAGTTCAGAGTATTTGATTATAACAGTATCTCAACCTCAGAAGGAGCAAGAAATTGCAAACACTCCTATTCCAGGGGGAACACATATGTGACTTATTTGATTGTAACTCATACCAATATGCCTGAGTTTGATGAACCTGTATTTAGTGTCAGATGGAGGTTTCGAGACGTAGTAACATTGGCTGATAGGCTTGCAGAATCCTATAGAGGATATTTCATTCCTCCCCATCCTAATAAGAGTGTAGTTGAAAGCCAAGTAATGCAGAAGCAGGAATTCATTGAGCAGCGAAGATTAGCATTGGAGAAATATCTTTGCATATTGGCTGTAGATCCATTAATCAGGAAGAGTGATGAGTTAAGGTTGTTTCTCAAGGTTGAAGGAAAGCTACCATTAACCACCACCACAGATATGGCTTCACGAATGCTTGATGGTGCTGTCAACCTACCTAGACAGCTATTTGGAGAAGGTATTCCCACAATTTTGGCTCAAGATGTTGCTCAACCAGCAAAGGGAGGGAGGGATCTTATTAGAATTCTCAAGGAACTGAAGCAGTCGGTCACTAATGACTAGGGAGGAGTAAAGCCTCTTTTTGTTGAAGAAGACAAAGAATTTTATGAAAAGAAAGAAAAATTATAGGATTTGGAACATGAGCTAATTGATGCATCTCAGCAGGTAGGAAGCTATTCTCTCATAATTTGTCATTTCTCTTATCTATGCAGAGGGTGATTTTCATTAACCATACAGAGACTATCAAACCTTGAAATTGCTGAGATTGAAAGATTTTTTTAGAGAGATGGATGAAGTGATGGGCAAGGTGAAGGGATTAATGAAGAAAATAAACAACCCATTTGCAGCAGGGTCGTCTTTGTCAAAATTCAAAGGGCAGGGTCGAGTGTTGGGTTCGTCTTCTTTAGATGGTATAGACCAAAACAGCGTACAAAGGCATTGGAAATCATCAACACCATCGTTGGACAACAGGCACAAAAATCCCCCACAAAACAACAGAGCAGTTGCAATAAATGAAACCCTCGAACAAAGAATTTCAGAGCCGGATTCTCACCTTAAGAGTAAACAGGTCACGGCTTCGAACCCCAAGCTGCAGGGTTTTGACCCTTTTGAAAGTCACATTTCCTCTCGAGTTGCCCCCAAATCGGGATCTTCATTGGACATGTGTCAGTGCCCTGTCTGCCACAACTGGTTTAAGTCTGAGCAAGAAGTTTCAGCCCATGTTGAGAATTGCTTAGAAACTAAGCAACAACTCGAAGAAGATCGGGCAGGGTGCCCAACGGATTCAAAAACAACTATTTTAGAAGATCGGGTGCGCATTTTTCTATCTAGGAAGCCCTCTGATAAAAATCTAGACCTGGTTCTCAAGTTGCTAAGGAATATTGTGAGTGATCCCAACAATGACAAATTTTGAAGGATCATGATGACTAACCCTAGAATTCAGGAGAGTGTTAGCAGATCTAATTTCTAATATACTAGAAGAACCAAAAACAAACATTTTGTTCAAGCAGTATGCATTTAACAAGAAAAATTTGAGAATCATCTACTATTAAAACAAATCAAAATAATCAAAAGAATTGTATAGAAATAAGATGCACCTGATTCTTCTTATTCCCTCCAACACTCCAAAGCACTTTACCACGAACACTGCAAAGCACCTTTACAACTCCCAGTCCTTTGTCAACACATTCATGGACTGACAACATCTATTTATAAAGCTTTATATTTTTTCGATAACTATGCAAAATCAATGGAAATTTCAAGAAAATCTGCTTAGAATCTTTATACAGTTATATCGCTGACAATTCGCTGCAATAATGCAATAAACAGCCTCCATATTCAACTACAATAGTGAAAAGTAGCACCCACCATATCTGAAAAGAATATTGCGAAATGGTCCAAAAAAAGTTGCATTGTTGTCATTGTTTTTATTTCGTTGTCAAACAAAAAGAAAAGAACTATTGTGTAATAGTGTTTGGAAATAAATTTGAACAAACTATACAATATGGAAAAAATGATGACATCATTCAAATATGACTGTACCAATCTATTGGCCAATAGAATTGGAAAAAAAAGTTTTTAAAAGTATTAAATCAATATGCAATCAATATAAACTTTGGGAAAAATTTCCCACATATTTAATTCGTCAATTCTATTGATTGATATTTTCCAAATAAATAAAGTTAGTTGAAAGCATAAGTATACCTGCCTCCAGCAGGAACTAATAAAGGAAGTAAATGCATATATCCCTTGTGATGTTGCGAAATCATTTAAAGATGTGGTTATTGAAAAAGTTGTGAACATACCTATGAATGCTAAATTTGTGATAGCGATTGATCATGAAGAAAGAAATTTCCATGGCAAGGAATGTGGAGAAGGTAAGCACTCCTCCACTCCTAAGGGCGCACATCTTAAACTGAATTCTAAAATGAAAACTGTTATTAATAATGAAAGAAGACTAAAGGAGTCAACCATTTTCATGGCAATTGTAGATATTAACAAAATATCGGCAAGAAAATATATTGATTATTGGTTTACCAATGTTTGGGAAAATAACTTTTGTATTCAAATTAGTTTTTGCAAAATTCTTCAGTGTGGTATTTTTGTTGTTTTTCTAAAAAATAATGCTATGCAATCTAAAGCTCTATACAAACCCTATCAAAATTTGGGGGGTTGCATCTTTAGGGCACTGCCATGGTCTCCAAAGGCCACTATGGAGGAAATTATTTCCCTCACCTGCCCTAGCTGGTTGGTGGTTAAGGACTTCCTTCTAGGATTTTGGAAAATTATTCCTTCTATCCTCAAGCCTTTCGGAGGGATTATTTGTCAATGAGGCCAAAGTGTCTCTTCCACAATTAGATGCTTGTGCTTTGGTTTCTTTAAATCCTCATATTGAACTCCCATGTAAGATTGCCATTGAGGAAGATGACTGCTTGTTCTTATTCCCTATCAAAATTTTTAGGGGTATTAATGCCTACTACCTTTACCATAAGGAGGGGCACATTAAAATAAAATGTCCCTTAATCAAAGAAAATACTAGCAAGGAAAAGCTCTGAAAACCTGACATGAACTCAAACCCTAACCTTGGTGCATCTAGTTTGAGTGCTAACACTAAAATACTCATTGCTCCTAAAGGCATGGGTAGCCAAGGTAAGCCATCTCATTCTTCATTCCTAGGTGGTTGTGAAAATGGGGTACGCTCCAAGGGAGTGGTTAATGCCTCTACGATGAGTGAAAGTAGCCAGATGGGAGTAGCATCCCCTTGAGGGCGCTAGTGTTATGCTCAATATCCTTAACCTAGAAAACTCCTTCGAGGCCCTATCTGAAGAAGATAGCAATTCGAATATCACAACTAGAGGTAGTGTTGTTGCTCCCCTTTTTCCTTCCCAAGCTCCTCCCAAAAGAAGAAATTCCCTCCCCAAAGCAGTGCTCACTAAAGATAAGACTATGCTCAAAAAATTAAATGTGCAATGGACAGCTACGTACAATATTAGAAAAAGAATAAAACATAAAAAAAAATTAGCAACAACAGTGGTAGAAACCCCCCCAAATTCCTATCTTCAAATTAAAAAAGATGAGGGTAGATTAACCCTGGTTAAGAGAAACCATTATCCAGAGCAGGGTGGTGATGTTTGTCTAGATGGGATGAGTAGTATCTCTGGAATGCTCAAAGATCTTACCACGATAGCTAAGGAGAACCACCCTAGTGTTTCTAACATCATTCAAAATGGCATTCCAATTGGGATGCAGGCTGAAGCCATAAAGGATTCAGGTAGTGACAATATTGTCACCTCCTTTTCAAAAAGTGAGGGTCTAGTTCCACCTAATCAAATAAGAAATTCCAAACCATGTTAGGACCAAGATCTTGTTAACCCTCAACCCCCAAGATTGGGTTAGCTCCTATTGTCGGTGCCTCTGAATACCCAAGAAAAGAAGAGCCTATTGGAAGCTCTAACAAAACATCTCATACTCTAACTTTAGATATTACTAACAAGAACTATCCACAAGACAACTACAAACAAGTAGAAGTTGCAAGGACCTATATTGATAAGGATATCATAGATGGGAAGACATGAAAGACTTCTAAAACTTGGGATGGATCGAGAAGGCCAAGGAAAAATGGGAAGGCCCTAAATGTAAATAGATGTTTTCATCTAGCTAAATAAAAAAAAATAACAAGCATTGTAATTCAGTCTCTCCTAGAAAAAAGAATAGAAGCAGAGGATAGATTGCTTAAATTCTTTAAGAATTCAAGAGTGACTAAGATGTCACCCCCATGAAGGTTGACAATGAACCTTAACTGTATCTCCTATAATGTTTGAGGATTCGAATCCCCTAACAAAAAACATATTGTTAGAAGGTTTTTAAATGTAGAACAACACAAAGATGTGGTCCTGCTTTAGGAAACCAAAGCAACCAGGTTCATCCTTGAGACCAATTTGAAATTCATCTAGAAATACTCCTCCTACTTTAACACCCAGAATGAAAGAGGGAGGGGAGGCATTGTTATCCTCCTCTCTAACAAATGGAAACATAATGTTACCAAGGTATCTCCCCCTACAATAGGGTGGTTTTGGTTACTCTGAAGATAAATGCGATGTGCTTTGGCATATGCTCAATTTATGCCCCTAATGAACACCCAGAAAGGGATACACTCTAGAAGTGGTTGGAAACACTACCGGATGTGCCTTGGATTTTGGGGGGTGACTTCAATATGGTTGAGTACCTGGAAGACAAGTGGGGTGGTAGAGACATGACTTGGAATGACAATGATAATATTTTCTAGAAAAAGTTAAAATATAAGATCAAATTGGTAGACCCCTTGGAGAAAGGAAAAAGGGACTTCAAAGGGGTGTGGTTCACATGGTGCTATGCATAGAGAGGGGGAAATATAATTTATAGCCATCTAGATAGATTATATGCAAATAAATATCTTCTTAACTTCCTACCTAATAAAAAGGGGTGTCAAGTTTGTGTTCACCCCTACACTTTATCAGATCATCACCCCATAAAACCTAAAATGAAAACCAAATAGCCTAGGCCCCCAACTAATCACAAAAAGGGAACCTTCATCCTAAACACTTGCTTGCTATAAGACTTTGAGTGTAGGGATGTCATAGCCTCCATCGGGGAGATCAACAAATGGTTGCTAAAAGATGTGAGTGTCATTGAAAGATGGGACCAAAAAATTGAGTCTTGGAGAAAAGTGCTCCAAACCATCAGTAAGAAAAAGGCCTTAGACAACAAAAGGGAGGAGAATGAGCTCCAGGAGCAGTTGTTGCTAGTCGAAGCAAAAATTCAAATTGCCCCCCATAATGAAAGGTTGGGGGAAGAGCTAACTCTTGTGAAGAACAACCTAAGAAGAATCCAAGGCCAAAATATTTAGGGCCTTAAGATGAGGGATAAGATAAATTGGCTTAACTATGGTGACAAGTGGTCAAAATTCTTCTTTAATTACATTAAACAAAAAAACTATAAGGAACAAATAAGCAAAATCTGGGAGGATGGAAATGTGAACTTACCTCTTAGGAGGAAATTTTGGGGAAATTCCATACTTTCTATAAAAAAATGTTCACATCAGAAGGAAATAAGGTGGAAAATATCAAGGCTAGAAAATACATAAAAGGAATCATACCAAAAAAGATAAGCAAGGAGGACATTCAAAATCTATCTACAAGCATAAGCAAAGAGGGCATTAAAAATTCTATCCTCTATGAATAATGATAAGTCAATTAGGAGTGATGGCCTATCTATTTAATTCTACAATACATTCATAGATTGGATAAGTGGTGGCCTACTACAAGTCTATACTGAAGCTTTGGACAAAGGTTCCCTAGGAAGGAATATTAACCAAAGGATAATAAAATTACTTCCAAAAGGGGGACACAAGACCTTGAAAAAAAAATGGAGACCCATAACATTACTAAATGCATCTTATAGGATACTAGCCAAAATGCTTGCCTTGGGGCTTGTGGATATCCTACCAAAGTTTATTAGTAGCCCCCAAACTAGGTTTATAAAAGGAAGATATATTCTAGAAAACTTGATTATGAGTTGGGAGGCTATGGAGTGGTAAAAACACTATAACCAAAAATATTCTATGCTTCTATTAGACTTTGAAAAGCATATGATAGAGTCAATGGTATTTCCTAAGAAGTACACTAGAGACATTTGGTTTCCCTATGTTTTTCTACAATGTGGTGGACTCACTGTTGAAGAATGTTGTGGCTCAAGTGGATGTGAATGTTGCCCTATCTAATGTTTTTGAACTTGAAAGGTCAATTAGGCAAGGATTCCCCCTAGCACCTACCTTTTTTTTCATTGTAGTTGATGCACTCCATTACATACTAGGGGATCAAATTCACTCCCAAGGATGAAAGGTATCAGTCTTGTTGATCAGAATGAACTAATCAACATGTAGTTTGTTGATGATACTACCATATTTCTAGACCTAGAAGAAAGAAACTTTCAAGCTCTAATGGATAAAATTGAACATCTTTTGTCAAGCATTGGGTGCAAAGGTTTCCAATGCTAAGTCAAGCCTCTTAGGATGGAAAATTTTCCCTCCTACTTGGCTGCAAAAATATGATTTCCAGTGGGGAGTCCCTATTAAGCAAGTGAGGTAATTTGGTATTTCATTTGCTTTTAGCCCCACTTTAAAAGAAATGTGGTTCTTGATCAGTGGAAAAATTGAGAAAAACATTCATAGCTGGAGCAAAAAATACCTCTCTTGCTGGCAGAATCTAGGTCTTCTAGAATATTCTCTCATCTTATAGCATTTATTTTTCCTCTTTATGAGTTTTTGTAGCTACCAAGTTAACAAGATCCAAAAAAGGATTTGTTGCTTCTTGTCTTCAAATGTTAAGGGAAGAGGAAGTAGCATGCTATAAAATGGGAATGGTGATGTCAAGACAAAATGCAAGGTGGGATAGGCCTCAAATATTTAAGGCTTCAAGGTATTTCCTTGGCATCTAAATGGATTACTAAAGCCATGGTTTGTAATGAACCTTGGAAAGTGTCGATAAGGAACAACATTCAAATGGCTACCCCTAAGCAGGCTAAATCTTGGAAAATTTTGTCAGTTTATGATATCCTCATAAACACATCCCCTATGTCTCCTGCTAACTCCTTGGTGTTTAAGATTCTTTGGAAGGCTTGGGAAATCTAAATCATAATGTAGAGTTCAAATCTAGTAAATTTGTTGTGGCTAATAATCTAAAATTTCAATCTTATTGTTCTATCTGGTGGAATCTCAAACAAAAATCGTTGGCCTTACTTCAAGGTTGTTCTAAAAGAAAGTGAAACCAATGTGGTATTCAAACCTTTTAGGAAATCTTCAAGAATGAGTAGTTAAATAGTTTGAATAGATTAATTGTTGAGTTTTATATCCCTACTGCTAATACTAGAACCTATATAGCACTATTGTGGAAGCCTACAAAAATACATGCTTCCCCTTGAATGTTGATAAAACCTGGATATCTCTTCTAATTTGGTTTGGAAAGATGGTACTAACCTTTTTGATGTAAAATGTAATGGAGCTCCTACAATTTTTGATATTTTGAACTCATTCTTTGCTTGGAAATGGCATGTCACATGTATGTCCACTGGTAAGGTCTAGGGGTTTAGCTCTCCATCCTTGCTTTCATGTTCTTCATGTTTTAAGACTTTGGAATTTTAATTTTGGCTTGACTTACTCTACCCGGTCATCAATTATTCAAGTTATATCTTAGGCTATTGCGAACATCCTTTTACCGACCCCATTCACTTAGGTGTGTTGGTCACCTAGTTTTTCACTCTCTTAAATAATGTCTAAATCATGTTTTTAAAAAGTCTTATAAAATCACCTTTAAAAGTGTCCACCTTAAGGGTCAAAACCTGTCGGCCTAGTGTTGGCCTCATTTTAAAACTAACCATGTCGGCATGTGAAGAAAATACCATCCATCCAATCTGAAGACAAGATCTTGACTGTCTATCACACACCACGCAAGAGTTGAAGAGTGACCACTAGAAGGTCTATGAGGTCTACAATTAAGTGACGTGTTTCCTCACCATGGTTGGGTCTAGTCTATTTGCATTATGTTTGATGCCTAGTACTTATAAGATCGACGGTTCATGAGCAATAGCAAGGACAAATCTTAGTTGTCTATCACACACCTCACAACATTAATATAATGCTCATCACAAGATGTGCAAGGTCCTCAAAAGGACGACACATGTAATGTTTCGTCTGATGGAAAAAGGAAGTGGAGCCCACGAAAAGAGATGGCAGGGTTTCTAGTCAGCATTCTCCTATTGGTTGACTAGTTGGAAAAGTATCACGAAGTAAATTCAAATTGTGTTGACTCAATCTGAGTCACTCATGGTACCATCTCAGAATGAAATCAATGGCTACTATTCAAAATTGAGCACCCAAGAATTTGAGCCATTTTGCTTCGCGTGAGTGAGCAATAATGGTTGAAAGGACACAAGCAGTTATTGAAATTGGGTCATGAAATACAAAAAAAATGATTTCCTCACATTATTGAAGGCTACGAATTGGCACAGAGCAACTTGAAAGTTGATCAAAGTGTTCGAGTTGGAGCATGCACGAGTTAGGGTTCTTGAAAACAAAAAAATCCATGAGTGTAATTAAAACTAAACTCTGTGGTTTATTTGAAATTTTACGAGTTAGGGCTCCATTGAGATTGTTTTCTTCTAATTACTTTAACTTGCATGTTTTAATTCCTTTATTGCATTAAAAGTTGTCTATAAAATTGTTTCCTTTGGTCGAGTTTGTTCAAGTTCGCATCTTATGTTTGTACACTAAGTTGCTTTGTAAGGGAATAAGTTTTCAAGCCCTTTTTTGTTAGAACCCCATTCCATTCCAAACCTGCCTGAACATCCATGGCCCCCACAGCACAAAAGCCTCGATCTAAAACCCTAGCTAGGTTTCTCTATAATGATATTATCGACCAGTTGAATCCCTCAACTAATAAGAAAAGCAATGGAGCAAGGATGTACAATGGTCCTAAAGTTTATGAAAGGTTACAAGACAGGAAAGCTTGGATCCGAGATGTGAAACTGCCTTATACTGGTTGGAAAATGTTTAGAAATTGGTTTGGAAATAGGAATTGTGAATATCCCATTTTCCATACCTAGAGATATGACATGGGGAAGCTAGTGGTCTGAAATGTATATGTGGATGTGGATTTACTCAAAGATATCATAGCTAGATATGATCCTGTGTCAAGAATCGTAAGGGATTATAATGGCACTGAAGTTGTTAGGATTACCAAGGAAGAGATCATAGAAATTTTCAAACTACATGAATGGAGCCAAAATATGATTCTCATTGACCTCGAGACATTCAAAAAGGAATATGAGAACATCAAATTTGTGTTCTGAACTACATTGTTGCCTATGCACTGTGCTTCTATTGGAATTGGGAAGAATAGGAAGAAAATTAGGATTGGAGAAAAGGAGAAAGAACCTTTCCCTCTGAATTACTTTACCCATTACTTCAGGAAAACTGTTTGTTCTTTGTATCAGATTATTGGCTTTGGTGCACCTGAGACAATACCGGTTGAATATCTATACATGTCTGGCCATATGCAGTATGCAGATTTTAATGTGGTTTATGATTATGCCACTTACCTAGAAGAAACCATGCATAAACGCCTAGTTGATCTCAAGGGAGGAAAGCATTGGGTAAAATTTGGTGGTATTCTCTTTTAATGCATATGATTTTGTATAAGCAAGAGAAGTATTTTGGTGAAGAAATGTCCTTAAAGAAGGCAAAGGATAATGTTGAGCTACCTATCCAATGTTGGATCCAAATTGTAGATATGGATGACCAGAATTATGATTATGTGTTCTATCCTAATGTCTTTGCATCTAAGCTCAGGAAAATGTTGGTTCTTGATCCACTAAGGATCCCAAAAGAGATTCATTACTTTCTAAGACCTATGGAGAGGATGCTTGAACTGAATATAACCCATAATTAGGGAGATGTCATTGCATACCCAAATAGAACTATATTAGGGGTATATGGGACTTCTACCTATCCTCTTGTGCTACCAAGGGATGCACCCCTTAGGATGGGATTCATATAATTCATGAGACAGTTGGCTAGAACCCAATAGTGCCATTTACCAGAAAGTAAGAAGGGTTTATTATACCTTGAGTACATTGTATTTGCATATTTTGTGTTAATTAAAGGAAAATGGAATCCTTTGATGGAAGTCCTCAAGCCCTACAAATTAGCATCAGCTTGCCCTAGAAACCATGACCCAGAAAGATTCATCCATGAAGTAAAAGTAAAGAGGTCATTGGGGGTATTTGTTAATAACTTCTACTATCCCGAGGATGTTATTAGAAACATTCTTGATTTCTAGTTGGAGGATGAAGGAAAAGTAATGTATATTTCTTATGAAAAGATGGTGACTAATGTTCAAAAGTTAGATACAACTTATGATCATCTACCCAACATCAAAGGAGAATGGAACAAGGTGAAGTATGTATTGGAAAACTTTGAAAGTGTTGTTGGTGTGTTAAGAAGGGAAGAGATTGTCAAAGGTAAGGGAAAAGCCTTGGCAACAGAAGAAGGACCACCTATGCCATTAGAGGAAAGGCCTTCCTACCAACCACCTAAGAATTTCAGGGTGTATACTATTCAAGGCCAACTTCTCTAATTGGATCAACTTCATTGACTCATAAGCGGTCTACTCTTGTTATAATTGATATTGAATCCCTTCGAAGAAATTCTCCTTCCTCAGAGTAGCCACCAATCAAGAAACAAAGGGTTGAAATGAGCATGGCAGTTTATTACCCTGACAATGATGTAGATGATATTTTAATAACCTCTAAAGATATGTAGAAAAGGACGCCTTCTCCTCCGAGAGAAGTTGCATCAAGCTTTGAGACATGTATCCTAAGATTGGGAAAAGATGAATTAAGTGGTGTAAGAAATATCTATGACATGAGGAAAGAAGCTTGCAAATAATTTATGGAAGATGACTCATTTATTGAAACACTAGCTTTCAGAGGATTTATATGGAGAGAAAAGGTTGGAGAGTATGTAAAGAGGGTTGTTGTTGAAAGAAGCATACATCCCGAGTTGCCTAAAAATGTTGTTCAAGCCAATGTGAGGCAAGATATGAGAAAACAATTTAAGGATATTACACTTGAGCAAGGAAGAGAACTTGTACAAAAAAGTGGTGTATTTTTATTGCATGAATGGGATATTGCTGATGTAGTTGTATTGGATACGTTAAGGAGAGATAATAAACAAATATTTGAAACTGAAGAAGAGGCCAAGTTGGAACTTTAGGGATCTGCATTCATCTATGAATGGGATGCTCTAGCAATATGGTCAATGCCTCTTAGTTCAAGTAAACCCAAAGTTGCAAAGGTATCATACTTTAGTGGCAACCTAATTGTAAAAAGAGTTGCAGATACTCCAACATTAGAAGTTGTTGATATAACCATAAATGTAGCTAGATTTACAAAAGAAGCAATTGAGCACCTCACTAATGACAAGGATACATTTAGAAGAAAACATCATGATATTCTAGATGAATATAACAAGAGTCAACAGACGGTAGCTAAGCTTGAAATAAAGCAAGAGTTTTGGAAATGACAAGTGGAGACATTGAAGTCTCAAGGGAAGGCTAGTTCAAGCCATGCTACTCCCACTTCTCCTGTAACTCAACCTTAGCCTCAACCACCTGAAAAATTCTTGTCAATTGTGCCTTACAACATGGGTCAGTAGCCTATTGCAGTTGAGAAGCCGAGTATATCAGAGAAAAATCCATCAGATGAACCCACAAAAGAACAACTGCTTTAGCAAGTTGAGGAGTATAAGAAATTGCTTGAGGAAATGCAGGTCATGATGAATAAGAACAATTCAAATATTGTTCACACTGTCTTGAGGCACCTCAATAGGAAAATTCAAATTAAGTTGAATAGTGTCCATGCTAATTACTCTTTGATGTTGAAAGTGACAGAGATGTCTCAGAGAGATGGAGAATTGGGTACCTCACTCCTAGACAGGTGGATTCCTATAGTCAGTGATTTGAAGTTGATGGCAGCTGGGGAAAAGCAACGAAAAGATGAGTATCCAATGGTTTTCTCTACTTACAAGTTTGTTAGTGATGTTAAGGAATAGCCATCCCATGGGTATGTTGCCCCATTGGTGTAGAAGATAAAAGAGTTAAGGATCAAGTACGATAAGGAAAAGTTGACACTATTACCAGACATCTTGCAAGCCCAAGACAAAGTGAAGCCTTTGAAAATGTGGAAGAACCAGGTGGATGCTACAATTGTTACTCAGATAGAATTAATCTGCCAAGATGTTAATATTGACATATTGAAAGATACTTTGGAGAAGTTATCTTTTATTATTAGTTTCCTTGAAGAATTTGATAAGCTAATTCAGTGATGACAAAGTGCACTCCTTACAGAAAGAAAATGGATGAAATTATTGAATTCAATTGGCCATCTGAAGAGGAGTATGGACAATGGAGAAGGATATTTCTAATTGGATTAGATTAGTGAATTAAAAATGGAACATATATACTTAGTCAAGTATTGTACAGGTTCGGCCTTGGAGGCTACAATGTGTCAAGTATGTGTTTTCTTGTGCTACTACTAAATATTGATTACTGATGTGGATACTGACTGGAAATTTTGTCTGCTTTTCCTATCTTTGTAATTTTGTCATCTTTCCAAGTAGGAGGGATGCACTACAACAACTAGAAGGATATTATTTTCAACATGTGCCTTTTGGAAGGTTGTTTGCTTCTTCACAAGCAAATGAAAATAATCTCTGTCTCATATGTATTCCCTCCGATTGAAAATGTAAATATAACTATAAAGGGAAGATTGTCTTATAGCGATTCAATTAGAATGTGACATGTGTACTATTTGCCCGAAGATTATTTTTCTCCCCTGTTTTCATAATAGGGAATTCAAGGCCATTAGTATAGGTCTTTTGTTGAATTCTAGAGTTGAATTGTATAATTTTATAACACAAATAAAATATGTTAGGGGTCTTTATCTAATGCTTTGAGTCTAGATAATAAGTTTTGTCAAATGTATGGTTTCTAAGCATATCAAAATGATAATTGCTAATTTTATGAGTCATTAGTCTCTCCAATTTTAATATGTACTCAAGTTATTAATGAAAATGTTGATCAAAGATCATTTCATTAATTGTCATTATTGTTATGCTTTGGTATACGAATTGATTTTAGCTCTAGTTCAAAGAATTGGTTTAAATTCTTAGATCTAATAGTAAATTCATGTGTAGAACAATTGGATTTGATAAGTAGTCTTAGGCTTTGATTATAGATGGGTGAATTGCAAAGTAATTTCACTAAGATCATTTGTGTTTAGGATTAAATGTACCTTGCATTTCAATTTATGTCAACTCCCAACCCATAAATAATGGCACTATTCATAGTTATTATTAGTTTGCTTGAAGAATTTGATAAGGAAGCTAATTCAGTGATGACAAAGTACACTCCTTACAGAAAGAAAATGGATGAAATTATTGAATTAAATTTGGCCATCTGAAGAGGATTATGGACAATGGAGAAGGATATTGCTAACTGGATTAGATTAGTGAATTCAAAATGGAACACATATACTTGGTCAAGTATTGTACAGGTTCGGCCTTGGAAGTTACAATGTGTAAATAATGTGTTTCCTTGTGCTACTCATAAATATTGATTGCTGATGTGGATACTGACAGGAAATTTTGTCTACTTTTCCTGTCTTTGGAGTTTTGTCATCTTTCCAAGTAGGAGGGATGCACTACAACAACTAGAAGGATATTATTTTCAACATGTGCCTTTCAGAAGGTGGGTTTGCTTCTTCACAAGAAAATGAAAATAATATTTGTATCATATGTATTCCCTCTGATTGAAAATGTAAGTATAACTATAAAGGGAACATTGTCTTATAGCGGTCCAATTAGAATGTGACATGTGTACTATTTGGTCGAAGATTATTCTGCTCCCTTGTTTCAGTAAAAGAGAATTCAAGGCCATTAGTATAGGTCTTTTGTTGAATTCTAGAGTTGAATTGTGTAATTTCAAAACATAGAGCAAATATGTTAGGGGTCTTTATCTAATGCTTTGAGTCTAGATAGTAAGTTTTGTCAAATGTATGGTTTTTGAGCATATCAGAATGATAATTGCAAATTTTATGAGTCATTAGTCTCTCCAATTTTAATATGTACTCAATTTATTAATGAAAATGTTGATCAAAGATCATTTCATTAATTTTCATTGTTGTTATGCTTTGGTATACGCTTTGATTTTAGCTCTAGTTCAAAGAATCGGTTAAAATTCTTAGATCTAATTGTAAATTCATGTGTAGAACAATTGGATTTGGTAAGTTTTCTTGGGATTTGATTATAGATGGGTGAATTGCAAAGTAATTTCACTAAGATAATTTGTGTTTAGGATTAAATGTACCTTGCATTTTAATTTATGTCAACTCCCAACCCATAGATAATGGCACTGTTCACAGTTATTATAAGCCCCCTTTAAGATTCCAGTTATCCAACTTGAGAACATGAATTTAAATAACTTTTTGATCAATCTTTTATTTGTTGTGGTTGGTGTTTTTTGTATTCTTGGTTATAGATTTGTAAGTCTTTCAAGTAAATGCCAATTTCTTGAAGTATTTCATCTTCCTAACCTTTCATGAGAATATATCTACTTATCTATGCAATGTATACGTCAATTGTTTAGAAGAGTCATATAATTCACATTGTGGAACCACCCTCCCAGGTTTTGTAGAGCTCGAAGTGCAGGAGATAAAGCAATTGTTGCTACATCTCATTTTTTGGCCACTTATCTTGTAGGTATTCTAGAATTGAGTTTGGAAAACTCATAGGTATCTAGAGAGATTTGATTGGTTCGTTGAAAACAACCAATAGAATGACAACTATGCTGGGGATCTAAGCTTTACAACTATTAGTTCTCTCCAAAATGCCTTATCATAGATCACTATGTTATATGGTGGTATTTACTTATAGAGTCGGTCAAATTAAAGTGTTTGCTAAGTTTAGCTCAAATCTTTGTCAAGTATTTCACCAAAGTTCCTAATAATTTTCTCACCCTTTTATCTTCAAAGCTCGTATTCAAAATTCATGAAAATGCATGTCGTATGTGTCAAAGTTATCTCAATTTCTAAGGATCTATTGAAATTTGTATAAAGCATAACAAAATTGCTATTAATTAGTCCCAAGGAGTTTGGGTGGTGACTCTGAAGTCTCTACACCAATGTGAGTCATTGTTTAAGGATATTAAAGAAGTAAAGAAGAAAATTATAAAGAGATCAAAGAAGGTGACGAATGTGAAGAAGATCCAAGTACAAATGAGATGAACGTGAGGCCACATGAAGAAGCATCTAGAGTAGAAGTTGGAAGGTGAATTACCTAAAAACATGAACTTATGCTGGAAATGGATAAAAAAATGGACACATAAAAATGTAAGTCTACTTTTCATCCTACCCCTAAATGTGATATTCATTCTAGTTCTAGCTCAACATGTGAAAAGGATTTGCTAGATTTCAATGATAGTACTTCCACTGAGAGAGGAGACATTTTTATGAAGTATATTGTAAATGAGAAATTCTTAGACCCAGGCGTGCAAGCCATGAAAAGGAGAGAGAAAGATAGAATAGAAAGGGATAGAATATAAAAAGACAATGCTAGCGCCAAACATGCTAGAGCTAAAGGATATTTAACCCCGCATTCTCATCCTTACACCCCTATTCCTCTTGACCTGTTAACTAGAGATGAATATTCCCATAATATTGTTCCCCGTCAAGCTAATATTGTAGTAGCATCTGATGGAGATTCTACTTTTCCAGAGGAAGAAGAGATTCTAAATGATATGTAATTACTCAATGAAAGAGCCTCTAGATGCAAATAAAATAGAAAGAAGAGGGATATAAAGAAGGATAGAAGAATAAGGGATGTCATGATGCAGAGGGACATGTTAAGAAGGAAGGTTGAGGAGATGGAGGCAATGGATAAATTAGTAGTCGAATCTGACCAAAAATTTGATCCAGTTGTGCAAGAGGTTGTAGGAAAAATTCATGTAGTTCCCTTAGTTGATAATACTATTATAAATCCACAAACCAATACTACTGAAAATAATTTTATCCCAATTACTCCTCCTCCCAAAAATACAAATCATGAGTCACATAATGCTAATAAAGGAAAACAACCTATGGGAGAGAGAAAATAAAATGAAGGAGTAAAAATTAATGAGGGAGGTTCTTCTAAGAAAGTTACACTGCAAGGTGATTCTATTTCATTGTTGGAAAAATTAATGAAAGAAAATGAAGAGTTGGATAGGAAGATTAAGGAGATGGAATCACTTTCTGTAAATAAATAAATGAAGAGGAAACTTGGTTTCCTGGAGTCCACATTAAAGAACCCCATCCTTGATACCTAGAGCCCTCAATCTTGTACATCATCCTCAATCCCACATATAAATGAAAAGTCATCATCTACTGGAAACCCTTCTAGCTCTTCTTCACAACCTAAGGATAAGGAAATAATAGTTCATTTCAGTGACCAACATGATTCCCAACATAGAAGGCCTAGAAACAATAGCGATGGAAGAAGGGATCATGATAGCCAAGATGAGGAGGAAGGACCTAGTGGGACAAGATTGATGCACACTGATAGGTATAGGAAGCTATGTTTTGAAAGCATCCCAAGATATCCAAATCTAGTGACAAATAATGCTAGGAAACATGTACCCAAGTTTACTAGCAACAATTCCCTCAGTGGTGAAGACCACTTAAAGGAATTTCAAATTTTTATAGAAGATTTTGAATTTTGGGATGAGGATGTGGCTATGAAATACTTTATGCAATCTTTAACAAAGGATGCAAGGGATTGGTATAGGAGCTTGCCAGATGCAAGCATAGATTCTAAGGATTCATTCTTTCAAATCTTCAGAGAATAATATGGAGGCCAAATCGATCCATGGTTTAGGTTGAATGAATTTAATAATATTACAAAAGGGCATAATGAGATGGCTACTGAGTTCAATGTAAGGTTCCAAAAGGAAATGTATAAAGTTCCTATATTCTTGAGGCACAATGAAAGAGCATGTCTAGTTGTGTACTATAATGCATATGACTAGAAGATATGTTATTTGCTTAGGGACAAGAATCCATAGTCCCTGTGGGAAGCCTACAAGATGGCAGTAAATATTGAAAACAATAGAATGGAATTTGGTAAAGTTGGAAGGAGGGCTGACCCTAAGCCTTCAAAGAACCCAAAAGCTCAGAATGAGAAGGAAGTTAAAGTTGTATTCCTTGATGAAAAAATAGATTAGATTCTCAGTCTAGTACAAAAGGCAGCCAAGAATGATAAACCATAGTTTCAATGGAATGAAAGGCCTTCTAGATTCTAGGATTATCCTTATCATATAAATTGGCATAATGGGAAGCCAATAAATAACAATCAGAAGAATACCCAACATACGCCAAACCCTTTACAAAAAAATTCCAGTAATGTTGTTGAAGATTTTCCTTGGTGTTTAGTATGACAAATGCCCCATTCCTCAAAGCAATGTTTTGTGGCGATGTCATTAGAAGGATATCAAGATGATCCAAAAGGGTTTGACCCTTTTCCAAATCAGACCTTGGTTGTGAAGAGTACTCCTCAAATGATGAGCCCAACAGAGATGATGTTGATATTAAAAGGCAAGAGGAAACTTCTTATCACCAACACATATTTATGGATGAAGAAGATAAGAATGAATGTAAGGTTTATACTTTAGAGTCAAATAAATTTTCCTTGAGGAAGCCTACAAATGAGGAAATTGAGAGGTACATAATTTCACTAGTTTCCAAGGCAAGAAATAACATTCTTTTGAGGAACTGAACCATAAGTGGTAATCAAGGTAGCCCTGGCAACATGTTCATTAAAGAGAATAGTGTAGCAAAAAAAGGAACAAAGGCATAGAACAAGAAGGAAGAGAAAAGCCCAAGGAAGCTAAAGAGATGAGAATTTGGGCCAAGAAGGGTTCAAAAGTGAAAATTGATGGTGAATCTACTCATCAAGTTGAGAAGTCCAAGGATGTGAAGCCTAGTGCTAAGAAATTCCAAGGCCAAGGTGACAAAATAATTCCTATAAAATTTTCACTCCCCGAATTACCGAATTATTCTATAGTAGATATGTTCCAGGTACTATCTTAGGTCAAAATGTTATTGTACCATTCCTAGAAATGATTAGGATAGATGAACATAAACACAAGAATGTCACTTTCATTAACAACATTTCTACTAGTAGGAAAGGAAAAGTAACACCTGATCAACCCAAAGCAAGCACAAGCCAAGAGAAGAATGTTGAGGCTAAAGTTGTAATCAATGAAAATACAGGAGTATAATTGGGCCCACTATTACTTCCAATCCAAATCAAGTCAACCCCTTTTAATTGAGCTTGATCATTGATGGTAAATTGCTCTAAAATTATATGATAGACTTAGGAGCCTCCAATAATGTAATTCTAGTGAAAAGCATGGAAGATATGGGCTTAAAGGTTGACTACACATATGGAAAATGCTATGCCATGGACTCAAGCGAAGTCCCTGTCATAGGGGTAATCAATAGGGTTCCATATAGATTGGAAGTTTTCCTAAAGAAGGATTTGTTCATGAGTATATGAGAGTGGTAGAAATCCCACCCACCTATGGGATGCTATTGTCAAGGCACTGGAGTGCTTCCATGGGTGGGAGCATTCAGTGTGACTTGTCATTTGCAACCTTTTCAATAGATCAAAAAGATGTTAAGATTGCAAGAGAGCCAAGGATCAACCACATGATCTAACATACTAGAGAGCCCAAGGAGCCAACAATAATCAAATTTGTAGACACTGGAATAGACATGTTTCGAGTGGAAGAGTTGAAGCAGGAAGAAGATGAAACTAATCCTGCACCAATTATCAAAGAGGTCTTGGAAACACCACATGAAGATGCTTTGTGGACTATGTATTTTGATGGTGCTTGTTCAAAGGAAGGCTTGGGCGCAAGGGTTATTCTTATTTCTCCCCAAGGTAAAAGTTCTAACTACTATTTCTTATTTCAGTTTGCATATACAAATAATGTTGCTAAGTACAAGGATTTATTACTTGGTTTGAAGTTATCTTCTAAACATGGCATAAAATTATTGAAAGTGCTGGGGGATTCTAAATTGGTAGTTTCTCAAGTTAGGACTAGATTTGTCACTAAGGACAAGAGGCTGAGACAATACAGGAACAAGCTTTGGGATAATATTGAAGCCTTTGATGCCTTCGGTATAGACTGGATAGAGAGAGGATAAAATGTCAGAGCAGATTTATTGGATAATATTGTTGTTAGGTTGGATGATATCACCTTTGATGGTGTCTCACAAATAGAAGTTTAGACTTGGCTTGTAGTACCTGGAAAATTTTGCAACTGGCAAGTATTTGATGATGACAATGACATTTTGAGGTTCTTGCATTACATTAACCAGTATGAAAGTCAAGAGATTGAATTTAGCTCATATGTCGTGGAAGTTGATGAAAAAGAGACATTATTTGGAAACAAGATAATTCAGTTGAAAAAAAAAAGATCCGCAAGGGACTAGTTTCACTAGAAAGGGTCTTTGAAGGCCCAGATAAACCAAATGCCAAACAAGCATCTACACATAAAGAGGACCTAGAGGAGATAAATTTGGGAATAGAAAATGCTCCTAAAAAGGTGTATATAGGTAAAAAGATGAAACCCCATGTCAGGAATATGTTAATTGCTCTATTGAGAAACTACAAACATGTATTTGCATGGTCATATGATGATTTAAAGGAATACAAAGAGGACTTGTTTCAAAAGAAAATCCCTCTAAAACCTAATGCAAATCCTTTTAGGAAAAAATAGAGGCCAATTAATCCTACCTTGTAGCCAAAGATGTAAGAGGAGCTTACAAAGTTGAGAGATGTCGATATCATCAAACCTATTAGACATTCATCATGGGCTTCAAACTTGGTCCCTGTCAGAAATAAAAATGGTGATATCAAGCTATGTGTAAATTTCAAAAATATCAATGTGGCATATCTAAAGGACAACTACCCTCTACCCAACATGGAAGCTATGCTACAAAAGGTCACAGTGTGTGAGCTTCTCTCAATGATGGATGAATTCTCAAGGTATAATCAATTCATGGTGAGAGAGTCCCAACAATATAAAACTACCTTTGCAATACCATGGGGGACCTATGTATATGTAAGGATGCCATTTGGCCTAATTAATGTTGGTGCAACATTCCAAAGAGCCATGGATGTGGCCTTTGCAAATTGTATTGATCTCTTCTTGCCTATATATCAAGTTGATTTGACTTCTCATAGTAAGGAGGAGGATCATTGTTCCCATTTAGAGAAAACTTTTATCAGAGCTTTGAAGTTTGGGATTTCTTTGAATCCCAAGAAGTGTGCTTTTGGAGTAAAAGAAGGTAAACTGTTGGGGCACATTGTTTCAAAAGAAGGGGTCAAAATTGATCCTAAATGAGTAGCAACTATAGATAAGATTGCACAACCTAGAAATGTGAAAGGAATTCAATCCTTTTTTACACAAATTAACTTTGTAAGAAGGTTTGTTACCAATTTTGCTAAAATTTCAGACCCATATCTAAAATATTGAGGAAAGGAGAGAAGGTATCTTGGACAAAAGAACCTACTAAGGATTTCCAAGCCATAAAGGATGCAATCAAAGAGGTTTATGTCCTTAAATCTCCTGATTATACCAAACCATTACAAATTTTTACCTTTGCTTCATTTCACATAGTGGCAAGGGTGTTGTTACAAAATAATGATGATGAATTTGAGAAACTGATTGCTTTCTTTAGCAAGTCATTGCAAGTTGTTGAGCTCAAGTATAATGCCACAAAGAAGCAAGCTTATTCCTTGGTAAAGGCTGTGTGCAAACCCCAATCCTAATACCTGCAAAACAAAGAGAATAAACACATTAAGTTAGATATTGCAAGCATGAAAAAGGATTCCCCATGAAATCCATTTGAAAACTTCAAATTAGGATGAAAACAATGAAGAACACAATAAAACAAGAAAATGTAGATTCAATCCTAATTAGAATAGCAAACACATGATCCCATGGGGGAATTGGTGCCAATTTTATATGAAAATTGGCCCTTTCCCAATTCCTAAGATGCAAGATTGATATGTTGATGATGAGTGATCCACTTTGATGGTGAAAAATGAGAGCTCCAAGCCAAAATCTGCAAAAACCTAGCTAAGAGATCAATGGTGATGGATGAAAATGGCTAAATATTTTAGCATAATAACTTTGCATAATTTGTGGATGTTCAAATGAGGATATGAGCTCTTTATTTATAGAATGCCAAGATGGATGAATGTCCAAATTTGAGTAATGTGGGACTAACATTCATCCAATGGCATGATGCCACTTGTCAATCTATGAGTGGATGGATGATGTGCAAGATTTGGGGATTGTGCCAATAAATGCATATTTTTGAATTTCAAATTTATTGAAATGACTTGCAAGAGGGAAGGGAAATTGCAATAAATTCCACTTGGCTCAAGTCAAAGGACATGTAAGATGAAGTTATTGCCTTGTTGGATGTACATGTTGACTTGGAATTTTTGAATTCAAATTTGAAGAATATTCCAAAAGATGCCTTGTGAGGAAAATAGAGATTTAATAAATGAATTAAATCTATTTTCAGGTGCAACTTGCAAAATCTAGAGGATGGGACATGATAAGAGATTAAATTAATCAAGAGTTAATTAATTTAATAGGAGATTAGATGATGTGACATATTTGACTGAAATTTATGGATTTATTTAAATCAAATAAGAGAGGAATATGATAAGAGATTAATTAAATAAGGATTTTGATTTATTTAATTAAAAGAGATGGTGTTAGATTAAATTAAATAAGTTTTTAATTTATTTAATTTAATGGATAGATGTTAGAGATTTAATCAAATAAAATTAATTATTTAATTAAATAGGGATAATTAGATTAGATGGATTGATTTAATTAACAAAAGAGGTTGACTCAATTAGATAAAATGATTTATTCAATTAAGAGAGGGAAATTGATGAATTTAATCAGATAAGGAGATTTGGCTAAATGGTTAGACCGAGGGATGATTTTGGAAGAAACGATGTTAGTAGTCGGGATCAAGTGCACAATGTCAATCGGTATATTTTACGTGTCTACATTTTGCCCCTCTATGAAGCAATGCACTTGTTGCGTTGGTTCAAAGAATAAATGATCTCGATCAAAGCCAAAAAAATTTGATATTTTAAAAACTTGCCCCATTGCTGCCTAGTGAGAGAAAACATGCCATTATAATGCCCCCTCGAGAGATTGGACGAAAATTTCAATTTTTGGGTGATCTCGTGAAAAAAGAGGACAAAGTACCCGAAAGGTCCGAAAAGGCTCCAAGAGGCTAAAAACATGTCTAAACACAATAAAACGATGTGAAATGGGCCTCAACTAGACACAAAAAAGTTCGGGGGTCCAAAATCTTAGCAAGACAGCTAATCAGGGTGAAAAAACCCTAATTTTTAGGCTTAAAAGGGGCCCGAGGGGTCACTTTCATGTCATTTTCAAACACTTCCAATAGTAACCTCAAGATTTGAGCTCAGACCTCCTGATGATATGGCACAATGATAGCTTCCCCTGCACATTTTTGATCGAGTTCAGATGTACCAGTGGCCACTTGGCATCGAGGCACTAGTATGTGACCCTCACCTGAGCTTCGTTTTTCATTTATTGCTTCAATTAATGCCTTTAAAGGTCGGTCAGTTTGCAGTGGCACTATATGGTGCCACTCAGAAGTCAAACTACGCCGCTCGGTGTTGAATAGCACCATGACGGTGCAGTTTGGAGTTTAAAAACTCTGATGCTGAGCTCGGGGCCGGCCGGGGGATTTGCAAAGTGCAACACGACGGTCCCAATTTTTCCCAAAGTGATACACTGGATGAGAAAGTGCACCGCCGCGATGCTATTTTGCTATTTTGGGCCTAGTGTCAGAGTTTGATTAGAAATCAAATTGCGACGCCATCATGGGTTGCACTGTTGGAGAAGTTTCTTGAACATGCGACAAAGATTTTTTCAAAATTTTTAACATGGTGACCTTCCTTGGTGCAAGAAGTGGTGAGGGAGCTCTACTCCCGAGAGCACAGGTCATGGGACCTGAGTGACAAGGACTAGGATCGACTCCGGATTGCAGGGTTATGGTCCATTGCCTACGCGGTGCCCATGCACACTCACTTAGGGAACCTATCAGCGCTGGCCGAGAGATGGCACAACGAGACTTCTTCATTTCATCTTCCCACTGGTGAGGCCACCGTCACCTTAGAGGACATTTGGCGCATTTTGTGATTGCCGATTCATGGTTGTCAGGCAATTTTTGACATGGATGAGGGGTGCGAGGCCTGCTTCAAAGTCCTTGCCACAGACGAGATTGTATTTTATGAGGGGCAGATAGAGCTTGAGCGACATAGGATCCTAGCACCTCTCTACCACTGGGTGATTGTAGCCATCATTTTGGGTCTCGTTGTCGTTGACAGATGAGGCTGATACTGCTAGGAGCGGATGGTTCGAGACAGGCCGGTTCATTTTTCTTGGGGGCCTGTGCTTCTAGCTTCATTATACAGAGACCTCCATGAGTATGTCTACATGGATGGCAGAGCACTCAGAGCAGGGGTGACTCTTCTTCATGTCTGGGCATGGGAGCACATTGTTGTGCTACGTCCATGTGTTGTTTTAGTTTTGATGGTGCCAGATGATCCCCTCGTGTGGTGATACAGAGGCCGTGTGTCCTTCACACACACCGACAAGCACAAGATCTCCTATTGGAGGAGAGTCCTTGACGAGATGCAGGTTTTCACCTAGCAACTATACCTTGGTCGGCCCGGATGGGCCGACGATGCTTATCAGATGTTCTATTGTTGCCAGGACCGGTATATGCAGGGGCAGGAGCACACTATGATTGAGAGGTACCTACCTGGGTGTGTGCAACATCAGTTCAAGGATCCTCAGGATCGCCTGGATGATGATTATGTAGCCATCTTCACCCACTCCATGACATAGGTGTCCTAGGGGTGGTATATTCCTACTTCGGAGGCAGTGGATAGCTTCAGGCAGCTAGTAGCCCGGCCATGGGCTTATGATCAGGGGCTCACAGATCCAGGCATGACTCAGGCCTATAGGGATTGGTTTCGGCCTCCACTTTGGTTGATGATTCCAGTTGCAGTTCTAGATCCATAGAGAGTCAGAGGCAGAGGAGGAGGACGAGGTCGGAGGGCTGAGGTTCGATAGGATCAGCCAGTTGTGTCGCTAGCCCAGCCAGGGCAGTGAGATGTTTTGATGCCAGACCAGCAGCAGGAGCCACCAAGTGTACCACCATGAGGTGAGGATCAGCCTCGGGTACAACCACAGGTACAACTAGCGGGATAGGTGGATCCCCGGGATGCGCTGATTGCATAGTTATAAGCTCAGGTCCAGGCTGTGACAGCCGAGAGAGATCAGGCGAGGGCCGAGAGAGAGTAGCTCAGGGCTGAGAGGGATTAGGCCGTACAGTAGAGACAGGCTACAGAGCTATAGGCAGCCACTAAGCTAGGCAGGAGACAACAACTAGAGAGCATGGCAGCCTCCTCCTCGCAGGGTACAGTGTCAGTTTGGTCTTACAAGGATGTCCTCTAAGAGGCTGAGTACTATCAGAGGTATTATCATGAGGCCGTACCCAGAGTAGAGTGGGTCCCAAAGTACTCAGAGTGGGCCAACCATAGACTAGCAGAGGGTCATGGTGACAGAGGTGAGGGCAGCATCCACAGGGACAGAGCTTGACTGAGATGCTACGATACTTTTGTGCCCTATGGGCTCATTTTTGATAGCCCGATGGGCCTTTTGTACTGATTGACATATATGTACAGTGGTCTAATTTATTACTTGTACTATGATAGTTGCATTATTGATGATAATATATATATGATCCGGTGGTGATTTTGATATGATGCGATGTGTACTCATTATTTATGCATGGATGATTTATTTCTATATGTTGTGCAATGATGCTTTTATGGATGCATTTATTTCCGATGATGTATGAATTATGATTATGACTAACAGATCTATATTATGTTTAACCTATGATATGCAAAATGTGATGTGCAATGATTTTGTCTATATGATGATCTATTTTATGTTGATGCAAATGGTGATGTGATATGTGATGTGGAATGTAATATGCAAAATGATATGGTATATGGTGTACATGCGAAATGATATGTGACTTATGTTTATAAATAATTATGGATGCATATATGTTTTGTATGTGATGGACTATTTATGCTTATGTGGAATGAATGATTTATGATGCTATTTATGAGATGACATGGATGATGTAATGCGATGGTCATGATATGATGCTGATGAGATGGTTTTTTTAAGATGCTTAGAATAACAAATGTCATTATCCTAAACATATTAAATGATGATTTAATGTATGTGATGCACTTAATCTGATGTACTATATGCAATGATATGATAATGTTTTATACAAAATGGACTTAATGCATTGGATGATTTTATGATGTTACGCTAGTATGTATGAGATGGATTATCTTATAATGCATGTGTACCTATTGTTTATGATTATGCAATATGTGATAATGTGAAATGGTTATGAAATGCAAATGAATGTTTATGCAGTGATTCATATAATGCCATGCGATGCAATGTAATGGATGAAATGGATGCACCTATCTATGAAGAATGCCTATGATAACCTATTTATATGATGATTGAAATGCAATGCATGTGTTTCCTATATGAAATGGTGATGCAATATGGTAATGGTTTGTGGATGCAGGATTGATGACGATGATGGTGATGATGATCAATTGTCATAGTACCTTGTTAGTGTGGTGAGCAAGAAGAGAAGAAGTCATTTCAACAAGACACAAGATGATGCAAATGCAAATGATGATGATGATTACTTGCTGAGGAATTGGGATTTTCAAAGGGCTGATTTCCTTATGTTTGATAACACACGTGGTACGATGCATCAAGGTATAGAAAACCAGGATGGTGTTGTACCTAGTCTGATGGACTTTCACTTGACAATCAGATAGGAGTATCCTTGTTCACACCTGACATACAGAACCCTTACTAGCATGCACTTTAGAAGTTTCAAACACCTTAGACCAAAACATGGAAAGGTCAACCTTTCAATGCAATGGTCAAAAAGTTTTCCAAGACCTCCTCCGTACATACCGAACAAAGCAAGTATTCGCCAAGGTTATATTACAAGAACGTCCAATAAGTATAGCAGAAAAAAGGATAATAATTGTTGCCCCATTCCTATTTCTCTAAATCATTCATTTGGATATCATCGAGAGGTCCTTGGAATGAGCACAAATAAGATAATTCAAAAGATAAAGACCAAGTAAACAAACAAACTGATGCTCTTCAATATGAAAAGAGGATGTGTTTTTCTAAGGACAAGAACCGAAACTATTGCCAAAGGATAATGCCCATTGTAGGAAGGATTCATCCTAGGACATGTTAGTGGATGGTAGCACATCATTTCATTTATCCAAAATGTTATAAATTATGATTGATATGGGACCAATTTGGATGATGAGTTACCGATAGAAAGAGATGACCAACTTGCTTATGCACTGACTTAGACCTAAGACTTGACGTTTTTAGTTTTCATTTTTTTATCCCGCCAAACTTGTTTTTGATTGTCCTACCAAAGGTTGAGGATGATGATCAATTTATTATGAGTGGTGTTCTTGTGGGTGCAAGTGAGCTGAGATGGATGGTTTTTTTCAAATATTTGGATTTTTTGGAGTTTTGCAATGTTTTGAGGTTGTTTTTGGTATTTTTTTGAAATTTTCAAATGTTTTGATTTTTTGATTTTCCAATGTTTTGGGATTTTTTGAAATTTTGACCAAGAGACTAACTTAAAGACCTATCCTAGGGGCCTCGGGGGTTGATCAACAAATTAGCCTTGCCTACGTTATAGACAGAGACCATGTAGTTCGACTAACGAGTTGACTGATTTACAGATGATGATATACATGATGAGATGTCAATTTATTATGACAAACCCTATTGGACTGACCTAAATGTCTCGGGGGATGATCAAAGATCAACCTTGGCTACATTCAAGCTTAGAGATGACGTAGTTCAATAGACGAGTTGACCGATTTACAAATGATGATATACATCATGAGATGTCAGTTTATTATGACAGACCCTATAGGACTGGCCTAAATGTCTTGGGGGATGATCAAAGATCAACCTTGCCTACGTTCAAGCTCAGAGACAACGTAGTTCGACTGACGACTCTGTTTTTTGGCTTTTGATGATTTTTGAATGTTTTTGGGATTTTGAAATATTTTGATGTTTTTGGATTTTTTGATTTTATGATGTTTTTTGGATTTTATGATATTTAGGACTTGAAGAACATACACGAATCTGATCTGATAAGAACATGCCCCCAGCGTGATGCAATAGAATACTCTGATAAAGGTAGGAAAAATTGACCTTGAGGATGAGCCAAGTAGTATTAAGAGGGATTATGACTCAAAAACAGGACCAAGCTATGGTGTGGATGTGAGTGGATGAGTGATGGATGAAGACCTGAATGCGATGGATGATGGAAGCGAAATGTATGGGTGATGCAGAACAAGCCGTAAAGATCCTCATGGATGGGAAGTACTTATTTACATGAGGCACCTATTTTCCAGGTTTTCACCAAGGTACTTTCCCAAAGCGCCACCGAAGTGGTTTTCACTAGAGGACGATTTTTCTCTTTACTATTTTTTATCATTTTTCTGATTTTTTGGATTTTTTGCTTTTTGGATTTTTTTTTGTTGTCACCAAGACACCTGTTTGCCAGGTTTTCGCTAAAGTAACCATTTTTTCAGGACATTTTCTGATTTTTTGGAATTTTTCGTTCTATACCTTGAAAGATTTAGGCATAAAACTTTTTGAGATGAGAGCTATTCATGGGCTCTTACAGAGGTTCCCCTTCAGGTGTTGATAACTGATATGCCCCTGTCTTGTAACTTGTGATGATGAAAGGTCCCAACCAATTAGGTTCAAAATTTCCTTTGCTACTTGGGTTTGGGACATTCTTCTGATTTTCTTTTAATACTAGTTCTCTGACTTGGAAAGTCCTGCTTTTGATTTTCTTATTGTAGCTCCTTTTGAGTCTATTCTGATAGACTTGCAAATGATTCAAGGCATCTATATGTCGATCATCGAGTAGCCCCAGCTCATTCAATCTTAACACTCGGTAGTCTTCATCAGTGATGAGGTTTTGCAGTGATATCCCGAGGGATGGGAGCTTGATCTCTATGGGGAATATTGCTTCTGATCCGTAGACCAGGGAAAAGGGGGTGGCGTGGGTGGGTGTACAGATACTGGTTCGATAGGCCCAAAGGGTGGAATTAAGCCGCAAATTCCAGTCATGACCTGCGTCATTGACTCTTTTCTTGAGGATTTTCATAATGGTTTTATTTGTAGCTTCTACTTAGCCATTGCCTTGGGGATAGTATGGGGTGGAGAAGCGATGTTGGATTTTGAATTTTTTGCATAAGTCACGAATCTCCTGATTCGTGAATGGTGTCCCATTATCTGAGATAATGGCTTGTGGAACACCATAGCGACAAATGAGATAGTTTAGGAAGAACTTAGAAATTTGCTTCCTAGTTATGTACGTCATGGGTATGGCCTCCACCCACTTAGTAAAGTACTTTGTGGTGGTTATGATGAATTTGTGGCCATTAGATGAGGTGGGCATGATTTTTCCAATGAGATCAAGTCCCCACTACGAAAAGGGCCATGGTGTGATGATAGGATGAAGCTCTTGAGCTGGAACATGGATGAGGTCCCCATGCTGCTGACATGGTAGACACTTTCTGGCATGATCGTGTGCTTCTCTTTCCATTGTGGGCCAATAATATCCCATCCTTAGTATTTTCTTAGCTATGGTCATTCCACTCGAGTATGAACCATAGATACCGTTATGCACTTCAGTTAGAGTGGTTAATGCCTCCTCAGTGTTGAAGCAGCACAATAGGGTTCCTTCTATGCTTCTACGATATAGGGTATCACCTAGGATGACAAATCTGGATTCCTTTTTAACAATGGTTCATTTTAGGTTTGATGGTAAGTCGATGGGTATGACTCCTATTCGAAGGTATGTGTAAATGTCATGATACCAAGGATCACCAAGACCAACGATTTCACACACATATTCTGATTCTAGTACCTTGAATGCTGGCACGAGAAGCTATTGAATCAAGAATTCATATTTTGGAACGTTGTGGGGGATATCGAGCAAGGATCCAATTGTTGCCATGGCATCTGCTGCTCTGTTGTTGGTTCTAGGAATCTGCTCAAATGTTATTTCAATGAAGGATTCTTTGAGAGTCTCCACCAATTTCTTATATGGAGTGAGCTTGTCGTCCTTGGTCTGATATTCATCATTGACTTGATTTATGATCAATTGGGAGTCTCCATATACTCTGAGAGCTATAATGTTCCACTGCACTGCTATTCTGAGACCTATTGTCAAAGCCTCATATTCTACAATGTTATTGGTGCAAGGAAATGCTAGTTTGTAGGACCTTGGTATGCAATCCCCTTGTGGGGTGATGAAGAAGACACTAGCTCCTGATCCATGTTGCGTGTATGAGCCATCGAAGTACAGTTTCCAATGGTTAGCTACGTTGAGATTAAAAATGGATTCATCTGGAAACTCTGAGATGAGAGGGTTCTCTGAATAGATTGGTACTTCTGCTAGTTGGTATGCGATGACTTGGCATTTAATTGCTTTCCTCTCCACATATTCGATGTCGTATTCTAACAATATCATCACCCATTTTTCCATTCTTCCTGTGAGCATTGCCTTTGATAGTAGATACTTGAGAGGATCAATTTTGGCGATGAGTTTTATTTTATGTGCCAACATGTAATGTTTGAATTTTTGTGATACAAACAGTACTACGAGGCATGCTT
Source organism: Sequoia sempervirens (assembly GCA_007258455.2). Lineage (NCBI taxonomy): Eukaryota > Viridiplantae > Streptophyta > Pinopsida > Cupressales > Cupressaceae > Sequoia > Sequoia sempervirens. The sequence continues at coordinate 393,537,529 of VDFB02075321.1, forward strand.
TCTCGATGAATGAATAGTTTAGCTCATGCCCAACCATTGTCCTGCTGATGTAATACATGGCCCTTTCTGTTCCATTTTCATCATGTTGAGCTAGGAGGGCTCCAAGGGTTGTTGTTGTTGCTGACACATATAGAATCAATGGTTTTTTTGGGATTGGTGGTATTAAGACTGGTGGTGTCAGTAGGTATTCCTTGATTTTGTTGAATGCCTCTTCACACTTGGTATCCCATTTGTACGCTACTCCCTTGTGTAGTAGGTGAGAGTATGGGTTCTTTTTGTCTGCCAGTTGTGCTCTAAATCATCGGATGGATTGGAGTCTGCCTTGGAGACCTCTCAATTTCTTTAATGTTTTTGGTGCCTCCATCTCGAGGATTGCTTTTACTTTTGCTAGATCCACCTCAATACCCCTCATTGACACTATATATCCTAGGAGCTTTCCTGATTGTACGTCGAAGACACACTTCTTTGGGTTTAGTCTGACATTGTACTCCTCTAGTCTGTCAAAGATGGCACTTAGGTTTGCTATGTGATCTTTTCTCTTTCTAGACTTAGCTAGAATGTTGTCAACATAGTCTTCGACTGTCTTATGGATCATGTTGTGGAATATCAATGTTGTAGCTCTTTGATATGTTGCTCCTACGTTCTTTAAGCCAAATGGCATCATGTTCCAACAGTATGTCCCCCATGGACAAGTGAAAGTTGTTTTATGTTGGTCCTCTTTAGCTATCATGATCTGATTATATCCTGAGAATCCATCCATTAGTGACAACATTTCATGTCCCGCTGTCATGTCTACTATCATATCAATGTTGGGAAGCAGGAAGTCATCTTTTGGACATGCCTTATTCAAGTCTCTGAAGTCTGTGCAGATTTTGATATTTCTGTCAAGTTTTAAAATAGGTACCAAGTTTGATACCCATTTTGGATAATCTATTGGTCGGATAAATCTTGCATCTAATAGCTTTTTTAGCTCCATTTTGACCAATAGGGCAATCTAAGGATGCATTTTTTGAAGCTTTTGTTTGACAGGATTTGCTTTTGGATACACTGCTAAGTGGTGAACCATAGTCTCTAGATCAAGTCTTGGCATGTCAGCATAACTCCATGAGAATTTTATTTTTCTTTCTCTTAGGAATGCTGCTAGGTGCTCTTTCTCTTCTGATAGTAGTGATTCCACATAGAATGTGATATGTGGGATCTCCTCTGTTCCTAGGTTGACTGGATTGCATTTTTCTGCCAAGACTACTGATTTTTACTGATGAATAGCTCTTAAAGGAAGATTGAATCCCCCATCCTCGAGCACCTCAAAGAGGTTTTCACCATTGGATGCATCCTTTCTTTTTACTTTTTTTCTAGTCAAAGAGTGCCATAGTGTGGTTTTCACTCAAGGACTTGGATATTATTCTTAATTTCTCAATTTTGTGACTGAAGGATTCAATTGTTTCCCCATAATAGGCCAGTGTGTCCAACTCTATTATGAACCCTGCTTTATGGTCCCCATCTAGAATGTTATCCTACAGTCCCATGAATTCTAAGAGTGCCTCATCATTTTTGAATGTATCAAGAACTGGTGGTCCTCGTTGGTCATAGTTGATGAGTTGGGGATAGACTAGACAGATATCATGATTTTGATGGTTTATTTCAAAAGAAAGGGTGCTAATCATGCAAAGAGTGGTATCCTCAAATAGCCTAGGTAAGTTAGTCAGGTGATCCTCGTCATCGCTACTACTACAGATGTCGGTTATATCAAATGTAAAGTTATCTATGACTCTACCTATAGACACTGGTAATCATAGCTCTGTTGGGATTGGCTGAGGAGGATTATTAATTGTTCTAACCAGAGGACTTTGGCCTTGTATGGTTATACTCAGAGGGGTACATCCAAGGCCAAGATTTGTTATTGGTTGTGTCTTTGGCATGATAGGTATTATGAGCCCATTGTCATTTTTTCCCAGTCTTTGATTTCTGTCGTAGCCCATTGTGAGCATCATTTGTAGGCCCTTGCTTCTGTCATCCATTGGTAAGTCCGCTACTAGTCTTTCATATTGATATAGCATGTGAGATGGATTTGCCTTAATAACTTCTCGTCCAAGATCTCCCCAACTTGTGAATTTGGGATAGTTTTTAGGAGACGTTTGGGATGTGGAGGCTTCATTTATTTGTGGTCATCCCTGTGATCTAGGAGATTGTTGTAACTCTCCTACCACAAAAGCGTTATTAGCGAGCTTTTAGTTGCCACAACTGTTATCTTGGATGATGAGCTTGATATTAGAGATGGTGGGAATGGTGGGAGTGGCAGGTGTCTTTGTTGCAAAAGTGGACACGAGAGTGGTGGGATCGATGTATGGTGTCGATGGACCCTCATCATTTTTTGGTGCCTGGGGGATTTTGTAATACTTTGCTTCAATATTTTTGCAATAGGAGAAGGGTTCAGGATCTCCATGGATGGTGACTTCTTGTCCGTTATGTGTAAATTTCACACATTGGTGGAAAGTAGATGCTACTTCTTTCATCGCATGAATCCATGGACGTCCTAGGAGGATATTATATGGCAAGTCAAGGTCCAAGACCTAAAAAGTGGTTTCCATGATGGAGGGCCCTACTTGAATACGGAGTTTGATTGTGCCCTAAGACACTCTTTCTTGGTCATCATATGCTCTTATCATGATACCCTTTCCTTTGTCGATGGAATCCTCTGATATTTTCAATTGCTTGATGAGACTTAGGGAACATATGTTCAAGCCCGCACCTCCATCGACCAAGACCCTTTTGATTTTTCTCTTGTGTACAATGGCTTCCAAGTGAAGTGCATGGTTGTGAGATGGTTGAGTGGGGAAATCTTGGTTGGAGAATGTAAGAAGATTGGGCATAAAGATATTTCCAACCATAGCTTGGGATTGCTCCACATCGAGATCTGCAGGGACAATGGATGAGGCCAACGCTTCTTCAAGAATTTTCTTATGGGCCGATGATATTTTTAGCAACTTCATGATGGAGATTTGTGCTGGCGTTCTCTCAAGCTGATCTAGGACATTATAGCCATTAGGAATGGCTCTAGATGTAGGAACTCTATTTGGCTGGGATAATCCTACGATGGTTACTTTGCCGCCTCTTGTGGTGACTCCACAATCTTTCGGCATAGGCACCCTTGATAGTAATGACCATGTATTTTTCATCTAGGGAGGCGATGATTGTTTCATACACATGATTTACATTTGAGTGGGTTCCTTTCCGTTTATCTTTGCTATTGTTATTCCCTTTATTGCCATGATTCTGCATCAGATTCATATATATCTTAAGATCTTGGTTTCCTGTAGGTTGTTCCACATTTATGATTCTTTTATCGATGAGATCTTGAATGATGTTTTTTAATCTCATGCAATTATTCATGGTATGGCCTTTGATTTTATGGAACTCGCAGAGTTGGTTCTCGTTATACCAAGGAGGTTTTACATCCGGTTCTTGGTAATTCTCAAATGTGGGAGGCTTGATGAGTTTTTCGTCTATCAGTTTTTTCATTATGTCTTCAAGTGGTTCCCCCAAGTGGTGTATTTTTGTTTGGGATAAATTTCATTGTGTGGTCCCCTTTGATCATTGAGATTGTTGATTGTTGGATTGTTGTTCAGTTTTTGTATTGTGTGATGATTGTTTTGGTGTTGGATTTGGATTTTTGGTGCGGGTGTATTTTGGGGAGGGGCACTAATGACCACCTTGGCATCGATGACACCATCATTAGTAATGTTTTTGTTCCTTGCCCACGTACGAGGTTTATCATTGTAATTGGATGGTGGGTGGTTGTTTTGTTGTTCGGGGTATGATGTTGATCCTGCTGGTTGAGTCATAAGGGCTCTTTCGATACTAAGCACCTTGGGGATCAACTTATCATATGTGGTGATGCCCTGAACCTTGAGATGGAATGCCAAGAGGCCATCAAGGTTGGTGATGATGGTACAAACTTGTTGTTCTTCAGGAATGGTCCACTTGCTCCGATTAGCCTTGGATCGCCATCGTTGTAGGAATGAAGCAAAAGATTCCCCATTTCCTTGTTTCAGAGCTGAGAGTTCTTCTAGACTAACATCCATTGCAATTTGAATGCGTATTTCTTAATGAATGCATCTATAATTTCTTGAAATTTTCTAATGCCTAAAGGCAAACGAGAGAACCATTCCATACCATGGCCAACCAAACTCCTAGGAAATAGTCGCATCAGATAAGTATCATCGTATGTGACTTCCATGCAATGAACCTAGAATTCCCTGATGTGATCTTCAGGGTTTCCCGTCCCTTGATATTTGTCAAACTTGGGGATCTCAAATCCCTTAGGGAACGGTTTCATTACCAGGCTCATGTCAAATGGATATGGACACAAGTTGCTTAGTGTCTTTGTTGTTCGCCCTGATTAAAGGTCGAGCACTTGTTGCGAGAGCAACTTGATTTGTGTCGTCACATCATTTTGTGGATCAGAGGGTGGGATGAAAGTGTTTTGGGGTGTTTCAATTGTGAGTTGGATGGATGGGTTGTTTGATGTGTTGTTCAATGGTATGTGTATGTTCTGTCGAGCGAGGTAGGCTTCCACCTGTTGTTGTATGAACAACGCTTATTGTTGATCTTGTTGTTGTTGTGGTAAGATTTGTGCTTGTTTTTGCACTTACTATTGTGCTTGTTGTTGGGCTTGTTGCTATTCCAACAACGCTTGTTGTTGGGCTGCTAATTCGGTTGCTTCTTGTTGCCTTGATACTACTTTATTGCTTGTTAATATGCTTGCAATTGCACTGCTTGTCTTTGTGCAACAAGTTGTGCTTGATATTGAGCATTTTCCTGAGCTTGAGCTTGTGCTTGCACTTGGGCTTGTGCTTGTGCTGCTTGTTGTTGTAATAGATTTTGTGCTTGAGCGGCCTTTTGTGCTTGCAATGATTGCAATGCTTACACGGCTTGAGTGGCTTGTTGTTGTTGTTTTTGTTGCAATAACGCTTGGGCTTGTGCGGCCTGTTGCACTTGTAATGCAGATTGTGTAGCTTGGGCAGCTTGTTGAGCAGCTAATTGTACATATTTTTGTTTTTGCACTTGTTGGAATCCCCTTTGAAAAGCAGCTTGCAATGCATTGTATTGCTTTGATGTGGTGGAAGCTGTTGGTGGTGGGGGTGGTGGTGGATTTGGAATGGCATTTGTGACAAGCGATGATGTCGTGTTAGTGTTTTGAGTGATGGATGGTGGTGTTGATGTGGTGGTTGGTCCTTGGGAGACCATGCTTTGCGATGTTAGGAGGGTGTTTGATGATGTTGCAATTGATTGTGCATTTGTCGTCTATTGTTGACGATATCGATGACAAATTTTGAGCGTTTGATATAATGCTTTGATTGATATTTGGGATGTTGGATTGATTGATAGTTGGTAGAGGGGGAAGCCCTAAACCAAGGAGTGGCATGGATCATGCTAGAAATGGTGGGAGAGGTGGAAATGTGAGGGGTACGAGTTCTTTCAAGAATGTTGTGGTGTCGAATATGCCCCTCGGTCCCAACATATCTCCCTCTTCTTGTCAATTTGTGAGAAGAGAAGTTTGAGGTGTTACATGGAAAAATGATGATGATGGATCATGATGAAAAGTAAAAGGGAAATTCTTATGTAATGGGTTTTCGAATATGTTTTGTTCCAATGTGGTACTTGCATCCAAGTTTTGATTATTAACAAGGGGGTGTGCTTGAATAGCATTAAGAAATGCATTTCCCTTATTAACGTTGGGTTGGGTTGGAACAAACGATGTCATGATCTGTGGAATGTTTTGCATGATGCTTTGGGATGGGGGTGTAGATGAGATGGGAATGGTGGATGAGATTGGAGGAAATGATGTCTCCACTATGGTACTCACGTCGAAATCCGAAGGTAACTTGGCCCCTTGTTTTGCTAGCTCAAGCATGTATAACGAAGGGTTAAGCCTCATCATGATGTTGATGATTTTATGGTTCTCTGGATTTTGGAGCATTTCAGTTATTTCTTCGTGAGACATTCCAAAGGTAAGATCTTCTCCTTGGTTTTCCTCTTGCAGATTTTGTGATGATGAGATGGTCAAAGGATTACTTGATTCAGCGGGATTCATTTCTACGTTTGTTTGGCTAAGATCACTTGAAGCGAGTGTTTCTTTGTTGGCTTCCATACTCTTCTTGTATTGAGATCTACTTTGTACCATAAAACAAGGATCAATTTTCGAGAATAGGAGAGATGAATCTCTTGGTTCCTTTGTTTGATCTTTACTTTATGCCCAAAGTAGAAATTTTTAGGATATCTTTGAGGATCAAAAGGTGATATGATGATGATGCAAGGGATGGATGACATAGATGTTTTGGCTTTTGATAAATCTTGAAGGAGATACTAGGCTTTTAGGACTTTCAGATATGTTGTGGATTTTTTATTTTGATTTGGATTTGAGATTTGTCCTTGATTTTGATTTTGATTGCTTTTGATTTTGAACAAAAAGACCCTAAGATGTTGGACGATGATCTAAGGGATAGATTTGTTCAAGGGATGATAATTTGAATGTGTGGGGAGAAGGATGCATCTACCCACACCTATCCAAACAAGATGATAGTTTCACTAAGCATATGAAGAAGGATTCATCCACATATACTAAGCTAAACAAGATGATTTTGATGACTTTGACTAAGCACATGCAAAAGGATGCATCTACACATACCTAGCCAAAGGTGATTTTGATAATGTTTTCAAGGATTTAGTCTCAAGGATTTTGATGATTTTTATTTTTCTAAAAAGCCTAGCATTAAGGATGATTTCAATATTTTCCAAAAGGTGATTGTGAGATGATGTTTGCTTTGATGTTTGAAGGATGGATGGAAAAGATTTTTGATTTTCTTTGATCCTAAGATGAACCTAAAAAAGACACTTTGTTTACCTAGACCTAGGTATTGAAGAGCATACAATGCTTCTATAGACCTTTGTAACCAATAAATGATTCCATTTGAACATACATTTTCGGATTTCCAACCAATGATTTTCGCTTTGGGATTTGGACTTTTTTGAGAATCGTGAGTCTTCATCACACATGAAAGTTCATTTTTCTTAGCTTTGCTTAATGGATTTATTTTACCAAAAACACTTTCTTTGATTAAGTTTTCAAACTAAGATGTCCAATGTCTTAATTTCTTCAAACCCCACAAGATATGTCATGTGGAAATTCGATGAACTTAAGGCAAGGGTTTTCCTATTGTTTACTTAAGTAGAAAAATCGAGATGTAATCCAATGTTTAGAAACCTCTAAGGATGTAAGTCTCAAGGGCAAGCAATAACATATGGATTGAGTCAATGATATTTGTCTCCAAAAGGGTTTGAAATTTGGATGATGATGTTAAGTGTTTGCTTTCAAGATGTTTTCGATCAAGCAATGCATTTTGTAACCCAAGAATAAGTACAATCCTATGGATGTGTAAGACAATATTTGTTGGATTCCCACTTGGACAAGTCTAGCTACGCTTATCTTTAGCGAATGGTTAGATGCTTTACCCCACTGGCTCCCCTCCACGACACTCACTTATACGGGGCATCCAAGCATCAACACCCATGAAACTCCCATGGCATGTTTTCCATTTCTACTAAAAGACCGTAAAAGTATGGGGTGGCTTTAGAACAACCGTTCTTGCACCAACAAATAGATTAAAGGATTTTGGAAAATTCTAGCACATGGGTTTTAGTAAGGACTTTCCGTTCGTGGAGATTGACCCATACAGCAAGAGTCCCCTTTCAGATCCATCTTGTCAGAATCAATCGTGTGATATTAGCATTTACTCCAATACCCACATTTATATACCGGTTGGAAAAACTCTTGGATTTAGAGTGTTACCAGTTGAGTCGTTCCCTTGGGTGAGTAATTTTTCCCCAAGGCAGGCCCTCTAGGATAAACAAAAATGAATAAGGAACAATATTCATAACTTGATCAATCCTTGTTGGAAACAAAGAGAGAGAATATACACAACAATTCCCCCACTCACACTCGCACAAGATTTTGTTCAATTTTAAAACCCAAATCGAAGTGTGGAGGTGATTGCTTTGTCTCAACCTAAAATCATGAAAAAGGCCTTTTGATTCTCAAGATTGCTATAAAGCACGAGAGAAGCGCATACATCCTTTTTCAATGAATTTAGTTTAAGTAATCCTTCACAAAAAAAAGTTGCACTTGTTCTTTTTAAATCCACAAAGCAAAATGTGAGTTCTTTTTAAGCACCAAAAGACAAATGATAGACATTTTGCTCAATTTTTATCCAAAGAAACAAACTCTAGTATATTGTGATCCTAATGTTCATTTTAGCCTTTTGATAGAAATGGAAAGATTCTTTTTAAACCCAAATGAAATTAGTGTCCTAAGGAAGAAGCGATAATAATTTCTTAAAAAGTGTTAAGAAAACACTAAAGTGTTCAAAAACACTTTCATTTGATGAAACATCCTCTTCATGCTTCTCCTTTCTTCGTTTTCAATTTCCAACCTACAAGGGAGAAAACCAGTTAGATTCTAGAAAATAAAATGATTAAAAAGCATAAAACAGAAGACAAATTGATCGTAAATCAAAAAGTACGTGCTAAAATTTATTTTCCACTTTTTACTCCCTGCCAGCGGTGCAACCTGTGACTGCGTTAGAGTTTGATTTCTTAGCAGTTCCCTCATAGCGCCGCTTACCAGTCAGCGTCGCTCTGTGCCTGGACAGTGAGCTCAACTGCATCGTAGTTTGGTTTTTTTGAAAGCAATTTGGTTTTTTTGAAAGTTCCTGCGAGTCAACCAGTCAAGCAACAAAGTTTATAATTCATTTTTTTTGGCGGGACAAGTCCAGCGTCACACTTTGAGTTTCCTGTGGTGCTATATAGCAATGTTGAAGAGACAGTGGTGCCAAAACAAGGACGCTAAGCTCCCAACATTGGAATTTTTCTGTGTATGAACAAAAACTCAGAAATTTGTGAGAAATGTGATAAAGAATGATATCCAACCCTCCTAGCACCAAATGTGTGAACCCCAATCCTAATACCTGCAAAACAAAGAGAATAAACACATTAAGTTAGATATTGCAAGCATGAACAAGGATTCCCCATGAAATCCATTTGCAAACTTCAAATTAGGAAATAAAACAATGAAGAACACAATAAAACAAGAAAATGTAGATTCAATCCTAATTAGATGAGCAAACACATGATCCCATGGGGGAATTGGTGCCAATTTGATGTGAAAATTGGCCCTTTCCCAATTCCTAAGATGCAAGCTTGATATGTTGATGATGAGTGATCCACTTTGATGGTGAAAAATGAGAGCTCCAAGCCAAAATCTGCAAAAACCTAGCTAAGAGATCAATGGTGATGGATGAAAATGGCTAAATATTTTAGCATAATAACTTTGCATAATTTGTGGATGTTCAAATGAGGATATGAGCTCTTTATTTATAGAATTCCAAGATGGATGAATGTCCAAACTTGAGTAATGTGGGACTAACATTCATCCAATGGCATGATGCCACTTGTCAATCTATGAGTGGATGGAGGATGTGCAAGATTTGGGGATTGTGCCAATAAATGCATATTTTTGAATTTCAAATTTATTGAAATGACTTGCAAGAGGGAAGGGAAATTGCAATAAATTCCACTTGGCTCAAGACAAAGGACATGTAAGATGAAGTTATTTCCTTGTTGGATGTACATGTTGACTTGGAATTTTTTAATTCAAAATTGGAGAATATTCCAAAAGATGCCTTGTGAGGAAAATAGAGATTTAATAAATGAATTAAATCTATTTTCATGTGCAACTTGCAAAATCTAGAGGATGGGACATGATAAGAGATTAAATTAATCAAGAGTTAATTAATTTAATAGGAGATTAGATGATGTGACCTATTTGACTCAAATTTATGGATTTATTTAAATCAAATAAAAGAGGAATATGATAAGAGATTAATTAAATAAGGATTTTGATTTATTTAATTAAAAGAGATGGTGTTAGATTAAATCAAATAAGGTTTTAATTTATTTAATTTAATGGATAGACTCTAGAGATTTAATCAAATAAAATTAATTATTTAATTAAATAGGGATAATTAGATCAGATGGATTGATTTAATTAACAAAAGAGGTTGACTCAATTAGATAAAATGATTTATTCAATTAAGAGAGGGAAATTGATGAATTTAATTAGATAAGGATATTTGACTAAATGGTTAGACCGAGGGATGATTTTGGAAGAAACGATGTTAGTAGTTGGGATCAAGTGCACAATGTCAATCGGTATATTTTACGTGTCTACCGGCTATAAAGAAATTTAGTCCCTACTTGATTGGGGAAACTATTGTAGCTTATGTTCCAAGCGCAGTAGTTAAGGACATCTTTACTCAGTAGGAGGCCACAGGCTAGAGTTGGAAGTGGATTAATAGGATCTAAGAGTTCAAAATTGACCTCCAAATCACAAAATTGGTGAGGGGTCAAGGTCTGGCCAAGTTGATGGCTAAGACTAATTTGGAGGAAAATAAAACTAATCAAGTTGAACATGAGAATGTTACCCCCATATGTGATATGCAAACTTGTGGGTAGTACCGAAGGATTTTAGAGTACCTACAGACCATGCAATGCCCTGAAGGAATGCCTAACAATGAAAAGAGAACTTTGAAACTGTAGGAAATTAAGTATGTTATCATTGATGGTGAACTCTGGTGGAGAAGCCTCAAGAGTGTGCTTCTCAGATGTGTGGATGGTGACCAAGTAGAAGATATGCTAATTGAAATGCATAAGGGATTTTGTGAAGGTCACTACATGGCTAAGACTATGAAATATAAGATATTGAGAGCAAGTTTTTTATGGCTAATGGTGTTCAAAGATGCACACAAATTTGTGAAGAAATGTGATGCTTTCCAGATATTCATTGGAAAACTAAAGTTTTTCAGGAAACTTACCACTTAGGTCAGTCTCAGCACCAACTCCCTTCCAACAGTGAGGTATTGAATTTATTGGAAAATTTTTGGTGAAGTCTAGTGAAGGACATGCCTGGATTCTGGTTGCAACTGATTATTTCACAAAGTGGGTTGAAGCTATTCCTACCAAAAGAGAAACCAATAAAGTTGTCATTGATTTCTTGATGAATAATATTTTGAGTAGGTTTGGTGTTCTTGAAAGAATTATTTCTAATAATTCTATGGGCTTTAGGTCAAAGTAATTTATTGATTTTTGTAACTAGAGTGACATAAATGTATCCTATTCATCCCCATACCATCCCCAAGGGAATGGGAAAGCTAAGTCCAACAACAAAATCCTTATGAAGATTATCAAGAGGGTGTTGGAGAAGAATAAGAAGGCTTGGGACTCAAAATTACAATTGGCATTATGGGATAACAAGACCACAGTAAAGAAAGTTATTGGGCAACCCCCTTTCAATTTGGTATATGGGGTGGAAGCCAAAATACCACACAATAATCTAATGAAAATGTATATATTTGTTCAAGAGTATGATACTGATATCTGTGATAAGATGCAACATTGGATGGATGAGCTAATTGAGCTTGACAAGATGATACGAGAAGCTCATAAAAGAAATGAGAGGTTGCAACTCCAAGTCAAACACCTGTATGACAAAAAGGCCATTCAACAGATGTTTGAAGTAGGGTGTATGGTTTTGATGTGGAATGCAAGATTGGAGGAAAAAGAAAGCCTGGGAAGTTTGATCCCCTATGGCTTGGGCCTTATTTGATTACAGACACTCATGGGGAAGATTCCTACTTTTTACAATCACTAACAGGTGAATTTTTGGAACTGCTAGTACATGGACAATTCCTAAAGCGCTATTTCTCCTAAAATAGGTTATATTTCCATGTACATTGTATATTTTTTAAATGTTGTACATAGGTCTAGCTTGTTTTTTTGTTGTGTTTGCTTTCCTGGTCTAGGCAAGCTCCTGATATTTTTTGAGTTCCTTTGTGCTAGTCTGCTTCACCAGAAGATTTGTTTCTCGCCATACCCGCTAGGGGTATGTGTCCTCGAGCATGAGCCAGTAATGGAGCTCCTAATTTTTTTGAGATTTTTAGCTCATTCTTTGCTTGGCAATGGAATTTCACATGTATGTCCACTAGTAAGGTCTAGGGTTTTAGCTCTTCATCCTTGCTTTCATGTTCTTCATGTTTTAATCCTTTGACATTTTAATTTTGGGTTGACTTACTCTACCCGATCACCAGTTATTCAAGTTATATCTTAGGCTATCGTGAACATCCTTTTACTAGCCCCTTTCACTTAGGTGTGTCAATCACATGGTTTTGCACCGTCTCCTAAATAATGTCTAAGTCAGGTTTTTAAAAAATCTTATACAATCACCTTTAAAAGTGTCCACTTTGAGGGTCAAAACCTATCAGCCTAGTGTTGGACCCATTTTAAAACTAACCATGTTGACATGTGCAAAAAATACCATCCATCCAATCTAAAGACAAGATCCTGACCGTCTATCGCACACCATGTAGGAGTTGAAGAGTGACTTCTAGAAAGTGTGCAAGGTCTAGGATTAGGTGACACATGTCCTCTCCATGGTGGGGTCTAGATTGTTTGCATTATGTCTAATGCCTAGTGCTTCCAAGATTGATGGCTCATGAGAAATAGCAAGGAAAAATCTTAGCCATCTATCACACATCTCACAACATTAATATAATGCTCGTCAGGATATGTGTGAGGTTTGTGAAAGGATGACATGTGTACTATTCTATCCAATGGAAAAAGGAAGTGGAGCCCACAAAAAGAGATGATGAGGTTTCCAGTTAGCATTCTCCTATTGGCTGAAAAGTTGGAAAAGTATCATGAAGTAAATTCAAATTGTGTTGACTCAATCCGAGTCACTCATGGTGCCATCTCACAATGAAATCGATGGTTGTTATTCAAAATTGAGCATAAAGGAATTTGAGTCATTTTTCTTTGTGTGAGTGAGTAGTAATGGTTGAAAGGACACAAGTAGTTATTGAAATTGGGTCATGAAATACACAAAAATTGATTTCATCACATTATTGAAGGCTACGAATTAGCACAAAGCAACCTGCAAGCTGATCAAAGTGTTTGAGTTGGAGCATGCACAAGTTAGGGTTCCTAAAAATGCAAAAATCCATGAGTGTACAATTAAAATTGAACTCTTTGCTTTATTATAAATTTCATGAGTTAGGGATGGATTAAGATTGTTTTCTTCCAATTACTTTAACCTGCATGTTTTAATTTCTTTATTGCATTAAAATTTGTGTATAAAATTATTCCCTTCGGTCGATTTTGTCCAAGTTCACGTCTTGTGTTTGTACCCTAAGTTGCTTTGTAAGGGAATAAGTTTTTGAGCCTTTTCCTGTTAGAACCCCATTCCATTGCAAACCCGCTTGAACATCCATGGCCCCTAAAGCACAAAAGCCTCAATCTGAAACCCTAGCTAGGTTTCTCTTTGATGATATCGTCAACCACTTGAATCCCTCAAATAATAAGAAGAGCAATGGATCAACGATGTACAATGGTCCTAAAGTTTATAAAGGCTTACAGGACTGGTGATCTTGGATATGAGATGCCAAACTACCTTATACTTGTTGGAAAATGTTTAGAAATTGGTTTGGGAATAGGAATTGTGAATATCCCATTTTCCATACCTGGAGATATGACATGGGGAAGCTGGTGGTCCCAAATGTATATGTGGATGTGGATTTACTAACAGATATTTCAGCCAGATATGATCTTGTCTTGAGAATTGTAAGGACTTGTAATGGCACTAAAGTTATTAGGATTACCAAGGAAGAGATTGCAAAAATTTTCAAACTTCATGAATGGAGTTAGGATATGATTCCCACTGACCTGGAGACTTTCAAAAAGGAATATGAGAATATCAATGTTGTGTTTCGAACTACATTATTTCCTATTCATTTTGATTCTATTGGAACTGGATAGAACAGGAAGAAAATTAGGATAGGAGAAAAGGAGAAAGAACCTTTCCCTCTGAATTACTTTACCCATTACTTCAAGAAAACTATATGTTCTTTGTATCAGATTATTGGCTTTGATGCACTTGAGACAATACCTATTGAATATATATACATGGTCGGGCATATTTCATATGCATATTTTAATGTGGTTTATGATTATGCCACTTACCTAACAAAGAACATGCATAAGCACCTGGTTGATCTCAAGGGAGGAAAGCATTGGGTAAAATTCTGGTGGTATTCTCTTTTAATGCATATGATTGTATATAAGTTCAAGAGAAGTATTTTGGTGAAGATATGTCCTTAAAGAAGGCAGAGGATAATGTTGAGCTACCTATCCAATGTTGGAACCAAATTCTAGATATGGATGACCAGAAGTATGATTATGTGGTCTATCATAATGCCTTTGAATCTGAGCTCAGAAAAATGTGGGTTCTTGATCTGCTAAGGATCCCAAAAGAGATGCATGACTTTCTAAGACCTATGGAGTCGACGCCTGAACTGAATATAACCTATAATTGGGGAGATGTCATTAAATACCTAGATAAAACTATATTTAGGGTATATGGGACTTCCGCCTATCCTTTTGTGCTGCCAAGGGATGTACCCCTTAGGATGGGATTCATAGAAGTCATGAGACAGTTGGCCAAAACCTAGGAGTGCCATTTGACAAAAAGTAAGAAGGGTTCATTCTTCCTTGATTACATTGTATTTGTAGATTTTGTGTTAATTAAAGGAAAATGGAATCCTTTGATGGAAGTCCTCAAGCCCTACAAATTAGCGTCAGCTTGCCCTAGAAACCATGACCTAGAAAGATTCATCCATGAAGTAAAAGAAAAGAGGTCATTGGGGGTATTTGTTCATAACTTCTACTATCCCGAGGTTGTTATCATAAACATTCTTGATTTCCAATTGGAGGATGAAGGAAAATTAATGTATCTTGCTTATGAAAATATGGTGACTAATATTCAAAATTCAGATACAACTTATGATTCTCTACCCAACATAAAAGGAGAATGGAACAAGGTGAAGTATGTATTGGAAAACTTTGAAAGTGTTGTTGGTGTGTTAAGAACGAAAGAGATTGTCAAAGGTAAGGGAAAATCCTTGGCAATAGAAGAAGGACCATCTGTGCCATTAGAGGAAAGGCCTTCCTACTAGCCACCTAAGAATTTTAGGGTGTATATTAGAAAGACAAAGATAATTAAGAAGGAACAAGCAGAACCAACCCTTGTTGAATCAAAAGATTTAAGGCCAACTTCTCTAATTGGATCAGCTTCATTGCCTCCAAAGCGGTCTGCTCTTGTTATAATTGATATTGAATCCCCTCCAAGAAGTCCTCCTTCCTCAGAGTAGCCACCAATCAAGAAACAAAGGGTTGAAACGAGCATGGAAGTTGATTACCCTGAAAGTGATGTAGATGATATTGTAATAACCTCTGAAGATATGTAGCAAAGGATGCCTTATCCTTCGAGAGAAGTTGCATCAACCTTTGGTACAAATATCATGATATTGGGAAAAGCTTAATTAAGTGGTGTAAGCAATATCGATGGCATGAGGAAGGAAGCTTGCAAAGGTTGGAGAGTATGTAGAGAGGGTTGTTGTTGAAACAAGTATACATCTTGAGTTGCCTGAAAATGTTGGTCAAGCCAATGTGAGGCAAGAGATGAGAAAATAGTTTAAGGATATTACACCTGAACAAGGAAGAGAACTTGTATGAAAAGGTGGTGTATTATTATTTCCTGAATGGGATATCGTTGATGTAGTTGTATTTGATATGATAAGGAGGGCTAATAAACAAATATTTGAAATTGAAGAAGATGTCAGGTTGGCACTTCATGGATCTGCATTCAACCATGAATGGGATGCTCTAGAAATATGGTTAATGTCTCTTAGTTCAAGGAAACCAAAAGTTTTAGAGGTATAAGACTTTAGTGGTAGCCTAATTGTAAAAAGAGTTTCAGATACTCTAGCATTAGAAGCTACTGATATGACCATAAATACTGCTAGATTTATAAAAGCAATAGTTGAGCACCTCACTAATGACAAGGATACATTCAGAAGAAAATATCATGATATTCTAGATTAGTATAACAAGAGTCAATAGAAGGTAGCTAAGCTTGAAATAGAGCGTGAGTTTTTTAAATGACAAGTGGAGACATTGAAGTGTCAAGGGTAGGCTAGTTCAAGCCATGCTGCTCCCACTTCTCCTCTAACTCAACCTTAGCCTCACTCACCTGAACAATCCTATTCAATTTTTCCTTACAACATGGGTCAGCAGCCTATTGTAGTTGAGAAGCCGAGTATATTAGAGGAAAATCCATCAGATGAACCCACAAAAGAACAACTGCTTCAACAAGTTGAGGATTATAAGAAATTTCTTGAGGAAACACAGGTCATGATGAATAAGAAAAATTCAAATAGTGTTCACACTATCTTGAGGCGCCTCAATAGGAAAATTCAAAGTAAGTTGAATAGTGTCCATGCTAGTTACTCTTTGATGTTAAAATCAATCGAGATGTCTTAGAGAGATGGAGAATTAGGTACCCCACTTTTAGACAGGTGGATTCCTAGAGTCAGTGATTTGAAGTTGATGACAACTAGGACAAAGAAACGAGAAGACAAGCATCCAATGGTGTTCTCTACTTACAAGTTTGTTAGTGATGTTAAGGAACAACCATCCCATGGGTATGTTTCCCCATTGGTGAAGATAAAAGAGTTAAGGATCAAGTACGATCAAGCAGAGTTGACACTATTACCTAACATCTTGCAAGCCCATGATGAAGTGAAGCCTTTGGAAATGTGGAAGAACCATGTGGATGCTACAATTGTTACTCAAACATAATTAATCTGCCAAGATGTTAATATTGATATATTGAAAGATACTTTGGAGAAGTTAACTTTTATTATTAGTTTCATTGAAGAATTTGATAAGGAAGCTAATTCAATGATGACAAAGTACACTCCTTATAGAAAGAAAATGGATGAAATTATTGAATTCAATTGGCCATTTGAAGAGGAGTATGGACAATGGAGAAGGATATTTCTAACTAGATTAGATTAGTGAATTCAAAATGGAACACATATACTCGGTCAAGTATTGTACAAGTTTGGCCTTGGAGGTTACAATGTGTAAAGTATGTGTTTCCTTGTGCTACTGGTAAATATTGATTACTGATGTGGATGTTGACTTGAAATTTTGTCATCTTGCCAAGTAGGAGGGATGTGCTACAACAACTAGAAGGCTATTCTTTTCAACCTGTGCCTTTTGGAAGGTGGGTTTGCTTCTTCACAAGCAAATAAAAATAATCTTTGTCTCATATGTATTCCCTCTAATTGAAAATGTAAATATAACTGAAATGGGAATATTGTCTTATAGCGGTCCAATTAGAATGTGACATGTGTACTATTGGCCCGAAGCTTGTTTTGCTCCCTTGTTTCCATAAAAGGAAATTCAAGGCCATTAGTATAGCTCTTTTGTTGATTTCTGGAGTTGAATTGTGTAATTTCATAACACAGCGAAAATATGTTAGGGGTCTTTATCTAATTTTTTAAATCTAGATAGTAAGTTTTGTAAAATGTATGGTTTCTGAGCATATCAAAATGATAATTGCAATTTTTCTGAGTTTGTAGTCTCTCCAATTTCAATCTATAGTCGAGTTATTAATAAAAATACTGATCAAAGATCATTTCATTAATTTTCATCGTTGTTAAGCTTTGGTATACACTTTGATTTTAGCTCTAGTTCAAAGAATCGGTTAAAATGCTTAGATCTTATTGTAAATTCATGTGCAAAACAATTGGATTTGATAAGTAGTCTTAGGCTTCGATTATAGATGGGTGAATTACAAAGTAATTTCACTAAGATCATTTGTGTTTAGGATTAAATTTACCTTGCATTTCAATTTACGTCGACTCCTAGCCCATAGATAATGGCACTCATCACAATTATTATAAGCACCCTTTAGGATTCTCGTTATCCAACTTTAGAACATCAATTTAAATAAATTTTCAATCAATATTTTATTTTTTGTGGTTGGTGTTGTTTGTATTCTTGGTTATAGATTTTTAAGTCTTTCAAGGAAATTCCAATTTCTTGAAGGATTTCATCTTCCTAACCTTTCATGAGAATATATATGCTTATCTATGCAATGTATACGTCAATTTTTTAGAAGAGTCATATCATTCACATTGTGGGGCCGCCCTCCAGGGTTTTGCAGAGCCCAAAGTGTAGGAGATAAAGTAATTGGTGCTACATCTCATTTGTTGGCCACTTATCTTGCAAGTATTCAAGAATTGAGTTTGGAAAACTATAGGTATCTGGAGAGATCTAATTGGTTCGTTGAAAACAACCAAAAGAAGCTAAAGTAATTTATAAAGAACTTTCTAAGAACTCTTCTATTATTGATCATGTTAACAATTGCTAGGAAATAAATTTTTCTAAAAATAACTTGCACAAGATATTTGGCTCTATATGATATAACATAAAGGAGCTCAAGAAGGGTTGCTTTAAATGGCTCATTCTACTACACAAACTACCTTATAAGATTAATCATGTGGATGTTGATATTTGTAGTATTTGCAAGACAACCTAAATTTATAATACCTATTATCTTTGATTATTTTTATGCAAAAAAGGTTTGGAAGATATTCTGTAATGATTTATTGATTTGGGATGCGAATGGTAAAATTTTGTGGAAAGATGTGTTATTGAATAACAAATATATAAATAATTTCAAATGTTCTAGGATTTTCTTTCGAATGAAATCTTATGGCACATATGAAGGGAAAGAAATGAAGATAAGTTCTAAGGGAGTAACCTGGTTCTTACTGAGTCCACAAAAAGACTCACGTTTCTCTCAATTGTTTTGTAAGTAATGGTCACAATGGAGATTTCTATACCGAATTTCATGAGGTAGATGAATGATGAGATCGTCCTTGTAAATAAGGAGGAATTCAAGTATCACCACACTTGGAACCATAACTAGAAAGACTTAGAGACATTTATGAGAGCCCTAGGAGAGTTTTAAAGAGCCTTCAACAATATTATTGTAGGAAACATAGGACCAAGGGAGATAATACTACATGGACCTCGGGTGATAAGAAACACCAATCCTTCTTTCAAGGATGTTAGATCGAGTGTGTAGCCTCTAGACAAGGAATCTAAATGGGGTGATTCTAAAGAATGCAACAAGGGTTGCAAGGTCCAATAGTGTTATCCAAGTCAGTCTTATATACGATATCATTTTTTGTAATGCTTTGTAACACTATCATCTGTATGCCTAGAGGAAACTAATCGTATACAAAATATAAGTATAGTCAACTAATATAGTATAGGGATACAGTTGTGTACATGACTGACTAGTAATTTTGATAGACCTCACTTAGGGAAATAAGCTCAAACTTCTTTTCAACCATCAAATTCCTAGGGGGAGTTTCCCAACCCGTTCATTGATTTAGGGTACGTGTGATGGACTTCGTGCACCCAACTAAATTTACTCCTCCACTCCCCACTCTTAGGCGATGTGTCGATGGTGATGTTGCACAAATAATGTCCTTCGATGCATGTAGTATTCAACCATGCAAGTGCATGGTTATCGATTGTTAGTGTTAAATAGTGTGCACCTTGTAACTTTATTCAAAAAAATTGGTAGTTGTGTTTTTTCTCTCCATGCAAATTTAGGGAATTACAAAATTGCATAGTTATAGTTTCCTAACCTAAAAGAACCTTAATAATAACTCTAAATAGTATTAGTTGATCATTACAAATCATAGCTGCAAAGAAAAACAAGCTATAAATACCCAAATTAGGAAAGTTTAGATTTGGAGCTCCAAGTTTAGTTTCAAGCATATGATGAGTTCCAAACTCATGGAGATCACTTCTATACTTATAGAAGTAAACTAGAGAGTAAAAAGAAATAGCTCCACAATAGTTGTTGATAAGCCCCAATTTTTTGACACATTGACTAATCAATTTGTGTCATCTTCCATAGTAAAAATCTACACCAAGTCTATAACTAAGTAAAATTATTTCAATTTAATTTAATTTTTAATATTTTATATAATTCATTGCATTATTATATATTCAATATCAAATTAAAATATTAATACTTATAATTATTTATTTATTCCTTGAGGTAAAGTGCAATGCATGCATTTATATTCATTAAATAAAATGATGAACTTCAATTTAATAGGTTTTCATACTTAGGGTTTATTTATTCTCTATTATGATTTGGATTTACCAAAGAGGTTTACTATATAAACTTATCTTAGGTATTACATTTTTTTCATTGAATAATTTCCTTTTTTTTATTGCTACCTCATTATATATGACTAATAACACCTCCCTCATAAATTTATTCTATTCTAAATATGTCTTAATCTAATATGAATTATAATTACACAATTTGTATGATTTTTTTTCTAGCACTTTTGTATTTCAACAAATTTTGATCATTTTTTCTTTCATATATCCAATATAGCTATTTTGAATTTAATTTTAAAATATTACTAAAGGTTATTAATATTTTTGAAATATTAAACCATTTGAGTTAAGTAATCATTCATCCATGTTCATTCCTATAAGATAAACATGTTAATGCCTAATAATTATGTCAAAGCAATTTGTTCTTAACCATCTATGTGGAACACCTCTAATCTTAACCTTATACATTAAATGCTTTATCTACTTGACCCCTTGATAGAAAGTAGTATAACCATTTTGATGTTTAGTAATTTGAAATTTCTAAATCTCATTTATAGATATATGTGGTGTAACACCCATTACTTATTGAATCCCCTATGGGGTACATCATTTCATTTTATTTTTCTATTTTTATTCATGATTTAACTATCATTGTTTCATAATTTTTTATCCCTACCCTCCTAACCCTTAGACTGAGGTTTTGATATTTATCTTTAGATTTGATCATGGTTAATTTTTATCAATTATAATATTCATATTCTTCTCATTATTGTTATTTGAGGAAGATTATCCTTCTTTTATTCATGTTGCTACCAAAGGCAATGATTATATTTCTAATTATTCCTCATATTTTTTAACTTGTCAAGGATTCCTTATTAGGTGTGTTTTTATAAAACATATATGCTTTGTAACCCAAATTGGGATGTGTGTTATAATTTTTACTCATGTATGTGCTTTGAAGTATATCTTCCATTTATGTGTATCTCAAACTAGATCAATAGTAATCTATGTTTTATTCTATGCTTTATTAGGGTATGTGCAAGATCATGATGATCCAAAAAGTGGTGATATGATGCGTATGTGGTTGGGGACATTTTTTTACCCAAAATTGATGAAATGAAAAGGGTTTTTAAAGGAGATTCTCAACTTTCCACCAATATAAATTATGCTTTACTTTGAATTTAATATAAATAATTATTATTGATTTTCTATTTAAATTACGGCTAAAGTCCTAATTGATAGGCTGATTGAAAAACATCTATAGCTTTCAAATGGCATCACATTTTTTGAATTTGAAACATGCATCACATTATATGCTTCACATTCTATAGGATTGAAAAAAAATTGAATTTCATGAAGTTTTGACCAAGTTAAGGTGGTCAGACATACAAGTTTTTATATTTTTTAAAATTTGTAATAAAAAATTAATAATTAATTATTTACTTGGAAAAAAATTACAAAAAAATATGCATCACATCGAGACATGATTCCTCTACTTATATCTAAAATATTATAAAAAAAATATTATCATTTTATTGTGGTTAGGGTGGTCAGACAAACACCTACTTCTTATGTCCCTCATGCAGCTGTTAAAGATATCTTGACACAGTCGGAGGTAACAAGAAAGAGATGCAGATGGATTAATAAAGTCCAAGAGTTTGATATGGAAATACAAATAATTAAAATTGGTGAGAGGTCAGGGCTTGGCTAGGCTAATGGCAAAAGCAAATATCGAAGCAAATCAAATTTGTAATATAGAAGAGGAAGAGAATGCAATTGCAAGTATTGAGCATACTCCTTGGTATGCAGACATCATGCATTACCTCAGACACATGAAATGTCTAGAAGGATTAAGTGATAGTCAGAAAAGAACTTTAAAGCTACAAGCATCTAAGTATGTGTTCATGGAAGGCGGTTTATTTTGGAAGAATAGGGACGGGATATTGTTGTTATGTCTAGATGAACCACAAGCTAAGAATGTCTTAAGAGAAATTCATGAAGGGGTTTGTGGAGGCCATTATTCTGTGAAGACAACTGCACATAATATTCTCAGGGAAAGTTATTACTAGCCAAAAGTTTTTAATGACTCTTTTTCATATGTAAGAAGATGTGAAGCATGCCATAAATTCTCTGGGAAAATGAAGTATCAGGGAGCTTTACCACTTAGACCTATGCAGACTGAAGCCCCTTTCCATCAGTGGGGAATTGATTTCATTGGGGAGATACAAGAGAAATTGAGTGGAGGACATAAGTGGATACTAGTAGCCACATATTATTTCACCAAATGGGTAGAAGCAGTCCCAACCAAGCAAGCTACAAGTAAAGTTGTAACCAATTTTTTAATGGATAATATCATTACCAGATTCGGTACACCACTAAGATTGATCACAGATAATGGGATGTGTTTCAGATCTGATGAATTCAAAGAGTTTTGTAGCACATATGGCATTATTATTTCTTATGAAACTCCTTACCATTAGCAAGCTAATGGTCAAGTAGAGTCCAGCAACAAAAGTCTTCTTAAAATCATAAGAAGAATGCTAGGTCAGAATAAGAAGGATTGGGATTCAAAATTGAAAATAGTTGTGTGGGCTGATAGGATCATTGTAAAAAAGGAAATTGGAAAATCCCCATTTGAATTAGTATATGGAACACAAGCGAGGATGCCTCTACAAAATATGTTACCAGTTTACAAATTTATCCTTCAAGAAGATATAGATATTCCAGAACCTATGGAGGAGAGATTGGAGCAGATGACTGAACTTGATGAGATAAGAAGAGTAGCTCAAAACCAGAACATGAAGTTGCAGGCACAGATGAAGCATTTATTTGATAGAAAATCAAAAGATAGAAAATTCTAGGAGAATGATCTGGTGCTGATGTGGAATGTATGATGTCAGGAGAAGGGTAAGCATGGGAAATTTGAAGCTTTGTGGCTTGGACCCTTTGTTGTTGTTGGTAAGAAAGGTGAAGATTCATATTATCTACAAAACATGACTGGTGAAGAGCAGGAGTTTCCTGTACATGGGAAATTCTTGAAGCATTTTTTCTCTTGAGCAATAAAGAGGATTAAGGGTTGCCAGTGCATGGATAACTCTTGACAATCCTCTCAAATTTTTTCTTCCATGCATAGTAGTCTAGGAAATAAAAGGAACAGGAATTGCTAGTACATGGACAATCCTGATATTCCTTCTTTTTAAAATAAATCTTTCCATGTATAGTAGTATAGGGTTATTTCCATTTCCATTCATTCCATCTTGCTCACTGGTCCACCACCTTGAGTTTGGTCTACTCACCCAAAAATCTGGATCCTTGCAATGATCTCGCAATCATTCATCCCCAGACGGAGCCACTATTAGAACTGTAAAATTTTGAAAATTTTACAGTTGTTTATATCCATGAGTTTTCAAAGAAGTCCTTACCATAAACACAAGAATCCTCTCTTCATAATATTTTTTGCCCATACTTTGTCATGTGGTCCCATAGAATCCATCTAGCCCTGAATATTTCATTGTATAATTCATATCGGCAAGAGATGGTGAGGGTCCCCCCGATCCATAAGCATTTTTTACTAATGTGTATCTTTTGTAGTCTATCGGCAAGAGTTCGGGAATTTCATACCAATATGATTTCATCTATAGACACATATCGGCAGGACACAATTCATTGTCTCAGCTACAGAAAGACCCTATCGACAAGAAAGTCATCATCAGAATAAGTCATAATGAACTCATATATGTCTTACCGACCGGTGCACAAGGAGTCATATCGGCCAGACTAAAAGTCATTAGAATGAAGTCTTATAGCATTCATCCGGTCTTGCCGACAAAGTAGAAGGGGATTCTATCGATGATTATCGGGGTGAAGTCAGGAGTCTTGCCGACCCATATGTCACACCGACAAGATTATGTTAATAAAGGACTTGGCAGTATGTATTATCGGTGAGACTAATTTCATCGAAGAAAAGTATGAGAGTCACGCCGAGTGTTATTTCATCAGGAGAAAGTAATTATGTCTCAGAGACCAGAAAACATACCAAGGGATATATCTCGGTGAGACACGAAATAATCTATGGAACATCTCCCCGACTCAAAATGTCATAGCATATACATAAGACCGAGAGGATAAGTGTCGGTGAGATTGTGGGACATTAGAGCGATATACAGTTTGCGATAGTTGGTGAGACTCAAAGTGTCAGGGAGACTATAGGATGTTTTGACAAATGGTTTAATGAACGTTGCTAAAAGCTATTGCCCAAGATTTGAAAATGTCTCGCCGACAATACTATATGATGTGACAGTGTGAGTTTCGAAAAAGGACTTACTGCACTCGTGTTTCAGCTAACACATTAATGGCGCGACGGAGCACAATAAGGAGAATTCAATTGGAAACATTAGTGTGGAATTGATAGTGGAAAAATCAGAAAGGCGAACGAGGAACCAGGACATTCTTTCAGTTTGAAGGTTTCAAGCAAAATACAGTAAGTTCTTGTGCCTTAATTCTGCTAATTTTAACTTTTGTAACTTTTGAGGAATGGAGTCCCCCAGCTTAGGAAAATTAAAAAGTAGAAAGCATGGTGAAAGCAGTCAACCTAAAGGAAAGAAACATAAAACTGAAATAGAACATGAGGGCATTGAACGAAGATTAAATCAAGACCTCATTGACCAATTACTGGCTCTGGACCTAAAGCCAGACGATTTGCACAACTTAGGGCAGAAATAGATAAATTGGATGATAAATGTAAACTCATAGGAGATGTTTGGACTCCAATAAGAGGGTATGAATTGTTTAAATTTCACTATTATTGGAAAAATTGTTTTGAACCAGTATGCAACCCATGGAAGCTTAATTTGGGAAAGTTGGTGTGCCCTAATGTATTTGTCAATGCAGAATTGGTAAAATTGTTACTTGTTCATTATAACTCGAAACTAAAAGCTATATGTGACCCATCCAGGAAACCACAAATACACTTATTAGAAGATGCAATAGGGGAGGTTTTCAATTTGGAAGGGGTTTGCAATGAAAAAATCATATGTGAAGAATTGGAAATGGAGTTCGGGAGAATGGACACAATTTATAAGGGTTGGAGGTTGCCAATTCATAGGATTAGACAAGGTGGCAAACCAGTTCCTCTACAGGATAGTGATGGACCTCCTTTTCATGTTGACTTATTTGAACCCTATATGAAGTATACTTATTTCTCGATAGGCCAGGTATTGGGAATGGATGTCCCTAAGTATATGTCAATTGTGCCTATGATAATTTTAGTAGATATGCAGTACCAACACTCTAGACCATTTGATTATGCCTCATACATTTTTAAGGGGTTTGATTCTAGATTGATGGCAATAAAGGGCGGAGCCTCTATCTTTCATCTCAGGCATTATTCATTGTTGATGCACATAGTGTTATATTTTGGGCAGGAGTTGGGATTGTGGCCTCAGGAGATGAGAATTTTTGAATTTGACATGGAAGGCATGAAATTACCTGTTCAATTGTGGATGGTTGTTTGGGACAGTAGATTTTTAATTCTAGTTTTGTTCA
>VDFB02075321.1:393563338-393582112 GCA_007258455.2 Sequoia sempervirens
CATAAGCATAAATAGATACATATAATCATACATATATGCATGCATACATACATACATACATGACACACCAACATACATATACATACAAACATATGAACAAACATTCAAAAAAGTGGCATTTAACTAAAGGATGACATAATGCAAGTGTGTTATGTGTTGCTAGATATGTTCCCCGGAGAAGCAAAAAATGTCAAAACTAATACATAATGTGAGCGCATTATAATGTGCTCAAATTATATTTTGCTTTGGGAATCCCCAAGCCTTAGCTTTGGTATTTTCCTTGGAATACCAAACCAAAGGCTTGGAGGGCATTCCCAACGACCAGATACGTGTTTTTTGCAAATTCTATAATTTTTCACATAATCAGGTTCGCGCTCACCATCAGGATTGCACCTGGTTCAATATTGACAAAATTGAACACATGGGTAATGTTAAGTTCTCTCTTAGCTTTCCGAAAATGTAATTTTTTTCACTTTCTAACAATGTTAGGCCTTTCATCCATAACTTCTTTTGTTTGTATGTCTATTTTTTGTCAAAAAGCAGTGTTTGGTATTTTTTTTGTTATAAATTAACCATTCATCGAAATTTCAAATAAATTACATTTTTAGAAACTAGACTCCATTCTACAAATTTTAAAAAATAAAAATTAAAAAAAATATATTACTTTCCAAAATTTATAGGGGGAGTACGGCCAAAATTCTGCTTTTTAGGAAGTGCCCACTTAGAAAATAAGTAAAAATTAAATATTCATTAAAAATTATCAAAAAAATTGTGCATCAACTAGATGTTGTTAACTTCTGACCATAGTGATTTTAAAAATACTACAAAAAATTTCACTGCTCGGTTGTACAAGAGTTGCTATGTTATGTTTTTTGACAAAAACAACACCAATTTGTGTACATCCCTCTCTTTTCCCTTAATCTCAACCATTTTCAAAATAAATTTAGTAGTTTAGAAAGTAGACTCTGAGCACTTCGATCCTTGTTTTTGTTCCATCTCAAAATTTTGAGTGTAACTATCCTCAATTTCACGTCCAAGGTCAACATTTCCTGATTTCAGAAAAAAAGTGGCCACTTAAGCCCCCTTTTTGGGAACCATCTTGGTGCACATACCCATAAGTGCATACATAATCATATAAACATTTCATTAGGTCCATACATACATCATCCATATCCTTAAATCATATACACTACATTACATTTGCATGATACATAGTCAGACATCAACATAATCATAAACATGGCATCCATTCAAATAAATACATTATATCATCATCATCCATGGCATAACGTCAGCATGACATATAAATAAGCATTGCATTTATTATGAAATCACATTATAAGTAACCATCATAGAACATACATGACATGACATATAAATAAATACCATCATCCATCATAAATGCATATCATACATAAACCATCCATCATACATCATAGTGCATAAATAAAATAACATCACATAACACACATGTAGGCCGCATCAAAATTTCATCATCGATATAGCATCATCTCAAAAAATATAGTGTCACAGGATAAAGTCAAGGGATATCCCAAAAATAGAGCTCACTGGCTCGATAGTCAATACGTAATGTGTCATAACATAAAGTATGAAACATGAATATAGTAAGCATGTCCCTATGAAATGCTCTCCTCATCCCCTCGTGGTGAAGAGTGTGGTGACTGAGGACCGGTGCCTGGCACTAAGGTAACTGGTGGAACTATAGCAGCCTCTGTCTGTGAACCTAATGGAACTTGCACTGGTGGCATCATCTCCACGGTAGCATGCATTTGTGATGACACTGCAGCGTGACTTTGTGAAGCTAAAGGATCTATCATTGGAGGTGGACCAGGTACTGATCTATGGCCTAAACCTGATGACCCATGTGAGTGCCCTGACCTATGACTCGAGGTATGCCCTGAAGAGGTCGAGCCCCCTGCACTACTTCGGCTACCATGGCCATTGCCTGACATGCTGCCACTACCCATCTGTGTCCTATTCAGAGTGGGATCTCTCATCTCGGCTAACATAGCTTACTCATATAACCACCTATATCGCCCAAGCCATACGCTAATCCTGCCAAACTCCCGAGCTAGATCTACCGATGGTCCTATACATAGTCGTGCAAACTCTTTACACCACTGCGCTACTTCCTGCTAGTAGATCACTGCCTGATCCCGCTCTACCCGAGCCACCTCTAGCTCTGACTGCAATGCTCTGACCTATGCGACACTCTCATCCAGTCTCCTCTGTAAGTCTGCCACCCTCTAGTCTGTCGTGGCATCATGGGGCAGTGTCGAGCTAGATGGTACCTCCTCCTCTCCCTCCACCATGCTCCATCTCAGTAGTCTCTCAGCCTCACTAATGGTCTCATCCTCATCGTCCTTCCCTGTATCCTCCTCTCCTCTGACTCCCTCCTCCTGTGACATATCAACGTCCATCTCAGCCTTTGGTTGAACCTCCTCCTCCTCCTTGGCCACATGTTCCTCCTCAGCCACATGCTCATGACCTACACCCTCCTGTTGCCATCTAGGCTCCTCGTCCTCTCTCTCCTCCTCACCTGCTTAAATGGGATGGAATTCAATGCCTCTCTCGCTGCACACTGTCTCACCCTCCTGCCCTGTCTCCTGCCATCCCCTCCATCATCCCCATCATCTCTGTCATCTCCGTCTCCCCCTCCACCTCTACCTCTGTCCCTACCTCCATCTCTCCCTCTGCCTCTGCCTCTATCACCACCTCTTCCCCCTTGCCTGGCTCGTGGCACACGAGGTATCACTAATCTCCTATCAATTGGAGCTGGCCCATCTAGATTTGTCAATGGCACTGGTTGACATGCCTGCCACCACAGGTCATAGTCAGTGGTTGTCCCTGGATCAAAAATCCCACCCCTCCATCCCCATTGCTATGCCACTAGACCATCAATCTGCTACACAACAAATGCTATAGGTATAGGCAGACCCCAGGCTCCCTCCCTCAAAGATCTGGCATACTCAGCTATGCTTGTTGGTACACCCTGCTGCTCTCCAAACTGTCTCAGTACACACCGTGGTAGATACATCTCTATGATGAGCTGACTTTGCACTGTCCTCCCATTCAAATAATGGTACTGTCTGTAGAAACTGAGGTGGTCATCCTCATCATCCCACTGCTCACAGTCTCTATAGGGCCTCCAAATGAATGTAATCATGGTATCAATTTGATGGTGCCACTAACCTGTCTCTTTGACCCTTGTCTGTTGTAGAGCACCGACATAATAATACACATATGGCATCCCCTTGGCTAACTGCAGTCTCTAGATAGTAGGTCAAAATATGGCCACATGCTCCCAGGCCCATATCATCAGAAGTGTTGTGCCACACCCAATGCTATGTGCCCTCCTATAGGCCACCTCACGGAGTTGATGGTAAAGCATGCCTAACAAGTAGGGCCCCTAGGCATAAACTATCTTCTCTCACCTCATGCCCACTAGCACATCACCTCACCCAATGGGAAACCCGTGTTCGCGACAGTCAGGAATAAGGACTCCACCGATCAATGTCACCAGCAGTGCATGAAACTGGCCATCGTACTCCACCATAAAATCCTAGCAGATCTCGTATCCCTCAATGCCAAGTCCTACACCCTCGTTGTGATAGTAGGCTATAAATGTCTGATAACCGTGTTGAGGGTCATAGACGATTTTCTCTCCTTGGATTGGAAAACGGAGAAAATGGTAGACATCCTCCAGAGTCAGGGTAGCCTCTCCCTTTGACAAATGGAAGGAACATGTCTCTAAGTACCATCTCTTGCACAATGCAGTCAACAGCCCCCTATTCACTTGAATAATGGGCATATAGGCAACACAATACAAACCCAGCTGCATCAACCATCGTCGCTCTCATGGACTCAGCTAATATCTGAATCTAAAGTTCGATGCCCTACTCTCCTGCGTATAGATGGTCACTAGCTGTCTCTACACATGATCAAACAATGCATTAGTACCTTATAGACAATCATCATTATCATTTGTGTCACTAAAGAGCATTAAAATTTTGAAACCCATCGAAATAACTTTGGTCAAAGTCAAAGTCAAATGTGTCGTGTTGACTTCAAATGCATCACAAGAAGGAAATTATGTTGTTCCATACTTCAATTACGTCTTGATATGTCGAATGCGTCATTTTGGTTGTCACTTGCAATGCAATAGGGCGTTTGCGTCGCGACTTTTGGCATATGCATCACTTAAATCATATGCGTCATTTTTGACCTCAAATGCATTGTACAATTGTGAATGCATCATTCCATCTATCAATTGCTTTTCATTTTGGCAAATGTGTCACAGTTTCTTGCGAATGTGACACAATCATTGGGCCTATCTTAAAAATATTGTGCGGTTGCGTCGCAACGCATCAAATGCGGCTTACACGCACACATATGCGTCACTATGCATTTGTTGTTGACCCTAAAACCCTAAATTTTACACACAAAATGATAAAATGACAAAGTGGGTTAGGGGTACATACCGCTGGCTCTAAGCCCTCAGGTCACTTGTAGGTCCGCACAATCTCTCCACGCTTCTCGGTCATTGAAATCACCATGTTTGTTATAGTCCTCTTCACCTCGATGCTCTCAAATTTGCAAAGGTAGATAGTGAAAATGAATTGACTTTTACCCCATTGTCAACCTATTTATAAAGTCAAAATGACATTTGTCAACTCTTTCATTAGTGGAGGCCCTTTTGGCTACTCTAAACATGTTAGAATTCAAAACCGGTTGCACCATTGTCTTTCTGATCATTAAATAGACTTATTGGAACACTTTCCAAATTTTTTTGTCACTTGGCCAAAATTCAAAAACATTCCCGAGGGGGCATCGATACTCTGTACCTTCACTAGGGCATGTTTCTGACTTATTTTCTTTGTCACAATGCGACACGCTACATTATGACAAAGAGGGGCAAAATGTAGACACATAAAAATGACCTAGGCCTGCAAGCTCTGCTTTACCACTTTCGTCCTAGCATAATTATGACATTTAATTATGTCCTTGGCCCACATTTGACTATTAATTAAATAATTCATAATTATTTAATTAATTCATGTCTGTTTATTCTTCAGGATTATTAAATAAATAAAAAATTTATTCAATATGTCACTAAGGGTCTATTGTCCTCTTACGATTAAATAACTTTATTAATTTATTTAATTACCTTTGTTCACTTATGTCTTCTCGATTATTAAATAAATGAATTTTATTTATTTATTTAATATGTCACTGACTCTCATAATTAAATGAAATTATTAATTTATTTAATTATCGGTCATAATCCTCTAAATTAAATAATTATGTT
Source organism: Sequoia sempervirens (assembly GCA_007258455.2). NCBI lineage: Eukaryota > Viridiplantae > Streptophyta > Pinopsida > Cupressales > Cupressaceae > Sequoia > Sequoia sempervirens. Next base: position 393,568,668 of record VDFB02075321.1, read on the forward strand.
TAATTATTTAATTACCTAATTTAATATTTCTCTCATTTAAAATAAATTAATTATTTAAAATGATCTCACTTTATTAACAGTCATTTCATTTTAGTAAATAATGTAAAAATTGATTATTTACTGTCACACAAAATCCATATTTTGAATTTATTTAATTCAAAATGGTAATCTTCTTCCAAAAATCAAGTAATTGAGCAAATTCTTGATTTTCCAAATCTACTTTTTAGTTCAATCTTTATCCTCTTGATTTTTCAAATCTTACAAATCAAGTAGTCTTTATCTTCTTGATTTCGAAAATCTTTATCTTTTTGGCTAGTTGTCACATTTATTCTCGATCGTCGATTTGATTTTATCAAATGACATCTTGACCACTCATTTAATGATTTTTCCCTAACCCTAATTAGGGATTGTCACATGCAATCTTGACCTCTAATTTTAGGCTTTTTTCAACTGTTAATCTTGATCGTTCATCCAAAATTGCATTTTCTATAAAATGCCATTTTGCTCACATTTTGGGAGAACTTCATTATTCTGACATATTTATGCTTAGGATTTACTTGCATATTTGGTATTTATTTTATTGAATTGGATTACTCATAGGCATTACAGTCATTTTTCATAGTCATAGGCATAGTCTTTTGTCATTCAAATCCTTCAAACCTTGCATAGGATAGTCATAGTCAATTGCTCACATATACAAATTTGAGGGCAATAATCATACAATAGCTGCGAGCTAGAAGGTGCTATAGAGATGAATCATGGAAGCTTCAAGGAATAACTGGTATAATCTTTCTTGTATTTTCTTTCATTGTACTTCATAGTTTCTTTGGGTTTTATATTATTGATCTAATCTGCTAACCTACCTAAAAATAACCCATTGATACACATGGTACTCCAAATATTAGGCTTGGGTGAATATATTCTAAGGTACAAATTTATTCTTCATGAGAGACTTTTAGAATGTGTAAGTTGCAAATTTATTGTTATTTTTAATATCACCAATAGTATTGTAAAATAACTTTTATGGTGGCCTAGACATATTGTAAGGGATGATATACACACTTCTCTTGATTGTTGAAATGATTTTATGCCCTACCATTTGGTTAGATGAGTCGCTTAACAAACACCTTTCAACTTTTTTCATTTTGTATTGATACAAGGCCTAAACTATCCCACACCATAAATTGATCTTAGATTTTATTATTATCTTTTTTTATGTATCAATTATATCACTCCAATTCCAAATTTTAGTTAGGAAGGGGATGAGATAATTTAAATGTGTAAATACCAAAATTTAATTAATTTATATAATTTTTGACTTAGTGTTTGCAAATTTAAGACACATTTTACTATCATAATATATATTATATTATTTTTCTTATGAATGTTGTTGGTTAATGGTCTCATTAATGTCTTGTTAATATGGACAAAAAGAATAACTTATAAAATATGATATTTTGGTATTCAAAATGTATAATTTAATCAAATTAATTATATAAACTATTTTTCAAACAATATTAAAAACTCACAATCATGTTAATCTAATAATGATTGAGTAAATAATCAATATCAAATACTAGATAGCTTATTTACATTGTCTTATACAAATGGAATTGATTTTAACTCGTTAATTTAATTTTTATTTTTCTTACAATGAAAATTTGTTCAATTAATTATGTTGATAAGATTGAAAAATATTCTATTACAAATTAGTCTATTTAGTTCTAAAATTATTTTCCTTGTCATATATTTTACATCTCCAAGCATTTGGAGATTCATTGTCTTATTAGAAATCCCTCATAAAGTAACAAAATACTTTGTCACCTTTATAAGAATAGTCAATATAATTTTTTGAATAAACATAATATTTTGATATTATACTCATATAATTTAACCATACTACAAAGACATGAATTAATAAGATATCACTACAATAACATAATTTATAGATTTAAGTCATTAAATAAATACATACTGCAATATTGACTAACTACACTTGTTAATTCTAATACTTTATTCTCTATTCTGCTTTCTTAAAATGATAATTTTAAAAAGATTTGGATCCTTTCATAAACCCAACTCTGTGAAATCCTTTAAAAAATGTTTACATTAGGAAAAGAAAAAATTGTTATATTTAAATTAGTTTGGGCTCAATGCACAATGAAAATTTTTGTACACCAATTCATACCCAAGTTTCACAAACAGCAGTACATAAGACCTAAATGCTGATTGAAAGCCACAGAATTCCAGTCTGGAAGTAAAACCTTGTTCAATGAAAGGACAACAGTATGACAAGACTCTGTACCGCACAAAAACTGATTATAGGAGGTACTTGATTTTTCAAGTATATCTTTTCACAATTTAATTACCTAAACCAACCCTAAAAAGATAAAGCAGCCCAATCTAACAAGAAGACTACCTAATGCTGTATGGATCCTCCATTTGTAAATCATAACTACATTCCTGACTCGTCTCTAACTATCTAAAGGCAATTTACCAGAGGCACTAAGACGTTAGCCCCTCCTTCAACTAACGTACCATCTCGGGGAAAGCTTAAAAACAAGCTCTAAGATATAATTTTTTTGGCTCAGGGTATAAGCTATCGTCAATTAGAGCTTAAGCGGATGAGATATGTTGAAATTAGAAGCTTCCTGGCGCTGCTATGTGTGTCTTGCATTGTGAAATTTTTCGAAATAGTTCATGGAAATTTAATGGCATTGTTTTCTTAGTTTTAGTTTTCCTAAGTCAAAAAGATTGAATACATGTCATCTAAAGTGCTGTAAATACAGTCTAAGGAAGAAACTATTAAAACGGAAATACAATGCTCACTAAGAAAACCTTCAACAAAAATTTTCCCATTAAAGTATACAATGCATAAACTTGCAACACTCACTGCCCACTACAAAAGTAAAAACATACTCACAATCCAATACAACAAAAACCCAGTAGTAGCTCAGCAGATCCCTACTAGATGTAGAAGGTTAATTTATGTTGTCAAACAACAAGAAAGCGAGGAATAAGTATCAAGTAAACTAGAGAATACCGATTGTTTAAGTCTAACTGCTAGGTGAAAGTTATAATTAATAAAGAAGAAAATTATCTGATAACAAAACTGTCATCAAAAATGATATTTTCTGATCTCACAAGCCAGCTTAATCCCATCCTCGTTAACTCAGTATATGGCCGTAAGTATAAAAGATTTATTATATGAGACACAATGAGATATTGAAGATCTGGTGTTATATCAAAATCTGCAAATGTTAATGAATTTTCAAATCAGCTAGACCTAGAGTGGTGATAAATCTACAAGATCAACTCCCAGCGGAGCAGCAGTTAGTCCAACACCTGCTCTCCAATGCATCTTCAGGTGTAGATGGCTTTGCCATCACACCAAAGTCTGCAGAACTTCAAACTAATATCTTCACCCAGATCCACAATAACTGTAAGTCCGTGAGATTAACTCTCAGAAATGCGACAGTTAATCCAACAGATATTTCTATTTCTCATAATGTGTTGTATTTTTCCATAATGTTTGTAAATCCATTGCAATTCAGACAGTTAGTTTATACTCAAGCTAATTCAATATGTTCAGAATTGTCACAAGTAGTTAAGTAGTCTAACTACAATTAGGTTATTTTTTTCTCTAATTGGGAAACAGAAGAGCTTTGTATATCAATTCTTTCATCAGAATTCTCTTAGAGATTTCTTATGTCAGGTCACTTTCAGATATCACCGATGGAATAAATCTATTTTACTATGAAATGAAGAATATATTTACACGACTATGATATGACAATCAGAGTATCACTAACATATTAGTACGATGCATTCTAATTTTTTGAATAACCATTGAAAGAAGAAAAATAAAAAATGTATCTGCCAACATGTTTGTGTTATTAATTATAATGATCATATGCCATGCCAAAATACTTTATTATAATCCCAGTTAAAGCTCTAGCCCTACTGGTCTATTAGGGAAGATAATATCTTAGTTCGATTTGAATTTGAGCTTTTCCTTATCGAAATCTACAGAGAAGTCATTAAGTTAACCAACATTTATCATGCAGACTTATCATTATCCTGCAAATTTTGGAGGATAATGATGCAGGATTAATATTTATCCACTTCAGATAATAAAATAGGATAACAAATACATAACAGCTATTAGTTTAACGTCCTGACCTATGCATTACTTATATTTTTCTTGAACAAAGAGCAGAGCTTCTGATGAAGATTTGTATTATCAAAATGTTCAAGATCCAAAGCCTGCAATGCAGGTAAAAAATGCATATTTTAGTGATAAACTGATAATCAGAAAAATGTCATAAGTCTAACTGATTAATAGCTCATATAAGCGACAATTATAGGATGTGACTAAGGTTTCTAATTTATGCCAGAGAAATCAGAAAAAAAAAAACCTTTGCTCTAGGTCAATCAAACAAACAGCATTTAAAAAACACAAATTAACATACCTTGGCATATAAGGTATGAAATACTACGTTCTCTGTGGTGCAGGAAGTGGCACTAACTACTTCAAGTCCATCATTTTCCAGTGCAAGGAGAATATCAGACAAGAGAATTTGACATTTTAATGAGCTTGTTGAGACTTCAATACATGAACCCACAGCCATTATCTTCGCAGAGGGAAAAGGTTGCGATCTACCACACAATGGCAGAAACTTACAATTTTTATCTTCACATTTGGATGTAGACGAAATTCTTATTTCTTCTTTTTTTCTGGAAATCTCTTTTATATGTTCCTGCAGATGCTTAATGTACTCAGCCGCTCCCTCAACTTGATCTGACAGTGAACGTCTTCCCTGCACAACACAATTTCTACTATAAGTTGACCTAAAACCCATACACAAAATTTATCCAGCATTCTCAACAAACAAAACAAGAAATATATTTACCATAATATATTCATGTGGAAGTAGAGATCTCAGTACAGAAAACCTTGTCTTCATGTCAATCCGTCTCTGTCTTTCAATAAGCTTGTGCATTTGTTTGTGATTGGCATTTTCTGTCTTACTATTGATTAGCCCTCTGGAGGAAACCCTAGGGAGGATTTTTGAATGGCTTTGTTGTACTATTGAAGAACGAATCTCTTGTGGAATGTTGGGACTGAGAAAACTTACTTTACTATTATCCCCATATTGAATAATATAAGGAAATTGAAATTGGGTATTCTTACATGAGTTGCTCATGCATAGATCTTTCGCATTATACTCAATGATGTCCATATCTTTCTGGCAGAATTGGAAAAATCCAAACTACTAAAAATTAATAAGGAGTTTATATATGATCTACTTTAAAGCAACCCTAGTATCTAAAATAAAGACAGATTATATAAAATTTGTACCGTTACGAGAACGTGCAATTTGCAGAGAATGCCTGAAAAAATGGTGCCAATCCTTAGAAAGTCCTGCAATGAGAGATCTATCCAGATCGTTGCAGAACCGCAAGAAGGCTGAGAGATGTCGGATTTAATTCCTAGACAGCAGACATAACACACATTTCAGGAAAAACAAACCGTTTGATCTTTAGAATGCAGTAAAGACTACTACAGCAGGTTCTGACAACGACAGGTATAAAAATTATAGAAAAGTGTCAATTATTCAGAAGCGTATGACTAAAGAACTACTATTGAAGATGCCCACAATCCCTATTTACAAGGTCCTGGATGCATTCGTATACATTTTTAAATCAAAGTAATGTTGGCTTCAATAAAAGTTCAACTACAACGTGACATTTCCGTCTGGCTGGTCATTTCGATGAATAGAAATTAGCTTTAACTAGATGGAGGAGTTGACCCCGTTCCCAAAGAACCCCGACTGCCCCAATCAAGAGGATGAATTGTACACAAGGGTCATGCGCACTTTCAGAACGGAGGGTGAAAGATGATTTTATTAACTTCTTTAATGAGAAGGTGGTGCCTTAACTTTGTGTGTGGCACTATATTAATGTTATCCGTTATATCACTTCTTTTAAGATACCGTATTATGGTTGTTTGAAGTAAATTTGGTCGCTTGTGCCATCAATAACAAGTATAAGTAAAATGTGTAATTAATCACAATCCACGTTAAAAAAGTGAAATGGTGGTAAAAGTTAAGATGAGCATAATATATGAGTTGAATTGATAGTTATTGAGGTTATAGATTTTTAAGCTTTAAGTTTAGATGGTGATTAATAGAAGGTATGTTGATAACTTTTATTTATTTATACATTTTTTTCATTTGTTTGTATGTATCATAACTTATTTATAATCATGAAGTTGTTTATTTGTTCATCTTTATGTATTGTTGGTTATTTTTATATGGAGCAACACAAATGTTTCTCCTATGATCAAGTTTAGTATTAGTAACTAAGAAGATAGTATGGATATTAATGGTTAGATATTTATATCCAAGCATGAAGTGGTAAATGTAGCCAATAATTAAGCAATCAATGGTGTTGTTCATATGTTTGATGACATGATTCTATGCACTATAATTTTAGTTTGAGAATGAGCTACTTTAGATTTCTCACAGCATATGTTGAGAGGGAAACATTAGCCAATAGGTTTTTGTTGTTGAGTGTGGTCCATGAAAACGAAGAAGAAGATGAAAAGTCTAAATATAGGAGAGACACATTTGAGTTTTGTAACGAGAACCATGTGATAGATTACCATTAATTTTAATGTTGACAAGTTGCATTATTGAATGGATTCAAACTCTATAGTGTCTAAAATTACACATTATTGATCAAACCTCCTCATCATTTTCATGTTCTAAATTACACTATCTTACATAACAATAATTGTATTGCTAACCATGGCTTGTAAAGAGTCGCTACTAGCTATCTTGATGTTCTAGGAACTCAACTAATTTTCCTTCCTAATTATATGGAATATTACACTTATGCCCTTCCCTATAGGATTCAAGGCATGAACAAGGACATTTTGGTAAGTTATAATATAACCTATGTGATTATATTTGTAAGTGGCATGTCATTTATAGGATTACCATTAAAGGGTATTTTTTCATCCTTATGATGGTTCTATTATAATGTGTGGGAAAATGATTTTTTTCTATTTTTCATTACTCTACTCAAAATTATCCAATCATCACTATTGTCTATGAGTTGGGATTGGAGTGACACAAGTGTTGCTCACATGTGGCATCCATGTAGAAAAAAAAAACCTACTCAAGAGGTCCCTTTTCACAATAGCTACTTAAGCTTACTTAGGTAATGTGTTTTTTGTCTTAAGTCATAGAATGTGGACACATGTTGTGATCTATTTTTATTCTCAAATTTTATTCTTATTTTTTATTTTTCCTATTATAAGGATTCATTGTTGTATTCAATCCATTAATGATTCATGTTTTTTTGGATCAATAGTCTCTTTAGACTCCATAGAAATTTCTTTTTTTTTTCTCTTTTTTTGATAGTGTTTGATTGTAGGTGATTCTTGGGAGCTATAGGGTTGAGGAATCAATTTCAACATGATATAAGAGCTCAATATCTATGATTACCTATCCATTTTTTGAGATTCTTTCCCTTAAGAAAAAAATGGTTCATATTCAAGAAAAACAAACATTTTTTACATCTAAAATGCCCAAAAACCTTAAGATCACCTATTCAAACACTAAAATCAAAGACTAGATATTTTTTGTAAAATTATTTAGGATTACACAAATCTTAAGGTAAAATTTTGTACATACATACATAATCAATACATTTACATATATTTGTACAATCATATGGTGTTGTACATAGTTTCCATTAATATTACAATGTATATTTTGGTACAATTTTCATCCAATGCAACAACAATCTTTTTTTTGGATGATTTTTTAATATTTTGATAATCTCCTAATTTTTTGGTGACTTTTAATCTTTAGCAACAATATATTTATCACTTTTTATGTCCAACAAATCTTTTGTAACATTTTTGTTAAAATCTATGATATTTTATTCACCTAGCAACCTTTTTCATGGCTACCCATTGAGCTAAAGATCAAACCACTCTCTAATAGTCTGTACAACATTTCACCGATTATAAAATCTCAATGAAACCAGCCTATAACCCACCTTTATGCACCCATAGACCTCTTCACAAAATTTTAAACATGGTTTTGTATCCTTGGACAAAAGATTCTCAAATAGAGGGTTCTCCCCTCTCACAAAGAACCATTCAAACACCAAACCAAACTCAGAGGAAAAGCTTTGCCTTAAGTCAACATTTAAACAAAATAAAGATCTCTAGCAAATTCTGATTTTATTAATTCAATTATAAATTCAACCACTTGGCCTTTCATGGCCTCGTCCTACCCCAATTCTTGTACACAATTTTCACTCACATTATCTCTCTTGAGGACAGCGACCTACTGTTCTATGGACTCTAATTTCCTTCTTTAAATTGTTGAGATCCTCTCCTAAGTTGGCCGCCTTTCTACTCTGACAAGCATTGATTCCCCATCCCTCTCCTCTTAATCGCACTCCACCATAACTTCAATCTATATTTACTTTTAATTGTTGTATGCACACAATAGATTTACTCTGTCCTACATTTATTAAATTTGCAAGTAAATTGACTCTTTCCCATTGTTGGAGGTGGATGGAGTTTAAACAGACACACAAATATAAAACACAGTGATTTCCCAACATGCTGCTGCACAAACTGATTTGTATTGATTGCCAAATACTTTTTCCCACTGCTGCGACAGTCATTCAAACTTTGATTATTAGAACTTCAAATTGGAAGTTTCTGCGCTTTCTATAGCTTTCCATTTTTCTTGATGTCTTACAAGACCATGACATTTCAAGTCTTCAAACCTTCCTTGATTTCTATCATCTTTAACATATGAACATTTGTACTTGAACAACATTTTAAACATACATGTCAACTTTTTCCAATTTGATCCAAAACTCTGACCACAATTCATTTTCATACATCCTTTCATAGATTCATAATCTTTATTCCAACAAGTCTTTTCAGAATGGGTTTTTAAACTACAAATTCTACATGGATGTAAATTCCAACATTCATCTTTTGTATGCCCTTTCCTACTACAATAAGAACATTGAACACATTGTGTTTCTCGAACAAATTTACTTGACCCTATATTATTTCCTTTTCTTATTATATACCCAATTCCTTCATGTTTTGGCCTCATAACTGGTTCTATTGGCTCCTTCATTCCTTGTCTGTGTTTTCCTAGTCCTTGTCCTTTATATCCCATTTTCTTCATTATTTTCAAACCAACATTCTTTTCATCACAATTAACGTGATTTGCAAACACATTATCATCTTTATCTTTGCATTCTTCATCAATAAGAACTTCAACTACATCACACAAACCAATTGATTCATCAACTGAACTATGCAAGTCTTTAGTATCACACGAAGCATCACATATAACTAGTTTTGACTTGAAACATATATTTTCTTCTTTCAATTTTATTATTTCCTCTTTTTGTAAACAAATTTCTTCTTCTAACAACTTTAACTTTTCTTCTAAATTTGCATTCATTTTTTTTACCTTATCAAACAATTTTAATTTTTCTTCTAGTTCCTCATTCTTTGCTTTAGCATTCCTCAATTCAATTTCAAGATCATAATTTTTTATCACTTGTCCAGTTTTTTCAATTGAAACCTTTTTTAAATCTTTTAACACTTCAGAATTTTGTTTCTTAACTTCTAACAATTCCTCCTCCAAAAAGCCTCTCTCTTTCTTTACCCTTTTACCAACTTTTCCCATCAAATCAAATAACTTAAACTCACTTTATACACTTGATTGTTCTCTCAACACAATGATTTACCTTTCCTTCAACAACTACGCATGCCTTCAACCTTTCCACAATTTCAATATCTACAATCTCTTTCTTTTACCGGCTTGATTATTTTAAGTCTTGTCTTAGCACCTACAACTCCTTACATTTTCCACACTCCTTTTATAATATCCTATAACTTAAAAAGAATTGATCTTCAAACACTTCTCTTTACTTTTAATTCTAGACTTTTAAATTTGCAAGCCAATTTGTAACATCATATGGCACCAGTAAAACATGTAACCATCACCCATTATGAACTAGAACCACAGATTTAAATATTTCCCTATAAAAATACTTCAATATGACCAGCCAAACTTCTTTACTCAACAATATTTAAGCGAAGCCCTTAGTTAACTGTAAAAACAGAACTCTGATAAATAACCCTTACAGATCTACTAGCGGCTTCAATATGTAGTGGCACCTTTAGATCTGCGAAAAATTCGTTCTTTGAAACTGGCTACGTCCTTCAGAGCTGCAGCTCCTAGCAGTGACTTTACACCTTAGTGGCTGCGGGTTTATGCCTGGTGCCTCCTCTGCAGCAGCCTACGATGAGCTTTGACTGAGCCTGGGGTTTCCTTTAAGTCTGCTTCAATCTCCTCCAGTGGATGGCTTCAGCTTGCTTCAATGATCTGCACACTTGGCTTTTGACCCAGCTGGCTGCTTCTCTACTCTCCCTTGGATCACTCTGGGCTCTGATACCAATTTGTTGGAGGTGGATGGAGTTTAAACAGACACACAAATATAAAACACAGCGATTTCCCAACGTGCTGCTGCCAAACTGATTTGTATTGATTGCCAAATGCTTTTACATTGATCCTCTTTTATAGAGGTATTAGAAGCTTCCAGAAAATGGAGGATTTTTAGAGATCACGGGAGGCTTCAGGAAAATTCGAGAACATCAGCGTACATTTTGGTTTATCCACTTTTTTTGACTAGCAGACAATACATTGTCATATTTCAAGAGACTGTTATGCAATATCCAGTAGAAATTAGAATGTTCCAACACCCATAGGTGCACAACCTGGAAATTAATTTGGTCTGCAAACCATTGCTATTTCTTGTGCCTTCATCCTTTACTCTTGGCGTGAATACCTCTATTATATGTGTATCCCCCTCTATTCTATGTTGTATGAAATTCCTTTTGATTATGTTTTTAAATCTGCTACGAATGTGCAGATTGAGCTCATCCTCTAACCCCTATCGAGCCTCTTTCCTTTTCCAAGACGCCGGCCTCTCTTCCACCATCTCTATGCATAGCCCCATGGCAAATCCCCCACGCCTTCCATCACACTTCACAAATTGTTCTACGTTGCCTTGATCTCCCTTATTTAGCCTCTTCCCTATGGGATGGTCGCCACACTACCCCCCCTCGTTGGTATCTTCCTTTTTCAGGCTTAAGATCTTTTCTTTTCACCTAAAGTGCCACTTCCTACACCTAGTTTCCTCTTTCCAAGCTACCCCTCCATCCCCCTGCTGAACTGCCAAGAATTTTCCTTTCTTGTCTTTTAAATCTATAAAGTGTATTTTTAATTTGGCATTGAAAAATTAAAATAATTGTCAGTTATTATTTTTTTAATTCTCATGTCGACAACACGAAGTGAGATTTTAGCTTTCATGTGATTCATGAAATGTCACATGGTGCCAATAATATCCTTTGGTGATCATGATATAAGTAGAAAAATGCAAGATGGATTCTCTCACTTCAATTCAAAAGGAGTTGAAATCATATGCAAAGAACTCACTAAAATCATGTTGCCTACAAAACGAATACATGGAACAAAATCAATTATTGACATAACTTCTTACCAAGAGCTTGAATTCTTCTAATAATTTGTAGAGATGTACATATCAACATTATCTAACTTCTTGCCAAACTATTCTTCCTTAAACCTCACGGATTTCAAAATTTTAAAACTTCACCGAATTACCAGCACAAGTCACAAAACCATTAATTCTTTGAATTCTGAAAGCATATAACCATGAAACCTTTGACATCAAATCTCGGATGAATTCAATAATATGTCCATAAGAAGGTTCAACAAGAAACCTTGCCAATCTCCTGAAACAATTTTTTTTGTTAATTTAAAACACCAACACCAAATTTGGAAAGTACTCAAGAAACCGGTTACAACACCAAATATGCCACAAAAATATAATCAAATCAAAATGAATTAAAATCAAACCAAACTATTTTTGGTGGATGCAAATAGATTGTTCACCCGAGATGCTCCAACATCAAACATGCCAAGTAGAAAGATTGTGAGCATAGGATCACAATCAGGGAGTTGAGTAGTTGAACTACTCTTCCAGGTTGCAACCAACCTACTAAAAACTCCATTGCTATCTAAAGCGCCCAGGATCAATCCTTCTTCCTCTTCTTGTAGCACCTCTTCGAAACACATGTCATCTTCCTCTAACAACACTATCGTCTCTTCCTTCTCCCTCTCGTTGACTCATGCCCACCGTAGCCAAATCTCCTCTACTAAATAATCTCCACTCTCCTCTCCTCCTTCGTGGGATCAAACCCACCTCCAATTGACCACCTCCACCAAAATCTTGTAATATCTTCCATAATATCTACAAGCAAAGTTGTATCATGCTCTTATTCTCCATCCATTTCTCCTACCATCTTATCTGAAAATAAAACATCATAACACTAATTTGTCTCATCTTCATTTGTAGCTGCAACATCAAATTTCACTATGACATCTTTTACATCCTTGTCATTTGCAACTTTTCATTCTTCTCCCTTCGCTGCAACAACAAGTTTTAAGATCCACTCTTCTTCAATCGCTCACATTTGTGCTAAAAAATATTTTTTGCCATTCGTTGTGACCTCTTTGCTACTCACTTCCTTATTTTCTCCCTTTTTCTCCATGCCTTCCTCTGTGCATGTCTTCACTACAACTTCTTTGATAGGGGATGCTTTCAAATCTCCCTCTGTCCATCTTATGCTATTGTCCTCGCTCTTATTCTTGCTCATCTTTACCACTTTCCTCTAAATCTCCCAACATTCTTTTCTAATTTCTCAATCCTCATCTTAGTATTTCCCACTTCCTCATGGATTATCTGTCCCATCTTCTCAAACTTCTTATTTTCTACTTTTTCCCAATATTGCTGCCAAAAAAAATTTCGCACAGGTCTCCTCATGAACCATCCCATCTTGTCTATTGTAAATTTCCCCAATTCTCACCTCATGCAATCTACCATCACACTCAATCTACAAAAAAAATATTTCACGGCTTCAAGCTCTCTGACTACTTAGGACTTCTGTTATCTACAACAACCCTCACAAGATTCTTCTCTACCTTTTTGTCACTCTTCTCTACTTGCAAGTCCTGGTGTGGGTTGTCTCATGTTTGAAAGTCTATCCACATGCTCAAGATCATGGGATTTGATACCATTGATGTAGAGGGTTCTCCCCTCTCACAAAAAACCATTCCAACACAAAACCAAACTCACAGGAAAATCTTTTCTTTAATTCAACATTCAAACAAAATAAAAATTGCTAGCAAATTCTAATTTTATTAATTCAATTACAAATTCAATCACTTGGCCTTCCATGGCCTTATCATGCCCCAATATTGTACACAATTTTTACTCACATTATCTCTCTTGAGGGTAGCAAT
>VDFB02075321.1:393582212-393655655 GCA_007258455.2 Sequoia sempervirens
TTTCAAAGCCTCTACTTTTATTGTTCCTATGGTAGACTCTTTGGTAGAGTTGGTGGAATTACCTTTCTTAGTAATCACTATTAGTGAGATTGAGATTGTTAACCTTAAGAGAGTAGGACTTGGGGAAAAGGAATTTGATATGGCTATTGTTTTCAAAGACTTCAAGCGGGATGTACTCCGCATTCACGCCATTTCTCAATCTTCACTTGATGGCAGCCAATTTTGAAGACTATTACTGATGATTCAAAGCAGATCAACCATGTGGTATAGATGATTAAATACCAAAGACAATTTGTAGAAATGAAAGAGTTTGAAAAGGCAGAGAGAGCTACATTGGTGACTTAGGAGAAACTTCAACTTTTAGAAAACAAAGCCAATTAGGCTGGCAGATGTGTGGATCAGGCCAGCATTTGGTGGAAGAGGAAGAAAGATGACTAGAACTTTGGAGGCCCACCATACTGGATTTTGATATTCAACCATGAGAGCAGACGAGAGAGTTGATATCATGTATCAAAACATTAAGCATGCATTCTTCTAGCCAATGAAGAAGGAGCTGATTACTTTGCTTCATTTTCATTTGCATAACCATATGAAGGTGTGGGAACCAAGAAGACCAAGGATGTTGAGTTTTATGTGGAGGTAATGGATGTGGTCCAAACTTTAAGAAGGAAAATAAGGTAAATGTATGATTGTTAACCTTGAGAGAGTATTTATGTTGAGGAAATTTCCTTTAGATGCAAGGATTCAAAGCTAATGCAGAGTGAGCAGGGAAGTACACCAATCTCAGATGGCAGAGGTTCTTTTATGAGTGCTTCTCTCAAATACTCTTATCAACACACCATCAAATCACTATCCTTCTATAAGGAAAACTCAACTCACCAAGGGTCCTTGAATCTTAGACTTTTGAAGGACTTATAATCACTTGAAACATTCTCTAACAGACCACAATCAAAACACCATAGCCATGTTTTGCACTTAGGAAACCCCATGAGTTCATTTCTCAACTAGTAGGCCTCTTTACCCCCAATTGCTTGTAGCACTGCCCAGTAGGATAGTCCAATTAATTCTCACCCACAAACATATATCTGATGTAAACTACTATTTTTAGGCAAGTATATTATTCCTCTACAAGGCCACAAAATCTTACTTCTTGACAGTGGTTGGAAAAGCAACCATGGACCAAACTAACGCTGTCCTCAAGAGGCCTAATTGAGCGCACTTGATTGGTTTTTAGTTATCTAGGCTCACCCCTTCTCCCCAAAGCCTTGTTTCAAACTCCTATAGACTACTTACAACCATTTCAATAATTCCTAAGTGCCACCTTGAACAAAAGTCTCTCAAAACAAGCAAAACTCTGATTTTTGCTTTACAAGCTAGGCCTGTCACATGAAGATGCCAGACCTAGATCAGTTTGTAACTTTCCCCAAACATTTGGCCATTCTCCAAAACCTTGAAAAGATGAAAAAAATATACATAAAGACCTTCCATCCCACAAGAAATTAACAACTATACACCGTGGGAGTGGAAGATAGAAGCATTTTTTGGCCAAACCCTAGTTTTGAGGGTTTCTTGACCTGCTACTGCTAAAACGAAGATATCTCCACTTATACTTGATGAAAATTCACCAAACCACCTTCAAATGAAATATGACACTCTCCTCTTTCCAACCATAATAGGGTTGAGCCCGTATAGATTGTACAGAGGTTGTACCACGTGTTTTAGCAGCAAATTGCACACAAAAATTTCTAGAAAACAACCACTTCTTTCATTAGAACTTGAAAAAAAATGATTCAACGGCCATGCCTCAACCATGAGAGGATTATTTAACTTCCAACGACCCTTCCCAAAGTCCTCCAACTGACATTTGAATTAGGTGGATGTTGGAAACTAACTTTTTTTCCAATTAGACCCCTAATTGCCTAGTTAAGGCAATTGACTACAACTTCACAAAATCCCAATTGAAATGAGGCTTCAAACGTGTATTCAAAAGCATAAAAGACACCACAAAAACTACACATGTCAAGGATACTCCCCTCAAGGCACTTTAATTCTTTAGTTTTCCTAGATGAATCAAGCTTACATGGTGAGGAAGGAGACCTTGTTTTTACAACAAGACTTGACTCCAAAACTAAAACTTGTTACAAGACATGAAATATGGTTCTTGGAACCTTATTACATCTCAAACTTCTTGACAACAAAAAAGAAAACAAGCAATACATCTAAGAGGCATGAGGATCCCAAGGTTCTCCTACACCAAAAGCACATCAACCACATGTGGTACAAATGATTAAATCCCAGAGACGATCTGTAGCAATGAAAGAGTCTAAAAAGGAAAATAGAGCAACACTGGTGACTCAGGAGAAACTTTAGCTTTCAAAAAAAAAGTCAATTAGGCTGGCAGACGTGTGGATCAAGCCAACATTTGGTGGAAGAGGAAGAAAGATGATTGGAACTTAGGAGGCCCACCATACTAGATTTTTGTATTCAACTATGAGAGTAGATGAGAGAGTTGATATCATGTATCAAAACATTAAGCATTCATTCTTCCAGCCAACGGAGAAGGAGATGATTACTTTCCTTCATTTCCATTTGTATAACCATATCAAGGCATGAGAACCAAGAAGACCAAGGATGCCGAGTTTTATGTGGAGGTAATGGATGTGGTCCAAAATTTAGGAGTGACAAGAAGTTAAATGTATGATTGGTGTAGGAGCACCATTTAGTAGGTTTTGTTCATCAAGGAAAATAAGGAGTAGAATATCATCAATTTACTAAAACCGGCCCGAACTTGTACATTTGAAGGTTTTGAGTCAATAAAAATGGCTTTTTGACCCATTTCTCTTTTTGTAGCCTCTATAACTTGAGGAATAGGTCTGCACTAACATTATTAAGGTGTGAGAATGATTTGTTAGTGTTGGGGAGGTCTGAAAGTGAGATGGGTGTGAAACCCATGTGTGTAAAAGTGTGTTTTCTTTAAGAAAAATCATGGTTTTGAAGAGTTAAATTGTGTTTTTGTGTAGGGAAGCCTTATTTTATGATTTTTTGAGCTTGTGTAGGGTATCACAAACTTGTTTGAGTAATTTTTAGGTTGTGGTTACTTTTGGAAGTATCATTTTCAATAAACCCCTAGGGTTTAGGCTACAATAGAGGGTTTTGTGGTTTACCCATTGTACGGTGGTATAACTGAGATCTAAATGTGGATTTTGAAGTTTTGACACCTTATAATTGCTTCCCCAAGAGTTGGTAAGGTTTGGATAAGTTTAGAGTATAGACCCTTTGTTCAACCGAATCGATCCCTTAAGGGTCCAAAGGGAAAAATGGCTGCAAACTTAAACATGAGGTTACTTGGACACTGTGATGCTTAGAAACTTCTCGTCTAGTCTGATGGGATCATATTGGGCCCCTCTACAATAACCTCTCTCGGTTTTCATTATCTTAGAGTGGTTTTCCCGTGGTGTCTAGTTTTTAGTTGATGAAAAAAATGTCAAATAGAAGCAGTGGAAAGTTGCAAAGTGGTGCAACTTTCGTTCTGCAACTCGTGTGACCAAATAGACTATTCCAACGCATCTGAATAGGCATGTTTACACTATTCACGGTTCTCTTTCACACCCAAACATGCGGAATCGCTCAGAGCTACATTCAACTGGATCGATCCCTTAAGGGTGCAAAGGGAAAAATGGCTGCAAACTTCAACATGAGGTTACTCAGACACCGTGATGCTTAGAAACTTCTCATCTAGTCTGATGAGATTATGTTGAGCCCCTCTACAATAAACTCTCTCAGTTTTTTTTATTTCATCTGGGTGATCCCACAATAGTGGTTTACAATTTTTTGCCATACTGGACACTGGAATTATTATTTTAAACTAAATCTTCACTTTCGGGCAATTATAGCAGCTAAAATGTGAGGAATTTGAAGATGATGCAAACTAGAGTTTCATGAAATTTTGTCTATAGATTCTAAATATATTTTTTCAAAAATTTTGGAATCAAATTGCACTTCTTTTTCCATCTCCCTCAAAAACTAGTTTTTTCATAAAACAACATTTTTAAAAAGTGATGCTCACCGTATAACGATAACTTTTTTTCCATGAACGATAAAATTCTAATTCTTTTGAATTTAGATTTGTAACTTTGATATCTAGTGCTTCCACTTGGTTAGATAGTTTTTATTGAAATTTTTTTTCTTTAATCAAGTTTGAATTCAAACCAATTATAATTCAGACATACATGTATAACATGTAACTTTTTTTGTATGTATCGAAATTCTTTTTTTTTCTTTTTTGGATCAAGGACTTCAATATCTGGTGCACTATTATTTTTATTTATATTTTTTAAATAATTTTCTATTTTTCCACTTGTGCAAAACAAAGAGCTTGATTTTTAGTGAGAAACCTGCATTCACGAGAAATAAAAAATAAATATAATAATTAAATTAAATTTATTTAAAATTATACTTTTTGGGAAGCTTATAATAAGGACTACATATTTACAAAATATAAAATTCAAATGAATTCATTTGATCCCCCAAAAGATAAATCAAAAGTTGTTTTTTATCAGCATTTTGATAGGTGTAAAGGAGACTTCGTTATAGGTATGTTTTAAAACTAGCAGGGTTCTATCTAAGGGGGTTTAATTTAAGGTAGTTTGATCAAACGCTCTTCAATTGGAATTCTTTAAATAGAACCTTTTAAAGCTTAAATCATTATATTTTCTAAAAATATATGATTTCAGCAAAAAATAGTTCTTCCCAGAAATTGTAAACCAGCTTTGTGGGATCACCCTGGAGTGATTTTCCCGTGGTGTCCAATTTTTAGTTGATGAAAAAAGTGTCAAATGGAAGCAGTGAAAAGTTGGAAAGTGGTGCAACTTTCGTTCTGCAACTCGTGTAACCAAACAGACTGTTCCAACGCGTCTGAATATGCATCTTTACACTAGGCATGCTCCTCTTTCGCACCCAAACACGCAGAATTGCTCCAAACTACGTTCAAATGGATTGATCCCTTAAGGGTTCAAAGGGCAAAATGGCTGCAAACTTCAACATGAGGTTACTCGGACACTGTGATGCTTAGAAACTTCTCGTCTAGTCTGATGGGATCATGATGGGCCCCTCTACAATAACCTCTCTTGGTTTTCATTATCTCTGATTGATTTTCCCGTGGTGTCCAGTTTTCAGTTGATGAAAAAAGTGTCAAATGGAAGCAGTGAAAAGTAGCAAAGTAGTGCAACTTTCGTTCTGCAACTCGTGTGACCAAACAGATTTTTCAATGTGTCTGAATAGGCATGTTTACGCTAGGAATGGTCCTCTTTCGCACCCAAACATGCTGAATCTCTCTAAACTAAGTTCAACCGGATCGATCCCCTAAGGGTCCTATTACCTAATTTTCACCCTTAGGGCTCAATCAGGCAAGGCATCTCCATTGCAGATGTTCATAAGGGCCAGATGGGACGTCTCCATTGAGGGTTACTCTATACATATGATGACATTTCACAGGGGATTCGGTTGGGAGGCTTGCTCTATTGGAAACATGCCTCAATATTCTACGCTCAGCCTCCATTAGAGCCAGGTCAGCATGACATCTTCACTATTTGGCCGAATGGCTGCTTGATAGTTTCTGTTTTGAACAGGTCACTGTGACCTAGTTTCTGTCCTACCGAACGAAGCTGCAGAGCCTATCGCTATAACATTGAGGGTTCAGTATGACCTCTTATCACATGGATTTCTCTAGCCGATAGGCCATTCAATCGTGAGCTCGGGGAGACTCATGGTGACCAAGGGCTTCGGGGTAACTTCTGGCGCTCGCTTAAGGGTCCCAGCGAATAGTTGGAGTCTCACCGACAGGAAAGGGAGCTTGTCGGAAAGCAAGTCTTTTGGCGTAACAAAGCATTCGAAGAGATGTCCTGACAATAAGATGAAGTCTTCCCGACAAAAGAGAGCCTTTGATGTAACAAAGTAGTCAGGGTGAGGTCTCAGCGATGCAAAAGGTCTCCCTAACATAAATGACATCGACGGAGCTCCCAGCCATCGCGGTAATGTCTTGTCGACACGGTGTAGTCTCAATGAAAGGAGGAACATCGGCAAGACAATGAGCCTCGCTATGAAGTCTTCCCAACTTGATAATGTCTCGCCTAAAAGAAATTTGGAGCCCGGTGGAGTGAAATTCATTCGGGGTGATATCAATAAGCTCTTGCCGAAACGATGAGGGAGTTCTAGGGGTAACGTTTTGCCTTCGGTAAATTGTCTCACCGACAATTGGCTGTCTTGGCGACCATAGAGGAAACATCGGTATGAAGTTTGAGGCTCGATAAAGACTCTCATCGATGTTTCCACGTCGTGTCGAAGCTGTAGAGGGACATAATTGCATTGGTGAGACACTTCTAGTGTCTCGCCGAGATGCGATTTTGACTGAACAAGCTTTTGACCAGATGGGAGTCTGTTTGTAGTGTGCCCAACCAATCAAGGAGAGCTATGGGTGAATTGTTGGCAGCTTGACCAGTGCCAAGAGAATCAATAGAATGTGAATCAACGTGTATCTGTTCTAGACTCAAGATCATTCAAGGCACTCAACAGGGGGATTTAGTATGTGGACACAAGGACCAGACTTAAATACGCCCGATAGCTTCAAAAGATCTAAGAGGTTTCTCCAGTCAGTAACTCTTCACCAATGCACACAGCAAGGACATGCAGGATGCAACATTAATTTCAATCAAAAGATCTGAGCATAGATCTTTCTGAGCCTGATATTTTTTTAAGCCCTAAGGGGCCGACACACTAGTGTATATAAGGCATTTTTTTTCCTTTGTGTAAATAGTTCAAATTGTGCACTCAAAAGAGTTAGTGATTTTTATCAATCCTTTCTCGACTAAATGTATGTTTTGTAACTCAACTGGAATCTGGAATATAACACAGAGTTTACCTGGGAAGCTACTGTTAATGTTTGTATTACTCTCATTTCTGTATTTTAGACTATGCAAGTTCTTAGTTGTGTTTTTTCTAAAATTTGTATTCATACCTAAGGTTGTGAAATTCATCTTTCCTTCCTAAGATATGCATGTAGAGCAAACCTGTTAAGAATAGTGCATGAGTTTAAAGGGGTTATGTTAGGTAAGTGAAAACGCTGTCTTTTGCCTTCTAGTGTATGTTCTTCCTGTGTCCATTTCATGATTTCTTATTAACTTGGTGTATCACCATAGAAATAGTTCAGTTTAGTTTCATTATTTGTATGCATTCCTTCTATTTTTATGTTCACAAAATTGCTAGTTTAGGTGATACCCAAAGGAAGCCGGCCTTCTCTGGAGGTTCATTTCAACTTCAAGCGACTCATAGCCTTGAAATGATCCCATGTTTCACCAGAAAGCTTAGTTCTCATAACTTTGCATAGGGTGCATTTCTAGGTGACAATAGTTTTTGGCATGCCTGGTGGGACTAAAATTAGATTGACTGCTAGTTTAGTATGCGACCAGCTACTACCAGGCTTTATACAAGTCATTTGCATACTTGGTGACTCCACAAAGAAGAACTCCAGAAATCAGTGCCTTCTATAGTTTATGAGAAAAGTTCAGACAAGAGGCAGCTCAGGTCCCTTCAAATATTTGCAGCTGTCACCACCAAGAAGAAAAGGCAGAGCAATAGAAAAAAGAGGAACAACAATTATCTATTCTAGAAGAACTCAGTCTACTCCATCAGTGGGATCTCATTTTGCTATACAAGTAAATCCAATTCAGCTACCCCCAATGGCCACTCCAAGGAATCAACCCTTTGTCACTTTCAATAGAGGTAGCCCCTTAAATTTGGCACAGCACAACGACATCCCAATGGCAGCCTTAAAGAGTCTGCCAATTTTTATAGGAGAAGACCAAACTACTCCGATTGAACACATGAGAGATGTGGCTTTGTTATGCGGAGTCCATCACATAACTCAAGAGGATGTTGCAGTAAGGTTGTTAGCTGCTTCACTAAAGGGAAGAGTTGTCCAATGGTATAGGAGCCTACCAGTCAGTTCAATTGCAATTGGGACGAATTTGGAGACAAGTTGCATAAGCAATTTTAGGACAAGTCTGATAACTTGTCTCTATTGGAGCAATTAACTACAATTAAGAGGGCTCAACAAGAACAGATGAATGATTTCAACTTCATATTTAAAAAGACTTGGGATAGAATCCCTATGGTGGTAAGACCACCTCCAGAGTATGTATTTTTGTACTTCTTGAGGGCTCTTAACAGCGATATAGTTGTCATGATACAATCAATGGGAGGGGTTTCTCTACTAGATGCCTTTGAAATAGCCATTAGAGCTGAAAATAGCTTAATACAAGCTGGTAAACTTGCTCCTAGGCCGCTAATGCCTATATTTCCAGAGATACATGCAAGTATTCCCTTGCAAATACCTTCTTTTGCGCCCTTGCCATCTGTTCCAGCTGTTGTAACACAAGGAAATATTGTCTCAAGTTCTCCAAATGAGTTGCAAGAGATCAAATATCTACTGCAGTCTTTTGGTAATAAACTTGTTAGTTTAGAAAAGCAGCAATCTTATAGTAGGCCTTATCAACTACAGAATCTAGGTCAGCAACAAGCATATCAGGGGAATAGAAAATAGTATCAAGGTAGTTACCAAGGCACCAAACAAAATGTTGCCACAAGACCCTTTCAGGCCTATAATCCAGCTCCAATTAGTGTTGTCAAAGAGCTGGTTCCTATCCAAAACAACTTAGCAGCAGACTATGAGTGGTGCTACCCTTGTAACCATCCCCACAATCAAGCCACCTGCTCAAATGGACTGATCAACTAGGCACTTATGGTACAAAATGCTTCAAGTTCATAGCAGGGTGTGTGCAATGATGCATCTCCATCACACCAAGACCAATTTGTCAATGATGCTACCTTACTTAATTGGCAAGGTGAGGAATTTTGTGGAATGAATGTGGACAATTCTCTAGTTGTAGCTAATACAAGAGCAAAGAAAAGAGCTTTAGAGCTTGATCAAGTAGCTAATAGAGGAGGTGCAGCAGCTACACAACCATCTACATCTTAAGTGACTCCTGTTTGGCAAAAGAATCAGCAACTCCCCATCAAGGAGCAACCACACTTGCAAGCTAATCACACTGGCATAAAGGTACATCATAAAGTAAACCCAACTATACCCTTTAATATTCTTGATAGTATGAAAAAGATAAATGTAATGCTGTCTATGTGGGATTCATTAGTCATCCCTAGTCAAAAGGATATTCTACACTCAGCCCTGTCAAATCTTAAGGTGTCAGTTGAGTCTGAATCCCCAATAGGTCAAGTTAGGACCCTGTTGACAAACAATACTCAGGGAAGTGATAAATAGCCCAGTAAAGAGGCAGGAAAAGAATTCAAACCACCTCCCTTTTACGTATCAATGATTATTGGTGATAAGTTAGTTCATAACTGTATGGTCGACAGTGGAGCTAGTAGCTCTGTGATGCCAAAGTAGATTGCTGACAAGCTTGGTCTAAAATATCAGCCTTTAGAGAAAGGAGTAATCCAATTGGACGGTACCTCCATTAATACACTGGGCATCATTAAAGATTTGAGTCTTACCCTTCATGCTTGCCCTAATTTTGTAGTTTCCCAAGACGTATGTGTCATTGACCTTCCACCTTTCTTTTCTTTATGTTTGTCAAGAGATTTTACAGCCAAGATAGGTGGTTACGTATCAGTTGATTGGTCACACATGTTTTTTAGAACCAGATATGGAACTAAGGTTACCATCAAATCCAAAAGGTTGGCTAAAGACCACATTGAACCATATAATTTGAGCCCTATTAATGTTGTTCCCATTACGCCAGACACAAATTGTCTTGTTTCAATTGACAATGAGCTAGTTGCAGCGTAAGAGCTTCAATCAGAAGCTATTCCTGATGTACTGTTGCATGAGTGGGTAGTTGAAAATGTGTTGGACAGTCCTGAGGAGCTCATTCAAGATGCTGGTAGGGGTAACTATGTCATTCTTGAGCCTGACGCAAAGATTCCAAACCTAGAGAAAGGTGCAAACTAGCTGCTACAATCGCTAAGTGGACTCTAGGAGATGTTCTTCGATGGTTCTAGGAGTAGGAATGGAGTAGGAGGAGGTGCAATGTTGATTTCTCCACAAGGGGATAGGTATTACTCTGCATTCCATTTTTCTTTTGCATGTTCTAATAACACTGTTGAGTATGAAGGCCTTGTTCAAGGTCTTGAATGGGCAAGGAAGAGAAGAATAACCCACATGAAAGTATATGGGGACAACGAGCTAATTGTTAATCAAGTAAGAGGCCTGAATGTTGCTAAAAATGATGCACTGAAGTCTTATAGAAACAGAGTGTGGAACATGCTTGAGGATTTTGATGCCTTCAACTTAGTGTCTATTCCAAGAAATCAGAACAAGCATACTGATAGGCTTGCAGCCATTGGGGCACAATTTGATATTCCAGGTAACATCAAAAAAGAGAAAGTGCAGCAATATGTAAAGGTTGTAGTTAGGCCATCAATTCCTAATAACAACATTCACTGGAAAGTCTTTGACAGTGATGAACAGATCCTTTCTTTCTTGCTCGAAGAAGATTAGTTCTCCATGATGAATCAAGCAAAAATCAAGCAACAATATGGTGATCAAGTCATACAGCTGAGGACAAATAAGTTACCCAAAGGTCTTGTTACCTTAGACTCGATTTTCAGTACTGATGATCAGCTTAAAAAGGGTAAAGCTGGCTTACAAATCAAACAAGAACATTATGAAGAGCTGGAGATTTTCAAAGGTAAACTCCTTAAGATAGGAAAAACTTGTTCGCATGAAGATAAACAATCTTTTGTTGCTTTAAGTCAAGAATTTTATGATGTCTTTGCTTGGGAATACTCAGATTTGAAAGGATTTGATCCTCATATTTCTCAACACACAATTGAGTTAGAACCTAATTCCAAGCCAGTAAGGCAGAAACAAAGGCCCTTGAATCCTAAGCTTGAACCCTTAATGATTAGAGAGTTGAACAAACTAGTTGAAGGGGGTATCATCTTTCCAATTAAACACACCTCCTGGGTTTCTAATCTTGTTCCGGTTAGGAAGAAAAGTGGTGAAATAAGACTTTGTGTAGACTTTAGGGATCTTAACCAAGCATCTTTGAAAGATCACTACCCGCTGCCTTCTATGGAACAAATCCTACAAGTAGTTGCCAGTTCTGAAAGATTTTCCTTGTTAGACGGATTTTCGGGCTATAATCAAGTGCTGGTTAAAGAAGAGGATCAGTTCAAAACCGCTTTCACAACTAAGTGGGGCACCATGGTATACAAAAGGATGCCTTTTGGTTTATCCAATGCTGGTGCCACGTTTCAAAGGGCCATGGACATGGCATTTCAAATTTTGATCAACAAGATTATACTGATTTACCTAGATTATATTGTAGTTTATTCCAAGAATGCTGATGAACATTTGTTACATCTTAGGCAAGTTTTTGAAAAATGCAGAGAGTTTGGTATCTCCCTCAACCCAAAAAAGAGTATCTTTGTTGTTCAGGAAGGGAAATTATTAGGACACATAGTGTCAAAGCAAGGAATTACTATTGACCCTAAAAGAGTCAGAGCCATACTTGAGTTGCCATTACCAAATCATAAGAAGGGTCTGCAGAGCTTTTTGGGCCAAATCAACTTTCTAGGAAGGTTCGTCCCAGATGTTGCCAACCTGTTATAGCCTTTGACAACTATGTTAAAGAAGAATGCAGTTTTCAGTTGGACAAAAGATGCCAAGAACAGTTTTGAAGAAATTAAGGAGGCCTTAGCGTCTGCCCCAACATTGGTAAATCTAGATTTCTCCAAGGATTTCTCTTTGTATGTTGTTGGCAACACTAGTTCAATCTCTGTTATGTTGGTACAGAAAAATAGTGACAATTTAGAACAACCCATAGCTTTCTTTAGCCAAATACTTGCTAATTACGAAGAGAGGTATTCATTTGTTGAGAAGCATGTTCTCTCCATGATCAGAAGCTTAAAGAAATTCAAGCCTCTAGTGTCAAACAATAAGATTCATATTCTGGTAGCACACTCAAGTGTGAAAGAGTTTTTATTGAACAAAGACTTGAATGACAAAAGAGCAGGATGGGTCACCAAGGTCATGGAGTATGATGTAGATTTTAAGATCACCAAACTAGTTAGAGGTAAAGGTCTTTGTGAGCAACTTGCTACACAGTCGAGCAGTAAAACTAAATTAGAAAAGGATGTTGTGCTTGCTAATACAAATGAACTTCAGAATGCTCAAGCTAATGTGCCTATGGGGATAACTAATTGGGTTCAAGATATGACCCAATTCCTACAAACTGGTAAATTCCCATTAGGATTAAATAGAGCTAAAAGAAGATACTTCAGATTGTAGTCCATACCATATGTACTTTTAAACAATGTTCTTTTCAAAAGGGATCTGAATGGTGTCCTTCTAAGATGCATTCATAGCGATCAGATTGAAAAGGTACTTCATGAGTTTCATGATGGAGCTATAGGAGGTCACTTTTCCCCAAGAACTACTACCTAGAAAATCATGAGAGTTGGTTACTACTGGCCTAGCTTGTTCAAAGATGCATATTCCTGGTCAAGAAAGTGTATTAAATGTGCTTTATTCGTAGGAAAGGAAAAGTTTCCAGCTATGCCTCTGCATCCAATTCAAGTGGAGTAGCCCTTCATGAGATGGGGCATTGATTTCATTGGGCCAATAAATCCACCTTCTAGTCCTAGTCACAAGTGGGTGCTCATAGCTACAAACTATTTCACAAGGTGGACAGAAGCAGTAGCTTTGAAGGAAGCAAAAAAGTCTTCAGTTTTGAGCTTCTATGAAGATATAGTCACCAGATTTGGAGTCCCTGACTCTATCATATATGATAACGCCCTTGCATTTGTGGGATTAAGACTAACTGATTCAAGGGCTGTCAAATAGGGTATTCATTTGAGTACATCCTCAAATTATTATCTTTAGGGTAATGGTTTAGCTGAAAGCACAAATAAGAACCTCATTAGGATTATTGAAAGAACCATAGAGGATAATCAAAGGACCTGGAACATCAGTTTAAAGAATGCACTTTGGGCAGATAGAGTGACTCCTAAGAGGTCTATTGCTAACTAACCCTACTTGTTAGTCTATGGCAAAGAGGCAAGATTGCCCTTGTCTGTGGAGCTCCCAGCTCTGGACATTGTACATCAGTTGGAGATGTTTGAGGAACAAGACCCAATGTCCATGAGATATGTAGAGTTCATTGAGCTTGAAGAATCAAGGGACATAGCAATGAAGGATTTGGAGTATCATCAGCTCCAAACAAAGAAAACATTTGACAGAAGGGCTACGAAATTTATTTTAGGGTAGGAGACCTCGTGCTCAAATGGAATGTTCTGAAAAATAGGCCAGGCCATCACACCAAGTTTGACAACATGTGGACATGCACATTCCTTATCAAAGACTGTAAGGAGCACAACGCTTATCAACTAGCTACAACAGATGGGGAAGTACTTCCTATCCCAATCAATGGGATACACCTTAAACCCTGTTTTCAAGTCTGATGGATTTCCCCTATTGTACATATTAGTTTAGGTTTATGTTTTCAATAAGTGCTTCTGCGCTTCAAGTTAATTATTCTCTATTTCCTAGGTGCTATGATGGCACAATTTTCCTCTTTTTTTTTCCCCGGTTTTGTTTTTCTTTTGGAAATTTGTTGTGCCCTGTGGATCTCAAGCGTGTGGCGGCCATGTGCAAGGCTAATATTTTTCATTTGTTTTCTGAGCCTCCTAACAACTCCATGCCTAATGGATAAGCCTAGACTACTGGTCTTCACGTTTAGCAGGCAAACATCTAGCAAAGGTCACTAGAAATGTTACCTAATTTTCACCCTCAGGGCTCAATCAGGCAAGGCATCTTCATTGCAGATGTTCATAAGGGCCAGATGGGACATCTCCATTGAGGGTTACTCTATACATATGATGACATTTCATAGGGGATTCAGTTGGGAGGCCTGCTCTGTTAGAAACATGCCTCAATATTCTACGCTCAGCCTCCATTAGAGCCAGGTCAGCATGACATCTTCACTGTCTGGCCGACTAGCTGCTTGATACTTTCCGTTTTGAATAGGTCGCTATGACCTAGTTTTTGTCCTACCAAACGAAGCTAGAGAGCCTATCGCTGTAACATTGAGGGTTCGGTATGACCTCTTATCGCATGGATTTCTCTGGCCAATAGGCCATTTAATTGTGAGCTCAGGGAGACTCATGGCGACCAAGGGCTTCGGGGTAACTTTTGGCACTTGGTGAAGGGTCCCAGTGAATAGTCAGAGTCTCCTCGATAGGAAAGGGAGCTTGCCAGAAAGAAAGTCTTTCGGCGTAACAAAGCATTCAGAGAGATGTCCCGACGATAAGATGAAGTCTTCCCAACAAAAGAGAGCTTTTGGCGAAACAAAGCAGTCGGGGTGAGGTCTCAGCAATGCAAAAGGTCTCCCTGACATAAATGACATTGGCAGAGCTCCCAACCGTCGTGGTAATGTCTTGTCGACACGGTGTAGTCTCAACGAAAGGAGGAACATCGGCAAGACAATGAGCCTCGCTATGAAGTCTTCCCAACTTGATAATGTCTCGCCTAAAATAAATCTGGAGCCCGGTGGAGTGAAATGCATTTGGGGTGATATCAATAAGCTCTTGCCGAAATGATGAGGGAGTTCTCGGGGTAACATTTTGCCTTCGGTAAATCATCTCACTAACAATCGGTTGTCTTGGCGACCACAGAGGCAACATCGGTATGAAGTTTGAAGCTCGATAAAGACTCTCATCAATGTTTCCACGTCGTGTTGAAGCTGCAAAGGGACATAATAGCATCGGTGAGACACTTCCAATGTCTCGCTGAGATGCGATTTTGACTGAACGAGCTTTTGACCAGAGGGGAGTCTGCGTGTAGTGTGCCCAGCCAATCAAGGAGAGCTACGGGTGAATCGTTGGCAACTTGACCAGTGCCAAGAGAATCAACAGAATGTGAATCAAGGTGTATCTGTTCTGGACTCAAGAGCATTCAAGGTGCTCAACAGGGGGATTCAGTAGGTGGACATAAGGGCCAGAAGTAAATACACCCAATAGATTCAAAAGATCTAAGAGGTTTCTCCAGTCAGTAACTCTTCACCGACGCACACAACAAGGACACGCAGGCTGCAACATTAATTTCAATCAAAAGATCTGAGGATAGATCTTTCTAAGCCTAATATTTTGGTAAGCCCTAAGGGGCTGACACACTGGTGTATATAAGGCATTTTTTTTTCCTTTTTGTAAATAGTTCAGATTGTGCATTCAAAAGAGTTAGTGATTTTTATCAATCCTTTCTCGACTAAATGTATGTTTTGTAACTCAACTAGAATCTGGAATATAACACAAAGTTTACCTGGGAAGCTACTGTTAATGTTTGTATTACTCTCATTTCTGTATTTTAGACTATGCAAGTTCTTAGATGTGTTTTTTCTAAAATCTGTATTCATACCTAAGGTTGTGAAATTCATCTTTCCTTTCTAAGATATGCATGTAGAGCAAGCCTGTTAAGAATAGTACATGAGTTTAAAGGGGTTATGTTAGGTAAGTGAAAATTCTATCTTTTTCCTTCCAGTGTATGTTCTTCCTGTGTCCATTTCATGATTTCTTATTAACTTGGTGTATCACCATAGAAATAGTTCAGTTTAGTTTCATTATTTGTAATCATTCCTTCTCTTTTTACCTTCATAGAATTGCTAGTTTAGGTGATACCCAAAGGAAGCCAGCCTTCTCCAGAGGTTCATTTCAACTTCAGGTGACCCATAGCCTTGAAATGATCCCATGTTTCACCAGAAAGCTTAGTTCTCATAACTTCGCATAGGGTGCATTTCTAGGTGACAACAGGTCCAAAGGGCAAAATGGTTGCAAACTTCAGCATGAGGTTACTCAGACACTGTGATGCTTAGAAACTTCTCGTCTAATCTAATGGGATCATGTTGGGCCCCTCTAGAATAACCTCTCTCAATTTTTGTTATCTCAGAGTAGTTCTCCCATGGTGTCTAGTTTTTAGTTGATGAAAAAAGTGTCAAATGGAAGCAATGGAAGTTGCAAAGTGGTGCAACTTTCGTTCTGCAACTAGTATGACCAAAGGAACTATTCAAACGCATTCAAATAGGCATTTTTACACTAGGCATTTTCCTCTTGCACACCTAAACACATAGAATCGCTCTGAGCTATGTTCAACCAGATCGATCTCTTAAGGGTCCAAAGGGAAAAATGGCTGCAAACTTCAACATGAGGTTACTCGGACACCGTGATGCTTAGAAACTTCTCATCTAATTCCATGGGATTGAATTGGGTCCCTCTACAATAACCTCTCTCGGTTTTTGTTATCTCAGAGTGTTTTTCTCATGGTGTTCAGATTTTAGTTGATGGAAAAAGTGTCAAATGGAAGCAGTGGAAAGTTGCAAAGTGGTGCAACTTTCATTCTACAACTCATGTGACCAAACAAAAT
The DNA here is from genome assembly GCA_007258455.2 of Sequoia sempervirens. NCBI lineage: Eukaryota > Viridiplantae > Streptophyta > Pinopsida > Cupressales > Cupressaceae > Sequoia > Sequoia sempervirens. Next base: position 393,598,702 of record VDFB02075321.1, read on the forward strand.
GTTTTAACACATCTGAATAGGCATGTTCATGCTAGGAATGGTCCTCTTTCTCACCCAAACATGCAGAATCGCTCTGAGCTACGTTCAACCGGATCGATCCCTTAAGGATTTGAGTGTAGTATGTTGAAATAGGCCATTCCACCTATTGTTCAGGCTGTGTCTCAATGATATGGGTCTGATGTAAGTAGGATAGGGAGTAGGAATAATAAAATAGCATTATTAAGGGCATTGGAAGACATTACTAATGCTGCCTCTGTTGAAAATTCAAAATTAAGGCCCCTTAAAAGCAAGGCTAGAAGAGGTGAAAAGAAGAAATTGCTTGAAAATAAGTTAGAATAGGTTAGAAATAGCGTGAGATTGTGGAGTTTGATGTGTTCAAAAGGTTTTCAAGGACAAGGGAGGTCAAAAATATGTTATGGCATGACATGCCCTAGTTGGGAAAATAGGGGTTTTGAATGAAAAAGAGAGGTTTGAGGGAGTAAACATGGGTAAAGTCAAGGGGAAACATAATTTGGTGGTCAATTAAGTTTGTGAAAGAAAAATGAAGAGTGTTGGAATAGGTTTTGAGGTTCAGGTTTGGGGGTTCAGTTCGCCGGTTTGGCCAAAAAATTTTGGAGGGGGGTTCAGTTCGTTTTGGGTTCGTTGGTACAAAAAACATGTAAAAACAAAATATATATCTATGCAACCTAGAAGCATGAATTAGATTAGAATATCATATCATCATATAAACAAAAAACCACCATAAACTTGAATGTCATTTAAAAACAAACAAAATTGGCAAAAAAAAAGTGTTTATAACCTGCAAAAAAATGTGAATAAAATCAAACTGATTTTCATGTGAAAAAAAACCATGAGACCATAGCTTGTTGCTTACTATTATGCTTTGATAGATTTTTTCCAAGCATCCATAGCTTGTTCGAAAGTACTTTTTTAGGATTTTAGCCATATCAGCAAGGCAGTGAATTGTTTGATAAAATGCTTTGGTAGACATGTATGAAAAATGTGGTAGCATAGACAAGGCAGTGAACTGTTTGAAAAAATGCATCAAAGAAATGTGGTTTCATGGTGATGGAATGGCATGACGAATTCCATGAAAAGAAAATTGCTATGGATTGTAATGGCATTCCACCACCATTGACACCACATTTCTTTGAGGATTTTTTTCAAACAGTTTGCTGCCTTGTCTATGCTATTGCTTATTATTATGATTTTATAGATTTTTTCCAAGCATCCATAGCTTTTTTGGAAGCACCTATTTTAGTCTTTTAGCCATAGCAACAAGGAGGTTAATTGTTTGATAAAATCCTTTGGTAAACATATATGAAAAATGTGGTAGCATAAACAAGGCAATGAATTGTTTGAAAAAATGTCTCAAAGAAATGTGGTCTCATGGTGATGGAATGGCATAACAAATGCCATGAAAAGAAAATTTCAATGGATTGTCATGCCATTCCACCACCATTGAGACCACATTTCTTTGAGGCTTTTATTCAAACAATTTTCTGCCTTGTCTATGCTATTGCTTCTTATTATGCTTTGATAGATTTTTTCCAACCATCCATAGCTTGTTTGGAAGCACCTATTTTAGGCTTTTAGCCATAGCAGCAAGGAGGTGAACTGTTTGATAAAATGCTTTGGTAAACATGTATGAAAAATGTGGTAGCATAGAAAAGGCAATGAACTGTTTGAAAAAATGCCTCAAAGAAATGTGGTCTCATGGTGATAAGTCTATCACTCATTTCTTTGTGCTCGAGGAGTGCTCCTGCTACTCCTCCTACAGTTTAGCTCCTGGTGAAGTTTTAACTATTACAATAAGAAGTAAAGAAATTAATATATATAGAAATTATATTATAAGAAATGATATATTTAACAAAATAATCACTTACGGCCATCTCATGATCACTCTCCATGATGGAAATATTTGCATGCCGATGCTCAAGCATGCTCAAGCCCTGTATAAACCATCCAAATAGGAATTAAACTGTGAATCAATAATGGTTTAATTTTTCACTAGAACTAACATCTATAACAACGAATGTAAATTGAAATTTAGTAATTTTCCTCATACCTCCTCTATCAGAGCCATGGAGGATTGTATAGCAGATGAAACACTGATATCCATTTCCCTTGTAACATTTGGAGGTGTTTCCACAACCAACATCTGAAAATAAAACAACAAATTATTCAGTCACAAAAAAGTTACAATAGCGATCCACGTCATGACTTATAATGTATGATATCTAATGAACAAAATTTTGAGTACAAGTATTAAATTATATATTTTTGGTAGGCCCTCATAGTTTGATAGGAAGACCAAGCATAATGGGGAGAAGAACACATACTCCATTGTGAAGGATGGGAAGACTTACAACCTTTCACCTCTCCTAGAAGAAGACAAGTCAAAGCATGAAGGGCCTAGTGTTTTGATGGTGGGTGAGAAGGAGTTCATGAAGACCTTGAAGGAAGGAGGAAGAAGAGGATTCTTCCTGATTATGAAGCCAAAAAGTGAAGCAGATCTTCCCACAAAGAAGGAATATGCACCAAAGGAAGTCCAAGAGTTGTTGGAAAGGTACAAGGACATAATGGTGAATGAATTACCTAGTTCCCTACCTCCCATTAGGGATATAAGCCACCATATTGATTTGATTCCAGGGGCTACATTGCCTAATGAGGCTGCATACAAGATGACACCTGCTCAAAATGAGGAGATTGCAAGACAACTGCAAAAGTTGATGGATAAAGGGCTAGTGAGGAAGAGTTTGAGCCCATGTGATGTTCCTAATGTCCTAGCACCAAGGAAGGATGGGAATTGGAGGCTTTGCACTAATTCAAGAGCCATTAATAGGATCACAATTAGATATAGGTTCCCGATGCCAAGAATGGAGGACCTCATGGATTGTCTATTAGGAGCATCTTACTTTTCCAAGATTGATCTAAAGAGTAGGTACCATTAGATAAGGATAAGAGAGAGGGATGAATGGAATAAAAAATTTAAGACTAATGAAGGGCTCTATGAGTGGTTGGTGATTCCCTTTGGGTTATCAAATTCCCCTAGTACATTTATGCACCTTATGAATGAAGTATTGAGACCTTTCATTGGAAAGTTTGTTGTAGTTTATTTAGATGGCATCCTTGTGTTTAGTAGGTCTAAAGAAGAACATTTGAAGCACCTTGACATGGTACTAAGGAGGTTACAAGAGGAGAAGTTGATGATCAACATGGAAAAGTGTGAATTCATGAAGGAAGAACTAGTCTACCTTGGTTTTGTCATCTCGAAGGGAAGTTTGAAGATGGATCCTTCAAAGGTGGATGCTATTCTTACTTGGCCAACACCAAAATCCATGGGAGATGTGAGAAGCTTCCATGGACTTGCAAGCTTTTATAGAAATTTCATCAAGAACTTTAGCAAAATTTGTGCACAATCTTGGACACCATCAAAGGATGTAACAAAGGTAAGTTTTCTTGGACCAATGAGGCTGATAAAGGGTTTGAATATCTGAAAATGAGAGTAGCACAACAACCTATACTTGTGCTCCTTGATTTTGATGATTTTTTTACCATTGAGTGTGATGCTAGCAATCAAGCTATAGGGGTTGTTTTGAGCCAAGAAAGAAGACTGGTTGCATTTTATAGTGAGAGGCTGAATGAAGCAAAGAGGAAGTATTCTTCCTATGATTTGGAATTGTATGTTATGGTCCAAGCCCTCAAAAAGTGGAGGCACTACTTGTTACCTAAAGAATTTTTTGTTTATACTGATAATCATGCCTTGAGTTTTTTGAATGCACAAGACAAACTTAGTCATAGGTAAATGAAGTGGGTAGAGTCTTTGCAAGCCTATACTTTCACAATAAATCATAAGAAGGGCCAAGCAAATAAGGTGGCAGATGCTCTCAGTAGAAGGGAACTTGTAGTGCAAGAGATCCAACTCCAAAGCATGGGGGTCGAAGCATTGAAGTATATGTATCATGAAGATTCATATTTCAAGGAGGTATACAATGTTTGTGAGCAGCATTTGAATTATTTTCATGGTGAATTCTCTAACTTTTTATTGAAGAATGGTTTTCTCTTCAAAGGAATCCAATTGTGTGTGTGTAAATGCTCAATGAGGGAGAATATCATAAAGGAGAAACACAGTGGGAGTCTTGGAGGTCACTTTGGCCTTGACAAGACCTTGGAACAAGTTAGGTGATTTTACTATTGGCAAAAGTTTTAGGTGGATGTGAGAAGGTATGTGGAAGGCTGCACAATATGTCAAAGGGAAAAGGGAACTTCATCAAATGCAAGACTAGATATCAGCTAGTGCCCATTCCCAATAGGTCTTGGGAGTGTGTAAGTATGGACTTTGTCTTGGGGTTCCCTAGAACCCAAAGAGGTTTTGATAGAATCTTTGTGGTAGTTGATAGATTTAGTAAGATGGCACATTTTCTTCCTTGCAAATGCACCAATGATGCATCTCATATAGCAGGTCTCTTCTTTAAGGAGGTTGTTAGGATACATGGACTGCCTTTAAGAATTGTTTCTGATAGGGATTCTAAATTCATTGGTCACTTTTGGAGGACCTTGTGGAAGAAACTCAAGGAAAAAATATGTCCTTTAGTTCAGCATACCATCCACAAACGGATGGAAAAATTGAAGTGGTGAATAGATCTTTGGGAAACCTCTTAAGATTCCTTACCAAGGAGCATGGAAAAGATTGGGATCTGATTTTACCTCAGGCTGAATTTGCATATAATGACTCCATGAATAGGAGCATTGGTAGAAGCCATTTTGGAGTAGTCTATGGCATGCACCCTAGAGGGGTCTATGAAATAAGAGATCTACAAGGAGTTGCTAAGAGAAGTGCTCAAGCTGAGGACTTTGTTGTTACAATCAAGGATATTCATCAACAAGTGAAGGAAACCCTTCAAAAGAATGTTGAGAAGTATAAGGAAAAGGCATATTTAAAGAAGAGGAATGTCCAATTCAAGGTTGGAGACTTGGTGATGGCACACTTGAAGAAGGAGAGACTTCCAAAAGGAAATTATACCAAGCTCATGAGTAAGTAGATAGGACCTTGCAAGGTGGTCCACAAGTTTGGCCAAAATGCTTATGAAATAGAGCTACCTCTTGGGGTGGCAATCTCTCTGATCTTCAACATTTCTGACTGGTATCCTTTCAAAGCTTTTGTGAATGCAGGTGATGGAGCAGGTACAACAACAATGGAGGATGAAGATTGGGTGAAGGAACTACCCCCCAGCCAACCTATGACTCTTGAATGCATCCTAGACACCAAGGAGACAAAGAAGACTAGAAGGAAGGTTTACAAGGAATACCTAGTCAAATGGAAAGGTCTACCTAAAGAGGATGCAACATGGATGTCAGAAAATGATATTAAACAACATGGAACTACTATAGAAGACCTGATCTCAAAGATGACTTGAGATCTTTTTCTTGCTTGGGAGTATGGTACAGGAGCACCCATGGGTCTAAGGGACCTAGAATAATTTTTCATGTTTTTTTTCTTGGTTTATGGATGGAATAAGGTCTTATGGACCATTTCAATGGTTTGTAGTAGGTCTTCTAGGTTTTTGGTTGAGTCTTTGGTCTTGGTGACCAACTTCTTTGTACAACAAGGTCTCCATCCTCCTTTGTAAGTCTGGTGCATCTTGGAAAAATAAGGAAAAAGGATGCCTTGCTGTATCTAGACACCTGAGGGGAGTCACCTTACTTTTTGACAAGGTTTTAAATGCCTTTGACACATTTTGGAAGGCTCTTTATGGTCGAGTTGGTAGAAGTTGCTCATATTGCCTTAACTAGGCAATTAGAAGTCAAAGCATGAGATTAGTTGTTTTGCAAGAAGTTTGAGGGAGTTTTGAAGACTTCAAATATGCCTCTCTTGGTGGAGGAAAGGTTGATGTTGATGTTTTGAAGAAGTTTCAATAAGAAGTTTATTGTTTTTCTTGTGTTTTTGTGAAGAATTTGTTGATCCCGTACTTGGTACGGACTGTATGTTCACTTTCATGATCCAAGCCCATAATGGTTGGATGGGTAATTGAATAATCTTTCCTTTGTCATTGGAGTGGTGAGATTTCATTGAGTATCAAGGGAGATATTCCAATTTCTCTATCGGGTGGTCTGAAAACCCTTAAAATCAAGGTTTTGGGTGAAAAATGTATATTTCTTCCATTCCCATGTTGTAAAATTGCTAAATCTCAGTGGGATGGAAGATATAAGGCTGTACTATCATTTAATCAATTTTTTGGAGAATGGAAGGCTCATTTTTGGAAGTTGTGCATGAATTTTGGCTTGACATCTCTATGTGGCAAGCATAATTGACAAGCAAAAAAAATGAGTTTTTTCTTGATTTTGAAGAATCTATTTAAGAGGCACTTAGGAATGGTGGAAACAGGTGTGGAGAACCTGTAGGAGTCTGAATTTGGGCTTTGGGGTGAAGGGGAGAGCGTAGATAGTCAAGACCTAGGTGTAGGTCTGTGAATTAGGCCTTTTGGAGCAGTGATAGAAAGGGCCAGTGTGAGTGATGTTTTGACAGTCAAGAGGAAGGGTTTTGGAACCTTGTAGCCTGGGTCCATACTAGGGGTCTGAATGTATAGGTTTTGTGTCTTAATGGTCTTCCTTGTGTTTTTTATTCTGATTGTCCTACCGGGTAAGGGCTGCAAGCCTTAAGAGAGAGTGAGGTCTAAGTCACCATAGTGATGGGTGTTTGTTGAAACCTAAATGCTAGAGGGTTGTTAAACCTTGTTTTGAATTAATGAGACATGATCCAAATGTTTTCAAGCTTTGTGAGTGGTCTGAGTTGTGAACACTACATGTGTGGGGTTGATCTCTTAAAGAATAGTGGAGTTTAGGACTCATGAGAGTATTTGAGAGAAGCATTCAGTGGAGTGACTTTTCCATTTGTGATTGTGAGTTTTCCTTCCCTTCCACTCTACATCATTTCTAAAGCTTATGCAGGCTATTTCCATGGTGTTTGTGGGGGTGGCAGGAGTATTTAAGGTTTGTAAGTACCTTATGCAATAAACCCTCCTTTGTAGGGCTTGATTTGTGCATAGAATAAGCTTAGACAATAAACATGATGTGAGTAATGTATTGGAATTCAGATGAAATGATTGAGGTGTAAATGGTTGATTGTAGTGTCTTGGTCTTGAGGAACTAGTTGGTAAGAGTGAAAATTTGGTGAGTTGTTTAAGGAATTGAAAGATTCAGAGCTCTTTATCAGGTTTTTCCTTTGAATTCATAGAAATTGATGATGGCAAAGGTGTGTTAGGATCTGATGGATATAGGTTGTAACATGAAAGATTGGTTTTTGGTTATTTTTCCTAGGTAAAGAAAATTGAGTGGAAGGGTGCCTTGGTGAATGATGAAAGAGTGGATTGTTTAGTGACTTTAATTAGGTTTCTTGTGCACAGATCAATCATTTTTGTTGATAAATAAGATGTTTGAAGCTTGAGGATGATAAGAAGAAGTATTGAAATGAGTTGGCTTGTTGTTTCCTTATGGTTTGCAAGTGAAACAATGTGATTTTTGATGAAAAGAGAGAAATTTTAGTTGCTTATTCAATTTGATCTTCTCCTGATTCAATTGGGTCAAATGTTGGTGCAGGAGCACCTAGGTCATCAAATACTTTTCAATTTTGCAAAAGGGATGAGTGTTCAAATTTGTATTCACTCAATCAGAAAAGGTCATGGAAAAATGATGTAAAGCATGTTCAAGGTCATGTGAGGTCTTATTTGAATGTATTTAAGGTTATGGGTAAGTTCTAGGTGGTCAAAGTGGGAAAATGCAAATAATGCAATAAAGTAATATTGTTAAAAGTTGTTAAATTGACAAAAACAAGGAAATCAGGCATATTAAGGGTTGAAAGGGGTAGTTTCAACCGATGGAAAGACAGTTATGGAAAAGGAAATATCTTTAAAAGGCATGTAAAGGAAAGAAAAAGTAGAAGTTTGTGTTCTTGTAATTAGATTTTGAAATAAAAATTCCCTATCTCTGAGTTTGCAACATTACTCTGGATTGTTTTGTTTTCTTGTGTTGGTAATTTATGAACACCCAAAGTTAAATCATAGTGTGAATACATGTAAATAGGAGTTAGTTTCCAATTTCAAGAGTTGGACTTGGTTAGTTTTAGGAAACAAAAGAATAAGAGGTAGTTTTTAGTGCTCGATAGAGTCCTCTTAGAAGCAAGTTTGAGAGTCCAATAGGGTTTTTCTTCACTAATTCAGCAATTTAGGTCAAGTAAATTGGTAGAGTAGGTTAATGTTAGGATTTTCTGCATGTTTTGATGATTGTAAGTGTAGGGAAAAGTAAGAATACCATGGTGGAGTTGCTGCTACACTGGAAAATAGAGGATTTTCCTACACAAAGTGATGCTACAGTCATGGGTCATGAATAAATAAAGTGTGAAAGGGCTTGGAAATGATGTAGAAGGTATTGGAAGACATAAAAAATCATGTTCTAGGTGGTGGCCAGAGAAATAGAGGTTTGCAGGAGTATTTTTCACAAAACCCTCCTTGATTTGTGCTTTTACACCCTATAAATGAGGGTTTATTGGATCAAAACATTTTCATGGTTTTCAATCCCTATAAATGGTGAAATCTTGAGTTATAAGACATGCTTGAAGATTGTTTTGAGGTTTTGAGTGATTTGGAATGGTTTTGAAGGGGTCTCCTTTGTAAAAAAGGCCTAATCTACTAGCCTTTCTTTAGAGGACAGTCTAAAATCTGATGATTTTCTTTATGTCAAATGTCTAATAAATTTGATATGTTGTGATCTGCTGGAAAGTGTTTCTAAATGTTCATTGATTTTTAATAAGCATTGAGATAAGAATGCAACTACCCAATTCAATGGTTGACAAACCTACTAGAGGAATATGATATTGTCTGATCAAAACAAAGATGTTTGTTTAAACAATGGAAAGGATGATATTGAGTGCTTGGTTACTATCAAACTAATGATATGATTGATGTTACTAAATTTGGTTAAGGTGTATAAGACAGGTTTGGTGACTTTGATGGTTGTATGGGTGAGTATTATGAAGCATTTTGAGCAAATTGGTGATTAACCACAAGATGATAATCAAGATTCTGTTGTAGCATGAGTTTGTAACTTGTAAATAGACTACTGCAGTCAAAATATGGTGAGTACAGTGCTTGATAATGGACTAATAACATTGAGGTATGGTTTAGTTGATTGTTGCCTTGGTGAATAAATGAAAGGATGAATTGTTCAAGTGTCAATAATCAGGTTTATGTTGTTTTTATGGTGGTTGAGAATGATATGAATCTAATTGATTAAGTCAAATTTTTCTTTAATATGGTTTTTTCTTTGAATGAGTCGATTGGAATACTGATTAGTGGAATGATGAATGATGGCCTATGGAATGCCGAAGAGAATTTGAGTGGATTTTGGTTGAATGAAAAGTATATTTCTGATGAAATTATATTTGATCTTCTCTTGATTCTATTTGGGATTGAAATCCCTTGAAGAAATGATGTTAATAGTGTTTGTTGGATGCTCTACATTAGATGTACCCTGATGATTGAGTGTTTTGATATGATGCTCTGCATCACTAACTACCTTGTCTATGCTATTGCTTACTATTATGGTTTCATAGATTTTTTCCAAGCATCCATAGTTTGTCATGCTGGTGCACCTTTGCAAGCACATGCCTCCATGTGAAGTAATTGCATCGTGCTATTTATGTTGACTTTTGAAACAACTATATTGTACAATTGAAATTTTGTCATCTATCAACATCTAGTTATTAGTTATGGAATTTGAAGTAATGCTTTGATTTTGAGTGATGTGTAATGAAACGTAACCAACAATATGAATATAAACTACACAAATATATTAAGTAGAATTCATTAGTTAAGTTCTCTTTATTCTATTACCTCCATGTACGTTTGAGTGAATCCACTGGCACTAGGAGGTGTTTGCTTGAAACTGCCAATATTAGCCTATTCAACATCCAAAATCACATGTATTAAAATACCTTTCATTAAACAATGCTATTAACATGTAATAAATTTATAATTGTTTACTAGTTACATACCCCACTGATAGGTATACTGCAAAAATAAGTAGGTGGAGGACCGGTGTATCCAGTCTCAACACTATGACCTTGCAATTTTATTAAAATAATAAAACTAAATTAGTTAGTCATGCATTTTAGAATTGAAATTTAATAAATTCAATTCAATGAACATGCTAACTTTTACCTAACTATCAATGCCATATGCATGATGCAAAATGTCAACCGTCCTCTCCATCCCCGTAGCAGCATACAGATCCTACGTAGCAGCATACGGATCCTACGTAGCAGCCTCCTGAGTGCTGATGGGGTCATATGAACAAGCCGCCCCACAAAATTGACACACATGGGTTCAAAGGCCACCACCCAAAGACTCCTCTGGATGGTGTTGTACAATAATGCTAGTATGATGGATGACACTATAGGTCAAAGTGTTGATTTCCTGCAATGTCTCTACGTCGTCACTCTCCTTCACAACGGAAGGCATAAAAATGTGCTCATGAGGAGACCTAGCGAGAGGTCATCTCCCTTGCCATGTAAGATTCAGCTATGCACCGGGCCTATCCTGAGCCAACCCCTCACCTCTCCCCTATTACTCCCTCATATCAAAATAATTTGGGATTTGGTTCAATACAAACTCACTGTATAGTTTCCTAAGAAAATATTGGGGGACTTCACAATTGTTGCACGGTGGGTAATCAAAGACCAAGTACCACCTATCATAAAAATAGTTCCTAATCTCTTGGTGGTGGCACCAATGAATAGGAAACCTCTTCGCATTGAGGCTAAGATTTTGATTTGTTCTAGGGTCAGTAAATAAAGAGCACAAATCACCTTTAGTAAATTTTAAATCTTTTACTTGTTTATATGACTGGTACATTTTGACCCAAATTTCGACGAACCAAATTTCGACGAAGGTTCATCAAAATTTGGGTCAAAGTGTACCAGTGTATGATAGTTTATCTGCATAATATGCCCTAGCTGCTTGCCTCCTATCTTGCCATCCCATTATTTGTTGGGTTATTGAATCTACATTTTTTAACATCTCTTTCATTAAATTTGCTAGTGTCATTCTTTCTACAGTTGAAGCATTTGGATCACTCAACCTACTGATAAGATTCTCAATTTTTTTTTGTTTTGTTTTCAATTTCACTCCTCAAATTTTGTTGAGTGCCAAGAGGGTGTTGAGTGATTGGTGGGGGAGGTTGATTTTGTTGAGGAGGATTTGCTTGTTCTTCTTGTTGATGATTTTCAGGATTTGCAGGATTATTTGCATCTCCTACAAATTAAAAAAATAAATCAAATCTAACCTAAAACAAACAAAATCAACTTGAAACTAAGAAATTCAAAACAAATAGCAAACAATAATTACCTCCTCCACCTCTTCGTCATCATGGTGTCATCTTTGCAAAATGAAAAGCAACTACTGTTGATGAATTTTGTAGAATGCCTCCTAGAATATGAGCGTGAAAATGAGGGTTTTTGGCTGCGGGCAGAGTAGAAAAATAGAGAAGAGAAATGAATAGCTTTCACTTTTTTTTTCTTTTAAAATGCCATAATGTGAGCGTGTTATAACATGCACATTATGGAATTTTCAATATTTTTTTTAAGTTGGCCACAAAAGTGTAACCCAACTTCATGCACCCGCCCTTATGTTTTTGTATGTCATAGGATATTATCGAGAGATGGACGAGAGAAGATGACAAGACAAAAGGAGATGCATGTTAGTTTCTAGACCAAATCCTTCAAAACCTTACCATAGGACTTCAATATTTATTGTTCTTAATCATCATTGGGTGGATTATTGTAATGGCCAACAAACACCATGATATGAAATAAATCAAGGTGTGCAAGGTCGTACCATCACATAAGACAAGAAGTCATAGACAAGGATGATCATGACTCATACCAAGAGCACAATTTTCCCCAATCTTTTTGTCATAACTAGCCATAAGAAAAAAAAGACAAGGACAAGTCATGAAACGTCGTTGCTTCTCTAAATCTTGTTTCTAGGACATCCTTGAGAAACTAGCAACATGATTTTCCAAAAGGACAAAATAAAGCCATTATCATGATATGTCGTTGTTTTCCTAAATCCTGTAGTTAGGACCTCACTGAGAAACTAGTAACATGAGTGTCAAAAGACAAGACAAACATCATGATACGTCACTACTTCTCTAAATCCTATTGTCGGGATCTCGCTGAAAAACTAGTAACATGATGAAAAAAGAAAAAGATAAGTGCCAAGTGTTTTCCAAGTGTGTTTGGATGCTGAGTGTCTTAATGCCAAGATGTCAGGTCTAATGATGTCGAGATGCCAAGGTGTCAAGGTTTTGACGATGCCAAGATGAAGAATGTTGAAGGTTGCCAAATTCAGGAAGGACACATCCTGAATAATGTTGATGTTGAGAGGATTGATCCCTAAATGTCAAAAGGGATCCCTCAAAAATGTCGGATGACAATGACGATGCCTAGGAAGGACACATCCTAAGGCATAAATGATAGAGTTTTCTCTTCAGAAGGACACATCTGAAAGATACCGATGTCGAGAGGAGTGATCCTTAAATGTCAAGAGGATCCCTCTAAAATGTCAGATGACAGGTATGATGCTTAGGAAGGACACATCTAAAAGATATTGATTTCGAGAGGAGTGATCCTTAAATGTCAAGAGGATCCCTCAAAATGTCGGATGATAGTGATGATGCCTAGGAAGGACACATCCTAAGGCATAAATGATAGAGGATATTCTTTAGAAGGACACATCTGAAAGATAACCAAGAGTTGACAGTTTGACTTGTTATAATAATGAAACTTGTTTTGACCAAATATGACCAAAGTTTGGCTGAGTTTGACTTGTGTTGACCAAATGTCGATATTGTCATGTTGGTGTGATTGTCATGTTTGAATAAATGATTGCCATAGTTTGTTTTAGTAATTTTCTGATTTTGAGATGACTTGTTTGACATGAAGACTTTTTGACGTGTGTGTCAGTGTAAAGTCATGAACCCTAATGGACTGACCTAGTGTGGCCTCGGGGGCTCATCGATAGATAGCCTTGCCTACGTCATGCACTCAGAGACCTCGTAGTTCGACACGACCAATTACTTTGTCTTGATGACCAAAGATTGTATCATGATTTTATTTTGACAAACCTAAAAGAACTGACCTAATGTCTCAGGGACTCAAAAATGAGTCTTGCCTACGTAGAAAATGCGCAGAGACAACGTAGTTCAGACAAATGACAAAGACTGATTGATTGTCATGATAAAATTTCAATGGGAAATGACTTCATTTTGCATTCTTGAGATAGTTTGACATTTTTTGTGGTTTTTTCAGGACGTTTTTCAATTTTTAGGTCTTTCTTCAGGACATTTTATGATGTTTTTGTCATTTTTTTTTCAAGACTTTTTACAATGTTTTTGTCTTTTTTCAAGACTTTTTATGATGTTTTTGTCATTTTTTTAGGACTTTTTATGATGTTTTTGTCTTTTTTCAGGAATTTTTACAATTGTCGAGACTATGTGTGATACCCATTGTGATCACTTGATAAAATTTATGCCCCTTGTCAGGTCCAAGACTTCACCAATTTTAAAGGACGTGAACAGGATATTCATGGGATACCCGATGGACCATATGTTAGACTTGATGTCAATCATTTGTCAACCATGAGAGAAAGGGTATGATGTCATGGCAAAGGTTGTGGTAGTGACAGAAAATGTGTTCCATCAAAGGCCAAGACAAATAAAGTGATAGTAGATAGCAAAGCAATGATTGACTACGCATGGCACCTGTTTGCCAGGTTTTCACCATGGTACTTATCCAAAGCACCTATTTTCCAGGTTTTCACTGTTGAATGAATTATTTCTTTTTACTATTTTTTTGTCATTTTTTCTTGTGCCGCCAAGACACCTGTTTGCCAGGTTTTCATCAAGGCAACAATTCTTTTATCATTTTTCAATTTTTTTGTATTTTTAAAGTTTTCAGCTCAACTGTCTGATGCTATGCATAGAACTTGCGGAGATGTAGACTATTGATAGGTTATGTCAGTTGTTCTCCATCTAGATTTTCCAGCTAATAAGCTCCAAAACCAAAGGAGGATATGATGACATAGGGACCTAGCCAATTTGGTTCAAATTTCCCAAGTTTTTCTCTTTCTACTTGATTCTTAGGATTCTACATAAGGACAAAATCACCAATGTTAAACTTCCTGACCATGACTCTCTTGTTGTAACTGCAACAGGGATGGTTCTGATATGCCTATAGATGATTTAGGGAATTATTCCTTATTTCTTCTAGCATCTTCAGCTAGTGTATGTACGACTGTCTGTACTCCTCATCATCAGTTATACCCTTTAGGGAGACTTGTAGGGAAGGAATTTCAACCTCGATGGGAAAGATGGCCTCAACTCCAAAGACCAGAGAAAATGGAGTGGCTCCTATGGGTGTATGAATGCTAGTACGGTAAGCCCACAGAGCAAGGTTAAGTTGAATATGCCAGTCATGGCTAGCGTCATTAAGAGTCTTTTTCAGGATTTTAACAATGGTTTTATTTGATGCCTTAGCTTGACTATTTCCCTGCAAGTAATATGGAGAGGAAAAATGATGTTGGATGTGAAATTGCTCACATAACTCACAAACGTCTTGGTTTTTAAATGGACGTCCATTTTCAATGATGATGGATTGCGGTAGACCATACCGGAAAATGATGTAGTTAAGAATGAATTTGGAGATTTTCTTGCCGATTATGATGTCAGGGGGATGGCTTTGATCCACTTCATAAAATATTCAGTGGCGGTGATGATAAATTTGTGGCCATTGGACGAGGTAGGATGGATTTTTCCCACGAGGTCAAGTCCCCATTGTGCAAAGGGCCAAGGAGAAGTGATCGGCCGAAGCTCCTGCACTAGAGCATGAATCAAATCACTATGAATCTAGAATTGGCAACAAGTCCTGACATATTCTAGTGCATCTTTCTCAATGGTCGACCAATAGTACCCAAGTCTCATTATATTTTTGGCCAAAGTAGGACCACTCAAATGAGACTCATATATACCCTCATGTACTTCATGTAGGGTTGTGTGTGCTTCGTTGGTGTCGAGACATCTAAGGAGGGTGTCATCAAAGCTATGATAGTAAAGGGTTTCGCTAACAATGGCATATCTTGCAAATTTTTGGATAAAAGACTTGCTCTAGTTATTAGACAAATTAGGGGGGAGGGTTTGGAACTTAAGTTAGTCATGAATGTCTTGGTACCAGGGAGAATTGGGACCAACAAGCTCATAGACATTTTTGATTCTGGAATGTCATTGGCGGGGACCAACAGTTGTTCTATTAGGAATTCCAACTGAGGCATATTGCTTGGAATATCAAGGAGAGAGCCTATTGTAGCCATTGCATTTGTTGCCTTGTTTTATGCTCTTGGAACCTGCTCAAAAGTCACCATGTGAAAATATGTCTGAAAGTTGTCAACCATTCGTTTGTAGGGAATTAGTTTCTCATCCTTAGTTTCATAGTCATCATTCACTTGGTTGATGACTAACTAAGAATCCCCATAGACATGTAGTGCTCTAGTTTTCCATTTTATTGCCATTCTAAGTCCTATGACTAGTGCCTTGTATTCCGCCACATTATTGGTACATGGGAAAGCTATGCGGAAGAATTTAGGAATGGAATCTCCTTGAGGGGTGATAAATAGGATTCTTGCCCTCGAGCCATGATTAGTATGTGATCCATCAAAGTAGAGTCTCCAAGGTGACTTAGGTTCCATATGGAATATTGACTCATTTGGGAAATCTACCACTAAAGGGTGATCACTTTGTATAGGTGTGTATGCTAGTTGGTCTACTATGACTTGTCCCTTATTTCCTTTCTTTCTACATATTGAATATCATATTCGCTCAATTTCATTACCCATTTTTCTAGATGTCCCATTAATGCTGCATGACTCAATAGATATTTGAGGGGGTCAATCTTTGCTACCAACTGTGTCTGATGGCTCAGCATATAATGTCTTAGATTCTGAGCTGCAAAGACCATTGCTAGACAAGCAATTTGATGGATGTACAATTCAGCTCATACCTGACCAGTGTCCGACTAATATAATATATGGCCCTTTCTTTCTCATCATGGTTGTTCTATGCCAGTAATGCCCCCAGTGCCGAAGTTGTTGCTGAGTGCCGAAGTTGTTGCTGAGATGTATAATATCAAAGGTTTGCCTTGAATGGGAGGCATAAGGACTGGCAGTGACAGTAGGTAGTCCTTTATTTTCTGAAAGGCTTCTTGGCATTTGTCTGTCCATAGAAAGGGGATGCCTTTGCGTAGAAGATATTGGAATGGTTGACACTTGTCGGGCAATTTTTCTATGAAGCACTGGATAGATTGCACCCTGCCTTGTAATGTCCAGAGTTCACTTATTCCTCTAGGAGGAGGCATGTCCATGATGGATTTGACTTTGGCTGGATCAACCTCAATGCCTCTTCGAGAAACTATGTATCCAAGAAGTTTTCCAGATGTTACACCAAATACTCATTTCTTAGGATTCAGTCAAACTTTGTATTCTTCTAATCTCTTGAAAATTGTGTCTAACACCTTCAGATGATCTTTTCTTGTTACTAATTTAGCCAGAAGGTCATCCAAATAATCTTTCATTATCTTATGCATCATGTCATAAAAGATTGTGGTCATAGCCCTCTGATATGTGGCGCCTGCATTTTTAAGACCAAAAGACATGACATTCTAGTAGTATGTACCTCAAGGGAAAGTGAATGTTGTTTTATGTTGATCTTTGGGAGCAATACGAATCTGATTATAGCCTGAGAAACCATCCATGAAGGATAGCATCTCGTATCCTATCATGAGATCAACGATGATATCTATATTTGGTAGCGGAAAATCATCTTTTGAACATGCCTTGTTTAAGTCCCTAAAATTTGTGCAGACTCAGATCATCCCATTTGGCTTTGTTACTGGCACTAGGTTAGATATCCATTCAGCATAATCAATAGACCATATGAACCCAGCATCTAGAAGTTTCTTCAACTCAGCCTTGACTAATAGAGTGACCAGAGGATGCATTTTGTGTAGCTTCTATTTAATCGGTTTGGAATTTGGCAATAATGGCAGGTGGTGTAGAACCAATTTTGGGTCTAGTCATGGCATGTTGGCATAGGACCATGTGAAGTTGATTTTATGGTCGACAAAGAATTTGTGAAATTCTAATTTCTCTTCTTCAGTCAAGGATGCAACAAAGAGGACCATTTTGGGATCTTCTGTGGTTGATATGTTGTCTTCTATCGTGTCCTCTATGAGCATAGCTGATTTCTCCTGAGTTATGGGGAGAAAGTCCAGTCCTCCATCTTTGGATGCGTCAGAGAGGTCTTCACTCATAGATACATCCTTTGTTTTTACCTTTTTGTTTTCAGAAGGTGCCTTTCAATTTTTGCTTAAAGACGTTTCATTTTTTTCTTTATTCTTATTTTTAATTGTGACTGGAGGACGGAGCAGTCTCCCCAAAGTAAGCTACACAATCTAGGTCAATGGTGAATCTAGCCTTGTGATCACCACTGGGTATGCCCTCATGTAATCCCATAAACTCTGTGATGGCCTCATCATTTTGAAAGGCGTCCAGGACTGGCGGGCCTTGTTGGCCCCAATCGATTAATTGTGGATAGACTAGGGAAATGCCATTGTCAACATTGGTGAATTGAGGGGAGGATGCATAAAACATGCAAACCTATTCAGAGATGTTGAAAATGAAGTTGTCATCATCCAATTCCATGTCAGACTCGATCCAATATTCCCCTTCACTTGTTTCATATTCGTTGTCAAAGTATGGGATGAAGGAATCAGAGTCATGAACGTTAGTGTCATATGGTAATTTGGATGGATCTGACTGATGGTTATTAGATTCAAATGGTGGGGCTTGTATGTCATGGGGAAGGTAAATGGGACTGTGACTATTTGGTGCCTGATCGATTTTAAATTTTTGCCAAAATTTTTGTTCAGAGGTAAGCTCCCCAATTTCAATGAACAAATCATTGAGGCAATAGTCACTTAAGGATCGTTGGGAGCCAAATTCCCACTCTTGGGAGTCAGTTTTGGTAAGGGATTCCTTGATTGTCTCAACACTTTCCGAAGCATGCACGTGCTCACTCAAAATTCCATTGGTACTTTAGTCGTCATTGTAAGGTCAATCCATACCCTAATCCAAGATACTTTGGTATTTTGAAAGATTTTATGGGCCCTCTTCGTCTAGTTTTATGTATTCCTAGGCCACTAGTTCCAGCGTAGCCCTTATCCTTCATCATATCATATCCCTTTCCATATTTCTTAATTGGTAATGGGGGTAGGTCTTTCATTTCTTTATAGAGACATCCTATAATAACGACAATGTCCTCATTGCTCATGTCTCCCCATTTGATGAAAACCGTTTTTGGTGGAACTTTGAAAATTTCTTTAGGTTCCATTCTAAAACATGGTCTACCATAGATCTTTGGCGACTTGGGTATTTTCATGATGCTATAAGCTATATGTAGTTTGAATTCTCCACAGCCTAGGTCCTGGATCTTGATGGTGGGCTCAGTCTTAGGAAGTGTGGAAGATGGTGGCATGGTGGAAGTCATGGATGGAGTGGACATGGAAGACGATGTCAGTGTGGATGGGTCAATTTACTTAGAAGAAGAAGAGCTAGGAGCTTCTCGGTTGAGGGGCACTCAGTTTTCAGAAATACCCCTTAGGTTGGTACAATATTGAAAAGGGTCAGGGTATCCATATATGGTGATTTCTATGTCATCAAATGGGAATTTCAAGCATTGGCGATATGTGGAGGGGACAGCCTTTAAGGCATGAATCCATGGGCAACCAAGCAAGATGTAACGTAATTCTAGATCTAGGACTTGGAAATTTGTGTCTATAATGACTGGCCCAACTCTGATAGGAAGAGAAATAACACCTCTAGAAGAACGTTCCTCATCATCATATGCTTTTATGACTATGCTCTTTGTAGGGTCTACACATGCATTAGAAAATCCTAGAGCCTTAAACTAGTTTTAAGGAGCATATGTTCAATCCTGCTCTGCCATCTACTAAAACTCTTCTAACCTTGTGCTTATGGATGAAAGTTTTGATATGTAGTGCATCGTTATGGTTGGTCTTGGGTGACAAATAATCCTGATTAGAAAAGGTGACGTGATGAGGTGTAGTGAGGTATCCCACCAAGGTCTCAAATTGGTTGACATCAATATCCGTAGGGACAGATGACTCTTGTAGGGTTTTATCTAGTATAGCCTTATGCATGGGAGAAATGTGAAGCAACTCAAGTATGGAAATGTGTGCAGGGGTTTTTCCTAATTGATCGATAAGGTTAAACTGACTCTTGGGTTGCCACTACTTTGCAGATGAGCTAGGTTGCGGTTGTTTAGGAGATGGACCAGGTATGGTGATCTTAGGTTGCCTAGCAGGAGGTGGACCAGCTATGGTGATCTTGCCGCTTTGAGTAGTGGCATTGCATTGAGGTTCTCTTTTAATTGTGATGGTATTGAAACACTCATTATTAGTTTGAACATTGTTTATAGTAGGTCCCCCAGAATAGTCATACTTGGCACGGGTGTAATTGGCTTGATTATTGTTCATTGTAGGACCTGATGTGGAAAAATTATTAGAAACATGATCTTGCAATGGGTTCTTATGAATTGTATGGTCGACATTTGATGGAAATTGTGGCCCACCCAATTCAATTATTTGGCTTTCAATAAAGTCTTGCAAAATATTTATGAGTTTTCGACTAGATGATGCCTTATGTCCTTTAGCCCGGTGGTACTCACAGAAAGCATTATCATCCCACCATGATGGTTTAAACTACCTTGGTTCATACGGTTTAGGTTCTTCAAGTGTGATTAGACCATTTTGGAGGAGCTTTTTAAGGACATCCTCAATTGGTTCTCCCAATGCTGAGTATGTTCATCTTTTTGGGAATTTTCTTGTCTGACAATATTGTCCTTGATTTTGACTATTTAGACCATTTGGGTTGCTTGGCATGACATTGGTAGGGGGTGTCAGTATTGTTGTTGGTTTGTTTTGTGGTTGAACCCCTTTTAGAGCCAGTACATGACCCATAGTGTTGAAAACCTTGGTGTCGACAACACCGTCATTGGTAATGTGTTTATTTTTGACCCAGTACTTATTTTTGTCAGTGGGAGGATTTACAGTTGTGCTTTTAGGACCATATTTTAGCTCTCCTTTTTCAATAAGATATTTCTCAACGTGGACACCCTTTTAGACTAGGTTTGTGAAGGTTGTGCAACAATGCACTTGCAATCCATATTTTAAGGGACCTAGAAGTGTTTGAATGAACATGTCAACCTTTTCCTTTTCAGGTATGTCAATGTGACAACGACTAGCTAGACTTCTCCATTTTTGGAAGAATGGGATGAACGATTCACCAGCGTCCTCTTGCGTGAGATTGCATAAGCTAGTAATAGAGGTGTCCATGTCAATGTTGTATGGGTAGTTTTTTTATGAATTTGCATTTAAGTTCATCCCATGTTTGGATATATTTTTGAGTGGAGAACCATTCAAGGGCAAGACCTACAAGACTTTTAGAAAAGAGTCTCATCAAGTATGTTTGTTCATAGGCGACGCCCATACACTTGGTTGTGAATTCTCATACATGTTCGATAGGGTTTGTCTTTCCTCTGTATTTGGTAAAATTAGGTGACACATATCCCAAAGGAAATGGTGGCATGTATAAGTTCATTTCAAAGGGATATATGGATAAATCATATGACACCTATGATTTCTTGCCGAATATTTGTATGTTTTCTATGGTGTTCTCTAGACCCATCAGCTTTTCTTGCAAGGCATTGATTATAGGGTCATTTGTGGCCCCATACATTGGATTGATTGGTAAATCATGGGTCCCCATTTGTTGTGAGTGGATGTTGGTGTGTTGTTGAGGAATGTGTTGTTGTGACATGTATGATGTGTTATAATTTACGTGTTGTTGGTATTGAAAGTTTGGATTGGGGATGTGTTGATGGGTATGAATATGGGAGGAATATGTCAGAATGTGTCCCCCAGCCATTTGGTTTGATATTTGAGGGATATGGCAACCATGAATATTTTGATGTGTGAATGATGCCATAGGTTGTGTGTTTTGATTGCCTTGTGCAAATTGTTGGGATTGTACAAGGGGAATGGTCATATTTTTTCCTTGGGAAGTGATGGCACTAAGCTATGTTGACGTGTTAACATTTGGTTGTGGTCCTTGAATAAGGAGATGCCATTTACTTCCTCCCAACAAATTAAGTGAGGTACCAACGAGAGGATTTTATGAGGATGCACTCATGGTACTAGATACAGTTGTCAATGGAGGATTTGTATGGCTTGATGTTGCCCTGATGGCATTTACCGAAGTGGTAAATAGAGGATTGGAATAACTTTCCCACATTGCCGAGGACCCAAAGGTGGCTCCAGTTGATTGTGATGATATTGTGGATATTATGGGAAGTGTGATGGAGTGTGTTCCTCCAATAGACGTTGTGTTGATGGAATTGGAACTGTTTTGAATGTTGCAGGTAGTACTCATGGTAGTTGTGACATTTTGTGAGGTAGCATCAAAAAATGTATTGCTTGTGGTGTTTGGAGGTTGACCACTATTGGACATGTTATGTGTATTGTTGACGTTATGGTCAGGAGATGTCAGTCTCAAAGTATTAATGTCGAACCCATGGGGTAATTTAGCTCCTTGACTTAAAAGTATGGCCAAATATATGTTTCTGTCATATAAGACCATTTGTTCTACAAAGTAGGCTGCTTCTAGATCTTGTGTTGCTACTTCTAGGTTTTCCTCAAGTATTTTTACATATTCATCCTTCATAAGAATGGTTCAAAGGGGTTGTTTGATGAGGATGGTATGGTGATGAGAGGTTGAGTATTCGTGTTACTAAATGGGTCGTCAAAATTCCAATTTGGGTCATACGTGTGATTGATGATGTTGGAATTGAAATCTTGTCCAAAATTTTCCATTTGTCTTTTCTTTCTTTGGAGTCTAGTTTCCACCATAAAAGGAAATTTCTAAAATGAGAGTGATGAGAATGACAATTAAATGCAAGGATGATGCTAGCCTATGTTTTTGGATTTTGTGATAAAGGATGAAAATGCAAGACTATGTTTTTGGATTTTCGATAATAAGGGATGACAATGCAAGGTGATGATGGCATTTTCCAAAGGAAATGATGAAGGAAAGATGACAAGGTTGTCAAGTTTGAAGTGCCAAATGAGGTCTAAGATGATAATGTTGACTAAGAACTAAAATGATTAATGCAAATCCTAGGTTCAAAATGAGGACTAGAGATGGACAATGCAAAGCCTAAGTTTAAAATGAGGACTAAGTTTGGACAATATTTGAAGAAAGGTTTTGCTTAACCACTTTATGCTTGAATTATGTTTCAATTTTGGTTATCAAAAGGATTTGCTAAAGGGACTAAGCGACAAGGTCAAAATCACAAGTGATCCTTCCTAACTAGACTGTTGAGTTGGAGGTTCTCATAAAAATGACGATGACAGAAAAAGAGGAATAATGACTATGTCCCAAGATAACCTAGTTATGAAACAATGGTTTTACAAAGTGTGATGAGTTGGCCTAATCAAAAATTTGTCAAGATGAAGCCTAAGGACAAGTTTATGATAGAATTGACGATTATGACGCCTAGGGAATGCAACTAAAAATATAGAAATTTAAACATATGGATGAGATGCAAGCTAGTGAATGAAAATGATGGATGTTTTGAGCAATTTCAGTTCTAGTTTTTGACAAAGAATTTTTTGAAAAAGATGTTTGACAATAGGGTAAAATGTCTAGACTCATATTCTGGTGTGGGATAGTGTTTGGTTTTTTGTTAGGAGATTGTGTTGTTACAGGTAGCAAATGTGTTGCAGTGATCAAATGCGGATCTAGAAATGGAAAATGTAGTTTAGTGTTGCAAATACGGCTATAGAGATGGAAAATGCGGTGCAGTGTCGCATATGCAACTTTACAGATTGAAAATGAGTTTCAAGATAGGTGAATGCAGTGTTTGGATTAACATATGCATTTGAGTAGAGCATATGCATTGTAAAGGCTGGAAAATGTAGTTCGACAGAGCGATTGTAGGTTAACAAATGTGTTGCAAAATGTAAAAAGGTCAAATATATGATGTTTGTGGTCAAAAACCTGAATTGTTTAAAGTTTGACAGTTTGTTTCCAGATGTTTGAGTGTTGTTTGTTTCATTTCAGTAACCAATAAACACTTGGCAAGCATGATATTTTGAAAGTAATCAAACACAAAAGAGAACAAGTACAATCCTATGGTTAAGCTAGGACAGTATTCACTAGATTTCACGTGGGTTTCCCCAGCCGCATATCAGTAGCGTGTGAATTTAGAAGCTTGGTTGCACAGGCTCCCCCTTATAGTGCACTCTCTTCTTAGGCCAACCAAGCTTCCAACCACCATGAAACTCCCATGGCAGAGTGATCACCTCTACTACAGACTATGAAGATGTGGATGCCTTCACACTGATTGGTGCTGCGCTAGCAAATAGAAGGTTTTTGGCTACTAAACAATGGTGTTTAATTTGGGACCCCCGTTCGAGTGGCCATACATGGGGCACAAGATTAAGCTCCATTTAGGAGGCACTCCAGCCTGAAGAGGTTAAGCTCAATAGGGTTTTGGGGAGTACTACTTGGTCTGTATGACACATCTGGACTCGTAATCTTAGGTTTTTCCTTAAAATTCACATTTATATACCGGTCGGGGGTAGCTTGGCTTTAGCTCCATTGCTGGTTTGAGTCACCTAGAGGTGATGAAATCCCCTGGTAGGCCCAATTTCTAGAGGCAATAATCATTTCCCTTACACCCAAGATCGCATGACTACGCAAGGGGAGAGGATACTTCAATTATTGCATCAAGGTTACACAGGGACAAAGTGGGTCTAGCTTTCTAATCACCTAGTTTGCACAAGGTGAGAGTATATTCACCTACCACTTTCAAACACAATCAGATAGAATTGAAAACATGTTCATTTTTAATGCACCAAAATAAATGTTTTCTATTCTAAAAAGAACAAGCACAATGTTTTGAAATAATTCTTGGACACTCAAACTTGCAAAAGTACAAGTTAGGAGTTTTATCAACTAGTCTTGGATTCATGAGATGTAACTGCCACACACTATAAACAAAGATTAATAACACAAAAAACCCCTATGCTAGGCGGAATGCAGAAGAAAACCAGAATGTAAAACAGCCAAGAACAAAAAATAGAAAAACCTGAATGCAAATCTTTTTAAAGAAATTTTAAGAGGAAAATGCATCACAATAGAGCGATTGTGTCGCGGTCCCACGTTATGGTTTAATAGGAAAATGTGTCGATTGAATCATCAAATGCAGCTTTCTCGACTGTGATTGTGGTTTATCAGAGTGAATGTAGCCCTTAGTCTGTCGAATGCATTGTGACACTGTGGATGTGGCTTGAAAAATAGCGAATGCATCATTTCGTACCTATACCTGCAAAAAAAATAGAAAACTAAAAACCATACGGCAAACAAAAAAATAAAATGTGTCGGGTTCACCAATGTATCAATGGGTTATTTTCAGGTAGGTTAGTAGATTAGATCAATAATATAAAACCCAAAGAAACTATGAAGTACAATGAAAGAAAATACAAGAAAGATTATACTAGTTATTCCTTGAATCTTCCATGATTCATCTCCATAGCACCTTCTAGCTTGCAGCCATCGTATGATTATTGCCCTCAGATTTGTATATGTGAGCAATTGATTATGACTATGTCCTATGCAAGTTTTGAAGGATTTGAATGACAAAAGACTATGCCTATGACTATGAAAAATGACTATAATGCTTATAAATAATCCAATTCAATAAACTAAATGCCAAATATGCAAGTAAAATCTAAGCATAAATATGTCAGAATAACGAAGTCCTCCCAAAATGTGAGCAAAATGGCATTTTATAGAAAATGCAATTTTGGACGGATGATTGAGATTAACAGTTGACGAAAGCCGAAAATTAGAGGTCAAGATTGCATGTGACAATCCCTAATTAGGGTTAGGGAAAAATCATTAAATGAGTGGTCAAGATGTCATTTGATAAAATCAAATCGGCAATCGAGAATAAATGTGACAATAAAAAAGATAAAGATTTTTGAAATCAAGAAGATAAAGACTGTTTGATTTGTAAGATTCAAAAAATCAAGAGGATAAAGATTGAACTGAAAAGCAGATTTGGAAAATCAAGAATTTGGTCAATTACTTGATTTTTGGAAGAAGATTACCATTTTGAATTAAACAAATTCAAAATATGGATTTTGTGTGATAGTAAATAATCGATTTTCAGATTATTTACTAAAATGAAGTGACAGTTAATAAAGTAAGATCGTTTTAAATAATTAATTTATTTAAAATGAGAGAAATGTTAAATTAGGTAATTAAATAATAAACATAATTATTTAATTTAGATGATTATGACTGATAATTAAATAAATTAATAAATTCATTTAATTATGAGAGTCAGTGACATATTAAATAAATAAATAAAATTCATTTATTTAATAATCGAGAAGACATAAGTGAACAAAGGTAATTAAATAAATTAATAAATTTATTTAATCGTAAGAGGAAAATAGACCATTAGTGACATATTGAATAAATAAATAAAATTTATTTATTTAATAATCTTGAAGAATAAACAGACATGAATTAATTAAATAATTATGAATTATTTAATTAATAGTCGAATGTGGACCAAGGACATAATTAAATGTCATAATTATGCTAGGACGAAAGTGGTAAAACAAAGCTTGTAGGCCTAGGTCATTTTTATGTGTCTACAACATGCATGTTTACCTAGCACCCATAGCATATTAATTAATTCAATGTAATGTTAGTAGAAATGTTGCTTGATACTTTGTGTAGTTTATGGTACATTTGATTTGTTGAACATGGCCTTCCAAGTTCATACTAATTTAGATAATGAATTGGCATAACCATAATGAATAGTATACTAATAGATTTTAGAGAGATTTCTAGATGTGATTATTATACTTTAATTAGTATTGAATTCTCAAATAATGTTATGAAAATAAGAAGCTACATACAAATTAAATATTGATTTTAGAAAAACATAAATAATAAATTTAAAATTATAGAAAATTATATAATTATTGAATAATTTTATTGAAATAAGATATTTTAAATTTTATTATTGATTCTTATAGGTTCTTGTACTTGTAGAGACTAATAATGTGTCATTTTCATGATGTGTCATAAAGTGTATAGTGATGTAAAAATTTGTTATTATTTTATTAAAAACATTTATAATTACATAAATTTAATGGGTATGTGCAAGATCATGATGGGCCAAAAAGTAATTATCATTCATTTTCTATTCAAATTTAATGGGTATGTGCTTTATTTTGAATTTAATAAGTAATTATCATTCATTTTCTATTCAAATTACGACTAAAGTCCTGATTGATAGACTGATTGAAAAACATCTATAGCTTTCAAATGGTATCACTTTTTTTGAATTAAAAACATGTGTTACATTCTATGCTTTGCATACTATAGGATTAAAAAAAGAAAAATTGAATTTCATGAAGTTTTGACCAAGTTAAGGTGGTCAGACATACAAGTTTTTTATATTTTTTAAAAGTTGTAATAAAATTTTCATAATTAATTATTTACTTGGAAAAACATTACAAAAATATGCATCACATCAGGACATGAGTCCTCTACTTATATCTAAAATCTTATAAAAAATATTATCATTTTATTGTGGTTAGGGTGGTCAGGGACACCTACTTCTTATTTTTCCCTGAAATTTAAGTACTCTTGCATTGAAATTTCAAATTTTCATAAGCAGTTTCTTTTTTAAACAAACCTAGTAGTTTAGAAACTGCATTCAATTTGCTACAGATTCTATTCTTACATATTTTTGAAATAATATAGATAACTTATTCAAATTTTTACGTCAAGTTGCCTAACCCTGATTTTTCTGATTTTTTTGCCACTTAAGGGCCTATTTTTTCCATGATGATCCTACACATACCCTAATTCTTTTAACATTATTTATAGGATCATATTGTTGGTTATGGAGCCTAATATTATTAGTTAATATTTATAGTGTAGGGGGTGTAGGGGTACCCCCCTATGGGATCTGAGGGAAATCCCTCTAATGGGGGTTTTGGGGATCGTGTGTGCTACCCTCAAAAACAATATTTGATATTTATTTATTTATTGTAAATCTAGACCATTTATCATTAGGTCTTAGCTTTGACAGTAGAGATCATATTGGTTTTTCATTCCCTAGAAGACAAACCCCTTTTATGATGGCACTGTACTATGGCTATGTATTGCCTCGTTGCACCGTAGAAAAATGGACTCTTGTCATTTTCATGGTCTTTTAGGCCTTGCTTCATAATGTTTGGTCTATTTTGCTATGATTTTATTGATGTAATATGGCTTGAATATGCACATTTAGGTCTTTGAAACTCAAATAATGGCGTCTTGTGAAGGTGCTGTGAAGTGTTGTAAAACACTTCTACACTCTTCTAGACTCTATTCATTACAATTAACCTAAAAATCACCTTTACATCACTAATCAAGTCCTATTTTGAAGTGTTGTAAAGTCTTATAACAAGATTTCACGCTTTTCTAGGCATAATCTCCCTATTTACACCTTTCTTATGCTTTATTTGACCTTTTTATGCCGTTATAAGCCTAATTAAGTGTATTTTTGAATGTAAAGCTAACAAACAACATTAAACATGACTTAATTCCTGACACCCATTTTTAGGTCTTAGGTGGGACCCATTCACCATGGGTGGTGAATGAGTCCCCCTTGGCTCCAAATTCAAAAATTAAAAAATTTCCTTTCAAGTTTTTATTCAAAATCACTTGATGTCGACCTGTGATGAAGTATTAACGGGTTAATAAGGCACAAGAATGTATAAATAAGTGATTTTACATCCATTTCAACCCCTATTCATTCAATCATTCAATATCACATCACATTCAAGCATTCAAGCATCTTACAACATCAAATCAAGCGCTATTCAAGCATTTTGGAGCATCCATTGACACAACTTTATATTTTTTTTAGCAATGGTTTGGTAAGTCAATAGCATTTGTATATTATTTTTTTATCATTCTCTTTCATTTCATTATTTTATCAAGGGTTTGATTACCAAAGTGGGGTTTGACCAAGGAAAACCCCTATTTGCTAACCCTCAAATATTTTTCCCCTCTTGCATGTGTGTTTGTAGACCTTTGTATGTATATTTAACAAGCATTTAGGTGTTGAAGAGTGGTCAACAAGGAAATTAGGTGCTTCAAGACAAATCAATCATATTTCAAGCTTGGAGAAGGTATTATGTCTTTTTCCTGCAGAATTGACTTCCACAACCTGACAAGCAGACATTTCCAAATCTGGTGTTGTAGAGTTGTCTCCTGATTTCTCAAGATTTTGGGGGAGGACTGATTCACCACTAGTGGTGAATGAGTCCCACCTTAAGATTGAAAATCTAGGTTTTGTCAGATTCTGGATCCTGGCAGTCAGAAACTAGTTCCTAATAGTTTTCACTAGAAGCAGGACTAATTCGCCACCCTGGGTGAATGAGTCCCACTATTGATTTTCTGCAATTCCAAACTATATTCAGACCATTATAGATTCCTCAATTCTTTCCCAGGTGCACACTGTTTCAACCCATTTCTTTCTTTTTTGCATTTATTCATTCAAAGTTCATTGTTTGTATATCACATTGTGTTTTCCAGCATTGCTTAAATCTTTAGTTTTGCATTCAAATTCAGTCATATAAATCACTCAATTGCATTTAGCCTAAATAACATCATTCATAACATAATTTGAATGAACCCTTTAGCATTTTTGGTCCTACCTCTCTCCTTTTAGGTGAAAAGCCCTAAAAGAGCTAGAATGGTGCAAGGTGCCAAAAATCTATGGTTCAATCATATTGTATTATGAGGAGACTATGATAGAGAGAAGAGGAAATTAAAATGGATGTGTTTTAGGTTTTATCCCTTCATATTGTTGGATGGAATAAAGGAAGAACTTGTTTCTCCATGGATGTAGCCCATATTGGGTGAACCATGTATATTTGTGATTATGTGGGAAATAAGGTTTACCAAAATGAAATGGTCAAGATGATAAACCACTAGAGTTTTCCCACACAAAATCACTACAATTCATACAATTATGAGGGCCAAAAGATGCAATTAACAATCACAAATTGACCCTAACTATTATAGAAACTATGAGGGGAGTTTTTAGAGCTCAAAGAGGTGTGTACCTTGCTGCAAGAAGCCTATTTTTAGGGCACAAAGGACTCTTTCGCCTTTAGTGGAAAATGGGTCCTTGTTAGGGTTTTTGAAATTGAGATCAGGTTATTTTCTCTTTCGCCTTTAGTGGAAAATGGGTCCCTGTTAGGGTTTCTAAAACTAAGATCAGGTTATTTTCCTTAATGTCTGCACTCTCAGATCCTTGGTTGTTAGCTCTATAAAACATGTACTTAATTGTAGCTTCAATTCTTTGTTCTTACACTATAAAGGTCAATCTTGCAACTTGACAACTTTTGTAATTTTTTTCCAATCTTCTTCTCCACTTGATCTTCAACCTGTAAATCTATAAACACACATTCAAGGGGAGAAAAACTTTTTGATTGTTAGTGAATAGGGTTTTTTCTCGATCAAACCCCTTTAAGGTAATTAAACCAAATGATGAAATGATGAAATTGGAGCATGAAACATGAAATATGAAATGATGATACCTTGGATGTTATCTTGAAGTATAAATCTGCAAACTAACATGAAGTGGCCATGAAGAATGTAGATCTTGATCCTTTAATAAGATGTGAACAATACTTGCAAGTAGATCCTCAGTGATACATCAACTTTCTTAGCTCAACAACATGCATGAATGCACTAAACCCTTGACATGAGGAAATGATCTTGAATTGCTGCAATAAACTCTTGAATTGACTCCTTATTTATACTAAATTAAGAGATTAACCCTGAAATTCAAACAATTCAAGCTGCCACTAGATATGGAAAAAAACATTATTAAATTCTCGCTAGAGTGAAGTTCAAATTGGGGTTCCTCATTGAGGGAGGAACCATTCTCCACCTAGGGAAAATGGGTCCTAGCACTATTTTCTAGGACCTTGCCTTCAGGAAGTGAAAGAACATTAAAAACCCATTTAGAGTTTTCCAAAAAAGGGGGGTCCTATTGAGGGAGAACCCATTTGGCACCTAGGGCGAGTGGGTCCTAGCACCAATTTCTAGGACTTCAAATTTTCCCAATTAAATATTATGTAATTTGAATTATGGGTGTCAGGATAAATCTTCAGGAGGTGTCACAAATAAAATTACAACACTTATATAAGAGGGTACAAATTATGTACATTTTATAAAAATAAGGGGCCCACGATCAATGTGAATGTGTTACAACACATTACAACATTAAACCTAGGCAAAATTAGATTAATTCAATGACAATTATTCCCAAATCAAGTAAGGAAAAATGGATACTTTTTGTGTTACTACAATTTGTCTGTCTTTTGTGTTATTTTATATTTAATTTCTATAATCATTTAAATTTGTATATTCCTTTGCGATCTTATTGCTAACACATAAATCATAACTCTTTATTAATGCATATAGATAATATATAACATACAATATATAATCTATATTATTTATATACTTATTTATCTCATGGTTAAAATCACATAGTTATATAAGTCTCCCTTATGTTTTAGACCCATGGTGACAAGCTTATTCCTTATGGATCAACTAGTTTGAAATTTTGCATATCCTAGTGGATGTTGGAAAATAATATTATCGTATCATGTACTCATCATCACTTATCTTTAGATAAAAATTTGACTCTACATCTAATCCTCGTCTGTTTAGATCTAGCAATCTAAAATTTATTCACTTGAGTCACTTGTATTTGTGTAGATCTAAATCTCAAACCTTTATTGTAATTCTTTAAAGTGATTCCATTTTTTTCTTTGACTAGCTACTATAGGTCAACTAAAGGACAATTTTTTGATTAAAAAAGTAGGGAAGGGCCCTAAACCTTAAATAGAATACAAATAACATAAAAATAGTAAAGTAGAGAGAAAAAAATAAAGCAACAAAACTTGAACCCACAAATTTTCCCCCAAGGGCTTGTCAAGCAAGATGTAATCCTTCTTAGGAAGACATTTCTTCCTACATTGTACAATTATCCAAGAAGATTCATTAACCAAATTTGGAACATTTAAGCAAGAAGAGAGAGAAACCCCCTTAGAGTGCTTAACTGAAGAAACAAATCCAATAGGAGAACTAGGAGGAGAAGAAGCTACCTAGTCCAAAACTAGAACATCACGTAAACTAAAGCACATGTTCAAATTGTATGGTAGAGAGGTTTCTATAAGGAGTTAACCTAATTCATTTAAATAATTTAATATTGATCCATTAACTAGGAGAAAATGACACATGCATTCATATGTGGGAACTAAAACATAACCATATGACAATAACATTACATCACCACTATATGGGAATACAAGATGGATACATAATATTTTTAATCTTTGTTCATCAATGTTGACCAAGTCTAGAATTAAGTAATTTTTTTCAAATTCATTTATTTTTTATTTTTTATAGAATTATTACATTATTATTGTAATATAGGGGGATTCGCTACTCACAAGTTCTCTTCACTTAGAGAGCTTCATGGGGTGAACTTCCCTAAACTACCTCAATGGAACAACGAAGAGAGTTTCAAAATTTGAAAGAGTAGGTGACAAAGATTTTTTGGACAAACTATCAAGCTTTCAGCCAAAGGATGATAGCGCAGAACACAGACGATAGCACGGTGTGCTAAGGTCTCGAAGGTGTGTCGGCATCTCGTAGGGACCAAAAAGTGAGAATTCCTCAAAAAATAGCAAAGTGAATGCTTCTATCCTAATTACTGAGAACTAAAAAAAGGTGGGAAAATGACAGGACATGATAAAGTAACAAAAAGTAATAGAACTAAAATAAAGTAGACTAGAGAAGATAAGGAGGAGAAAGGAAATACTTAGGACCATGGGAGTGATGAAGCTTCCAGCTCGTGAGTGTCTTCAATGCCTGCACACAAGAGGGAGAGATAAATGGTAGGGTGGCTGTATAGGGGCCTACCTCAATCAAACACTATTTTGGTGTTCCCACCTCCACAGACAACCAAATAGATAGAGAGAAAAGTAGAAATGATGTAAAGAGCACTTAAAGCACTACAAAATAGTTTTATGCTACTCAACCAAGTAATAGAGGAAAGGAGTGAAATCTTACCACCTCCACCAAGAGCTCTCAAGGCTAATGGGGGAGAAAATGAGAGGAACACAAGCCTCTGTTGCGATGGTGTTTGTTCCACACTTGCTCTACTAAAGTGGTGGAGTGTTGATGTTACTATTGTGAAGTGTAAATTGTATGGAGATTGAAGAGATGGTGAAGAAGCTGCTTGGAGCTTGTGGAGAGATTGTGAAGCTTGTGGATGAAGTTCAAAAGTGGTGAAGAGATGGTAGAAGCCGAAATGCCTATGGAAGGAGTGAATTTGAAGGGGAGATGAAGAAAACGGCCATATTCGGGCCGATCATCGAAGGAGAGCGTTACAAATTGACCCCCAATGGGAAGTTTAACTCCTCTACATGCTCCACACATGGGAATTTGTCAGGGATGTAAGCATGCCATGCAGACGCCTACACGATGCGCAAGCGTCCCTGAAAGAAACGCCTACACCGACACTCAAAATAGGTGCCAAGTGTGATGCAAGCAGCGGGCTTAGGTGGAATTAAGCCTCTGAGCTTGGTTTTCTAAGGTGGATAAAGGCAAAAAGGGGATTTTCATATGGGGTGCAAATTCTCTCTTATACAATTATATATTTAATACCAAATAAAAATAATAATACTTATAATTATTTATTTTTTCTTGAGGTAAAGTGTGATGAATGCATTTATATACATTAGATAAAATGGTTAACTTCAATTTAATACACAGTCTAGTTTTTCATACTTAGGGTTTGTTTCTTCTCCATTATTATTTGGATCTATCACAAGGGATTTACTATATAAAAGCATCTTAAGTATTGCATTTTTTTCACTAAATGATACCCCATTTTCTATTTATACCTTATAATATTCAATTAGTAACATCTTTATCATATAATTTTCTTATTATAAATACACATTAATCTAATATGAATGATAATTACACAATTTCTATTATTTTATACATTATTTATTTCTATCTCCTTTGTATTCAACAAATTTTGATCATTTACTTTCATAGATCCTATATACCTAATTTGCATTTAATTTCAAAATATTACTAAAGGTTATTAATAATTTTGAAATACTATACCATTTGAGTTAGGTAACCATCCTTCCATGTTCATTCCTATAAGATAAAAATGCCAAATCCTAATTACTATATCAATGCAATATGTCCTTAACCATCCATGTGGAACACCTTTTATCTTAACCTTTAGTTTAAATAATTTATCAACCTGACCCCTTGATAGAAAGTAGTATATCAACCTTGATTTTTAGTAATTTTGAAATCTCATTATGAGTATATGTGGTGTAGAACCCATTAGCTATTGTATTCCATATATGTTCCAATATTTAATTTTATTGATCTACTTTTATTCATGATTAAAATATATTTATTTTATACTATTTTTATCCCTACCCTCCTACCCCTTAGATTCAGGGTTTGATCTTTATTTTGTATATTTGATCAAGACTATTTTTTTTTATCTCATGTCGATTCTAACCTTTATATAATTAGCTCATCTTTGTGATTTTAGTAAGATTCTTCTTCTTTTGTTCATGATGCTACCAAATAAAATTATTATATTTCTATATTTATTCCTCATATTTGTATCTTGTCTAAGATTCCTTATTAGGTGTATGTTTTTTATAATGCATATATGCTTTGTAACCCTAACTAGGATGTGTGTTCTAATTTTCACACATGAATGTGCTTTGATCTATATATCTAATTTATGTGCATATCGCATTAGTTCACTAGTTATATATATATATATAATTCTATTCTTTATTGTATAGCTATAACATATTATCACATGCTTATTCTTATTTGTATCATCCATATGGCCTAGGGCATGTTGGTGATTGTTTAAGAACCAAACTGATCTCCATAAATACCTATGGACTTTTCCATTTCCAATAATCAATATTCCAAAGGGATTTCCCAATGAACGAGTGGAAGCTTGAAAAACTTATACTCCTACACTTTGGACTATGTGAAACCCGAGAGGGTAATCCCACAATGTATACTTAGGAATTCATAAACTTATAATCAAATACATTGTCAATAACAGATACTTCTCATAAAATTACTCAACAACATAATGCATAAAATAAGCTGGCAACTTATTTCTCAATGTCATATACTTGAAGCATGAGAAGGCAGAACTTCAACTTAAAACAACTACTGTGGTACCCATTTGAAAATTTGTAAATTAAAGTGATTGGCTGATGGATCAACATAGAAACTAAACCATAAACACTTTACACGTGAGCTAGTGACTTTATCCCAAGAAGCAGATTCAATATCAACCTATATAACTAGATAAAAACTCAACAATAGCAATATGCAGTCACAAGAAATACTGCATTACAACACTCCCCTATTACATTCATGATCATTACTACTTACAAATATCCTAGCACCTAATTCTTATGAGTTAATGATATCATCCAAGCATTTACATTAATTCTTTGAATCAATAACCAAGAATGAAATCAAACATCCATTGAGAAACGATAGAGACAAACAAAAGGAATCTAGGATTGCTTTCATTCATAACTCATAAAAACTAGTACAAGGAGAGACATTAGCCAGGAAATTAGTATTACTCTGCATTGTATTTTCTATACTATTATCAAAATTACATGCATAATATTGAACTCTAACTTAAGACAAAAACTCTAAAACATACTTAGTATTTTCCTTACGATTCACAATGTCAATTGCAAAACAATGAACCCCCACTTTCTGGCCCTGAATTTCTTCTTATAGAAATGAAGGAGAAAAACAAGCCTCGAGCCAAAAAGTACACATGTCATAACCCTATTGGACCGATTGAAATAAAGATCCCCTAGTTCAGTTACAATGCATTCCCAAGAGGTGGGAAACATGTGGGAAAATAAAAGAAGTCTCCATTCGTTGTTGGAGATCTGGCCCAATTTTCAAAATGGGTACAACCAAACAGTTACCTAAAAAATTGTGTCCATGCACACAAAGTGAAAGAAGGAAAACATGAAAGAAATAAAAAAGAGAAGTCAAGAGATATGTCCACATTTATAGCCTTGTCATTAATTCAACTTGAAGAAGATGCACTATATTTTCCATACATTATCAAAAGCCTAATCTGTACTAAATCTAGGCTATGTAGTGTATTCTCAACTATTTGTTATTCATCATGGTTGTAGACCTCAAAATTTCAAATCACTAACCCACCACCTTTTATGCTAGACCCCCCACTCCTTCCAAGTACCTACCCTTCCATGCTAGGAATTCATCTTCAATGGGCTAGTCAAAATTCATAACTTCATGAGCACTCTCTTTATAAGGTGCATACTTGGTGATAATCTGGTTAGCTTCCTTATCAAATTCTAGTAGGACAATTTCATTATGAACTAACATATCCATATTTCTCTTCAATGTTTCCATATCAAATCTCTAACAAATTGACATAGCCTGATCTGAAATGACCTGATTTATTTCATTTTTCCACTCCTATAGAGTCTTAATGCTATTATCATTTCTTAAAATTATGGGAGAAGACCATGATGTGATTCATGGAAGGATTTTACCAGCTCCTTTATTTTATTCTCCATTGATTCAATATTTCCCCTATATCCTCCAATCTTCCCTACAAGAACTACAGTAGGTTTAATATTTTCAAGTGGATTGGGATCTTGCTTAGCTCCAATTCCCATCAATATCAAATTTGGCTTCCTAGGGATCCAAATTCACATGAGTGGAATGGCTCTTTCTCTTTCAATGTCAAAATTCCTGATAGCATCTACCATAGATGAATAACTATAGTGAATAGTATTCAACTTGTTATTCATGCTTATGTTCAAGTCTTCTAGCACTGTTGTGACAATCTTCATATTACTCTTGAAAGTCTCCTCATCATGATTTTCAAATTTCTCTTTGTACTCATTCAGTTGCCTAAGAAACTCATCCCTATTAATATCCCCTTCAATCTGTGGCCATTTTGATGTATCAGGTTCTACTATTGAAATGGGAACACTCCCCATGTTATATGGCATAATGGCCCATGAAGAACTTTCTTCAGCAATAAACTCAGGGGGTATTGCTTCTTGTGAAGCAGTGGGGGAGTCAATATCATTTTTCTTAGGCTTTCTAGGTTGCAATCTTTGCAATATATCCTCCAACAATGCTACCTTTGTCTGCAACTGCATATTATCCCACTTAAGGTCTTCATACTTAACTAACAAGTTATTGCATTATATCCCGAGCTTATCCTTTTCTGCAGTTATAGATTCTACAGTTGCCCTTGTGAATTGTGAAACATGAAGTGGCATATTGGTAGCTTCTAAGACTAATGTTTCTGACACTCTTTTTATTATTAGGATTCAATTGTGGTTAGTTGCAAGTTCAACAATATCAGGCTTTCTTGTGCTAGGAGCTAAAGACCATATAGCCAAGGATTCCTAATCTTCACTATAAGCAGACCCCTATAATGCAAGTGCAACTTCTTCTTTTCTATCGTAGAGAGGCCCGTCACTTTTCTTTATTGTGTCAAAAGCCATGTAAAAAGAAAGATCCCATTCTGATAGCAACAAAATTCCACTAGTCCTTACCAATTCTCGACCCTCCTTTGCAGTCATTTTCTGGAATCTAGTTCTCATTTCATTTAACACATTTTTTCTAGATGATAGTATCTAGAAATTTTGGGTGAAGGCTCCTTTCTATAGCTATACCTTTTACATATGCATGTCTTTTAGCTTGTATGAAAATTCCATAAAATCTTGGGTCTTTATAAATGAGTCATCATCTAAAAACCTTGCACATGCTTCAATCCACATATCATCCTTTCCATTGAGTCCAATGAGATCAACTTTACTCAATCTTGTTTCCAATTGATGTGTTTTCCCTACCATAGGTGCAGTGGGTGCTCCCTCTTGCATTTACTGTTCTGACACCCAAATATCATCATATGAGACTCCAACATCATAGTCCACTAGACTAGTGGCTTCAAACTTTTGTCTTTCCAATGGTGGCTTCGTTGGTGGTAATTCACTAGGTGGTGGGGAATCAACATTCACAATTTTAGGATCTAATGGCCTTGGTGGAGATGGAAATGGTACTTGTGGCATAGGAGAAGGATTATTTCACTCCTCTTGTTGAGGGGAAGCAGGGGCTTCATTAATTTTCTTTTCCTTACTCTTTCTCCTTACAAAGAATTTTATTCTTGGTTCCTCAGGGGCTTGTAATGTAAATTTTTCTCCTGTAGCTAGGATTTATCCTCCACTCGGTCCTTCTATAGTTGGAGATTTCCCTTTATCTTTACCTATTAGTCCTTTAGTTGCAAGGTGGCCCACTATTGAATTAAAATTCCTTGTTACATGCTCCACCTTTTGTATTATATCTTCAAACCCTGGGAGAATTTTGAAATCAAGCTCTTTCTATTTTATTTTTCTCTACATTTTATTGAATGCAATCCATCTTGCTAGCCTTTTTTCCTACTCCAAAGTGTCTGACACATTTCTTATTACATCTTTAGAGTACTGGAAAATGTGGATAAATTTGGAGCTCATGTTTCTTTCTTTTAGCCAAGCCATAAAACCTTTAGGGTCATATTTGACCCCCTCAACTGACCTTCACATCCGGTATGTTTTAAGTATATCAAGGATGTTATTCCAGCCTCCCTTGGTCATTACAAAATTAGAGAAATAAGTGTACAGAGGAAAGAAATTTCCTTTTCCTTGATTCAATAAGTGTCCATTCTCTACACATCCCAATTGCCACATAACCTCAAGGAAACCAATTCTCTCCAGAACAAAATTTGGCAGAAAAGTAGATGCTACCATAGAACCATGTACTCTTAATATAGTATAATCAGGGTATGAAATAACATCCCCCCAATTATGATCAACTCCTAGATCAAACTTTCTCTCCTTGGGTCTTAAGAAATCATGTATAGCTATGGGAATCCTGGGTAAACCCACAACCAAGACTCTCTTTAGTTCAAAATAAAATGAATTCTAGAATGTCACATAGTCATATGTCCTATCATCTTTGTCCAAAATTGTGGTCCAACATTCCACAAACAAATCTAGGTCACCCGCCTTTCTTTCCAATACAATATTGTGTCCAAAGTAAACTGCACCTTAAACAAAAGCATGTGCATCAATAATGAATAACAACTGAAATTCACTCCTGATTCACCCTTCTTCAACCTTGTCATTTCGTCATGCATTTTCTATGAAAGAAATCCCGCATAATCATATACTGCACAATATTGGGGGTGTTGGATATGGGCAGCCATATACATCCATGCCATTAGCATTCCAAAGAAAGGATCATAACCAATTATTTGACAAATGGAATACAAAGTCCTTTTGAAGTAGGGAGAAAAATAGTTCACTGGGAAAGGATCTTTATTATGTGGTCCTATTACAATTTTTCATTCTGCAATTTCTGCTAAGAATCTAGGTAGGACATGGACTCTGAATCAAATATTTGTTTTATAATACTCTTTCTTAAGAGTGTCTTCATTTATCTTGTGCATTTCATCACTCCATCTAGTGAGCTTGAAAACAAAACCCAATTCCTCCTTAGTGATTCTAACCATTTATTTCCCATCATATGTTCTTATAGTCCTTGTGACTAGGTTATAATTAGCAGCTATTTCTTTAAGAAAGCAAGCATCCATATAGACATTTGGCACAATTAACTTTCCTAGGTCACAATTCTAAGGGTTTCCTACTGGGATACCCATATTTTTGTTCCTAAACTAGCTATAAAATAGTTCCCATCTAGTATAAGGCAATTTAGCATCCCTGATAGAACATATTTTGTCGAACAAGCCCTTTCCTACTTGCGGAACTTGGGGAATGATTTGGCCTTTAGGTTTATCACTGGTTGAGGGTGGTAATTGATCCATGAGGTCTTTATTTAAAGTTCTTTTAGGAGTAAAGGCTTCCCATTTAGACAAAAACACTTATTTTAGGAGCCATAACACAAGAGGTACTACAAGGTAGGGCTTTTGGTTTTTTTGAACAAGGCCTATGGCTTTTGTGAGATTTTGACACGAATTATACAAATGTAGAACTAAAAAATTCTTCTTTATGAACATCAAACCTTAAAATGATGAACCAAGAAAACCCTAACAGACTTAAGCTCAAAAAACCACAACTTATCAATAATGCTGGAGAGAGGGCAACAATTCACTTGCTATTTTTCTTTGCAGGTTGACAATCCTAGTTTCAACATTAGAAAATGTTGAGAAACCATAGCATGAGCTCCTTGAGTGCGTCGAGTATATTTTCAATGTTGAATTATGCCTTTAAGACAAATATTTAATAATTATGCAACTCCTTACTTTGGTAGATCAATGTCTTTTCAGCTATTAAGGCTCACTTGCATGAACCAGAATGGCTCACTTGCCCTCAACTGAGTTTTGAATGCCATTTGTTGATCCTTTTGGAGTGTTAATCAATTGACGATCTAGATTTGACTAGCTTATTATGAAAAATGCAACTATACATAGCCGCAATACTTACCAAATGATTGGAGGCCAAATGGAACTACTTATTAGCAATACACGAGCTCCACCATCTCCTTGTCACTATAGCTCTGATTGATGTGTCCTTTTTCCCTCGCCCCCGTGAGTCATAACTCCTATGCAACTTTCATCAACGGGGAGATGGGGAGAGGCTGAGATTAGATCTCTTGGCTTCTTCATGCACACTTCTTAGTTATCCACAACTTCATCCTTCATACAACATTAATGACTCAAATTAAAAGATCTTTAAGCATGTGCAATAAATCTGCATTAGTAATGCAAACTTTATTTTCCATGCCTAGTGTGGAGTTTTTTAATTAGATACTTTCCCATGCGCTAATGCTTCCACATTCTCTAGATCACTCCATGTGGTAGATACCCACTTCCTTGTTGTGAATCTAGCAGAAAAGATGGGACCCACACGAGATAGCAAGAAGTGGCCAAGATCAATCCACATCATCCGCTATCGACCATTGATTCTATTGACAACTTAGGAATACTATCCATCTAAAACCATTGGACCCATTTCTAGAGAAGTTACTTGGCAACCGCCCACCAACCCATGTGATTATTTTAATAGGAAAAAAGAACAAATGAATGTGTGGGGAATGGTCCAAATGCGACCACCTCAATTATCTCCTACCATATATTTTCTTCAACAACCACCTACATTCCTTATCAAAGACGTCGGGCCCACCAATCATCCAAGATAGATGGCCTTCTCCCATGAGCCCGTATGAATAAAATAATGTGAAAAAAAATAGAATGGGCATGCAGGGAATGGTGACAATCGTTTGCATCAATCGAACAAAGCTAAAAGTCCTTATATCTACACATGTTAGACATCGTTAATCCTTTTAAAAAGGACCCAACTAGGTCAATGAGAGCACACCCACGACATAAAAGAATTAAGTCTTTTAGGTGGGAAATATTTAGCCTGACTTAGGAAAAATTAAAACCATAGACCATCATACATTAACTGATAAAACAAGACTAAACGGTAGGTTACTCAATGAGTTTCAATGGCATAAATCATGACTTAAAGGACTAAGAACTGACACAAGGAGTCAACCAAGAAATAAAACCTTGGAAAGGATATAAATCAAAGGGTTTTTCAAATAAGACCTAAGTAAACTAAAAACCTTACACAATGACATGAGATAAAACCCATAGTCTTCTAGAACTAAGCAAGACTTTGGAGATGGAACACAATTTTTTTTAATGAGTTCCATCAATGGCTATGACTGGGGACGTATGTCTCTTGCAAGCATGGTGAGATCCTAGAATCTCAGGTTGAAGTAGACTAGAACTGGGAAATAAAACAAGAGGACCAAAACTAGGGAGCTACCCGGACTAGGTAGTAGGATGAAAGTAGACACAACAAAAGAAAACACACCTATATACATAATGTACAAAATCTACAACATACATGGAAAAATAGCATACTTAGGAGAAGTATTGCTTTAAGAACTGTCCATGTACTGGAAATTCAAAAAGTTCACCTGCCATACTCTAGAGGAAATAATAATCCTCACATGCGTACTGGCTATCAGATAAGGGCTAGTCCATAATGCTTCAAATTTCCCATGTTTTCCCTTGTCTTGAGCCCTCACATTCTAGGCTAACACCATACTATTTACCTTGAATTTTCTAGGAGAAGCTCTCTTATCATGTAAATGCTTAACTTCCAACTACATCTTCATATTTTTAGCATTAGCTTCTCTTCTAGTTTCATCAAGTTGCACCAAATTATTTATTCAGTGTTGCATATCATCACATACATCTTCGTCATATTCTTGTATGAACTTATAAAACTTCAGCAAGTTATTATGTGGAATTCTAGCATCTAGACCATATACCAAGACAATTGATGAATAACCAGTAGCTTTCTTCACATTCACTCTATCTACCTAGAGTACTAATTTCAACTTTGAATCCCAAGACTTTTTATTCTTCTCCATCACCCTTTTGATAATCTTTATCAAGCTCTTGTTACTAGACTCAACCTAACCATTTCCTTGAGGATGTTAAGGTGAAGAATAAGAAACCTATATGCCATGTTTATCACAAAAGCCTTTGAATTCCTCAGATCTAAAACACAACATTAAATCTGAGATGATCTTTTTCGGGACTCCAAACATAATGAGAATGTTATTTAAGAGGAAATCCACCACCACCTTGCTTGTTTCCTTCTTTGTGGGTATTGCTTCTACCCATTTCATGAAATAATTACTTGCAATGTAAGGATCCATGAATTCCCTCCACTAGACTTTTTTGGTATCTCTCTGGTGAAATCAATTCCCCATTGTTGGAAAGGGGCTTGGACTGTCATAGTCCTAAGTGGTAGATTTCTTGAAAACTTCAACTTTCTTGGAAACCTTTGGCAAGCATCACAAGTCTTAACGAACTTGTGAGCATCCTTAAAAATAGTAGGCCACTAGAATCCTACTCTCAAGATCTTGTGGGCAGTAGTCTTTGCTATATAATGACCACCACACACCCCGCTATGCATTTCCTGCAAGTGTTCTAGTTCCTAATTTCCATCTACACATTTGAGCAATATACCATCCAAGTTTCTCCACCATAGCTTGTTATCAATAATCACATACTTGATGGCATGCAATTTCAATGTCCTTTTGTCATTCTCAGCCATGTTTGCATGACACTACAAAGTCTATAAATACTGGACAATTCTTCTATACCATCCTAATGTTTGCATATCATAGATAGGTGTAGGATCAATCACTTATGTCTGATTGACCTGATTAGCCTCCAAATTAGCTTGTCATTAACTTAGCTAAGCCCTAACCTCTTACTAATTTGGTGATCTAAAAATCAATGTTAAATTCTTGGATCCTATTGATCCATCTACACCTTCTTCCTATAGTCTCCTACTGTGCGAAAATATCTTTCACAGTGGCACTCAATACAAAATCTATTACAGTAGCTCCCTATAGGAAAGTCCTAAAGTTCTTCACAACCTTAACTAGAGCATATGCTTGATTCTCAGTTATGTCATACTTTAGCTCTGTAGCTTGTAAATACTTGCTAAAGAATGCAATGGGTTGTTCAAATCTCTCTTGATTTTTTTGTAAAAAGACAACAATTGTATGAAAAGAAGCGAAAGAAAAAATGTGCATTGGCTTGGAGAAATTAGGATATTTCAATACTAGAGCCTCCTTAATAGCTTGTTTAATATTTATAAATGCTTGGATAGGATCCTCACTCCATAGCACCTTTTCTCCCTTCTTCAGCATCTTGGAAATAGGTCTTGTGATTTCTACAAAGTTAGTCACAAACCTTCTCAAAAAAATTATTTGTCCAAAAAATCACTGAATGCCCTTGACATTTTTTGGTTGGGGGATTTTATATATGGCTGCTACTCTTTCAAGTTCTATCCTTACTCCATATTTAGACACAATGTGTCCCAACAAATTTCCCTCAATTACCCCAAAAGCACATTTCTTCGAATTCAAAGATATCCCATACTCTAATGACCTAACAAATTCCTTTTTCTAAATGCATATAGTGATCCTCTTCTTTCTTGGAGTAAGTGTTCAGGTCATCTTGATATGCAACCATAAATAAACCAATAAAATCAAAAAAATCTATGTCCATAGATCTCTAAAGAGTGGCACCTGCGTTCGTTAAGCCAAAAGGAATTATGACATAGACGTAGGTACGCCATGGAGTAGTGAAGGAAGTCTTGTATTGTTCAGAATCCTTCACTTTTACTTGGTTATAACCTAAAAAACCATCCATCATTGACAGTAGCTCACAACCAATTACCTTTTGTAACATGGCTTCCATGTTTGGTAATGGGTAATTGTCCTTTAATGAGGATACATTCAAGTTCCTGAAATCCACACATAATCTTATATCACCATTCTTTTTTCTTACTAGTACCAAATTAGATAGCCATGAAGAGTGTCTAATGGGTTTTATAATACCATCATCTCTCAACTTAACCAAATCCTCTTGTATCTTGGGATCTATAGTAGGATTAATGGGTCTTTTCTTTTGCCTAAAAGGTTTAGCATTCTCCTTTAGAGGAATTTTATGTTGAAAAAATTCCTCTCTGTAAGCTTTCAATTCATCATATGACCAATCAAAGACATGTTTTTATTTCCTAAGTAAGGAAATTAACATTTCCTTCACCTTTGGCTTCATCTTCTTTCCTACATAAAATTTCGTAGGGGCATTTTCAATCCCCAAATTTACTTCCTCCAGGTCTTCTGGGTGAGTAGTAAATGTCTTGGTCTTGCTTTTGTCTTGACTATCAAGTGCTACAAGTCCTTTGGGAATTATTTTTTTTAACTGAATAATTTATTTTCCAAATACCATATCCTTTCCATCAATATTTTCAACAAATCCACCAAAGTCAATCTCCTAACCTTTATATTCATCAAACTAGTTCAAGAATATGAGAATATCCTCATCATCATTGAAGATCTATCAGTTGTGTACATTATCATGAATGGAAGGCCTTTTCTGTATCTCAACCTTAGAGATTCCCATGAAAGTTATATCATTGGGTTTCGATGCAATATTAGCTAGTAAGTTAGCTACTCTATTTTGTCCTCTTTCCATCTAGTCAATGAACCAAAAGCATCAAATTTCTCAATGGAATCTAAGACAACATTTCTGTATTGCTTTAGTTTATTATTCTTACAGGAATACTTAGCTCTTACTTGGGATATCACAAGCTCAGAATCACTGACCACCATTAACTTTCTTATTTTGTGCTTCTCAGCCAGTCTCAACCCCAATAGTAAAG
Organism: Sequoia sempervirens; assembly: GCA_007258455.2. NCBI lineage: Eukaryota > Viridiplantae > Streptophyta > Pinopsida > Cupressales > Cupressaceae > Sequoia > Sequoia sempervirens. The sequence continues at coordinate 393,643,394 of VDFB02075321.1, forward strand.
GTTCATACTCTGCCACATTATTTGTATAGGAAAAGGATAATGTGAAAGCGAATTTATAAGTACTGCCACTAGATGATACTAATAACATCCCTACACCAGACCCTTCTTTGGAGCTTGCACCATCAAAATACATTTTCCAAAGTCCATTTTTTTCAGACAATCTTACAACTTCATTTTCTATCAGTGCAGGGAACCTATCAATTTCTCTTGGTGTACTTCTTCCATTTTGAAATTATTAATGTCAGTTTCTATGAAAAGAATTATATCATCCTCGAGAACATGCTCCAACATATGTGGGACTCTTGGTTCTCTCATCACTTGAACATCCTTACCATCAATGGAAAATGTGGCATAAGACATGTCACATTGTATACTTCCTCCCGTATATGCACTCCATTTTTGAGACAACAACATTCCATAATTAGGTGGGATGGGTGGGTGCATGGAGATGGGTAGCAAATTTGTGGACACTTTCAATTTTTTTTTTGAAAAGTCATAACGCGAACACGCTATAATGCAAGCACGTTATGGCAAGTTAAAAGCAAAAAAAAAGTGAAACTCTCATTCATTCTTCATTTCGACTGTGCTTTTTGTTGTGCCCGCGGCCAAAATCCCCATCTTTCACACTCGTGTTCTAGGAGGAGGAATTGTGCAAAAATATTCATCAACGGTTGTTATTTCTTCACAAGGATGGCACCACGATGACGAAGAGGTGTGAGAGGTAAGGATTTTTTGCTTTTTGTTTTGAATTTGTTAGTTTTAGGTTGTATTTGATATTTATTTTTTGAATTTGTAGGAGATTCAAATGAACCTATAAAACCTCAAAATCCTCAACAAGAAGAGCAACCAAATCCTCAAGAATAAAATCCTCAACAAGAAAATCAACCTCAACAACAACTTCCTCCACCAATCACTCAACACCCTCCTGACACTCAACAAAATTTAATGAGTGAAATTGAGAACAACAAAAAACAAATAGTGGATTTAATCAGTAGGTTGAGTGATCCAAATGGTTCAACTGCTGAAAGAATAATCCTAGCAAGTTCATTGAAAGATATGTTACAAAATGTAGATTCAATTAGCAAACAAATAACTAGATGGCAAGATAGGAGGCAGGCGACTAGGGCTTATTATGTGGATAACCTATCATATAAAGATGTAAAGGATTTAAAAATTACAAAAGGTGATTTGTGCTCATTATTAACCGACCCACACACAAATCAAAATATTACCCTCAATACGAAGAGGTTTCCTATTCATTGGTGCCACCACCAACAGATTAGGAACTATTTTTATGAGAGGTGGTACATGGTCTTTGATTACCCATAGTGCAACAATTGTGAAGTCCCGCAGTATTTTCTTAGGAAACTATATAGTGAGTTCATATTGAACAAAATCCCAAATTATTTTGATATGAGGGACCTCCGAGGGAGAGGTGGGGGTCGGCTTAGGATAGACCTAGTGCACAGTCGGATCCTACGTGGCAAGGGATATGGCCTCTCGCTAGGCCGCCTCATGAGCACATTGTTATGCCTTTCGTTGCAAAGGAGAGTGTCGACATAGAGACATTGTAGGCGATCAACACTTTGACCTAGAGTGTCATCCATCATACTAGCCCTATTCTACAGTTCCATCCAGAGGAGTCTTCAAGTGGTGGCCTTCGAACCCATGTATGTCAATCTTGCAGGGAGACTTGTTCATATGACCCCACCGACACTCAGGAGGCTACTATCCAGAATCCATCTATAGCTATGGAGATGGAGAGGGAAGCTGACATTTTGCATGAGGCGTATGGCATTGATAGTCAGTTAAAAGTTAGCATGTTCATTGAATTTAATTTATTAAATTTTGATTTTGAAATGCAAGATTAACTAATTTAGTTTTATGATTTTAATAAAATTGTAGGGTCATAGTGTTGAGACTAGATACACCGGCCCTCCACCTACTTATTTCTGCAGTACACCTATCAGTGGGGTATGTAACTAGTAAGAACTTATAAATGTATTACATGTTAATAACATTGTTTAATGAATGGTATTTTAATATGTGATTTTGGATGTTGAGTAGGCTAATATTGGAGGTTTCCAGGGAACACCTCCCAGTGCCAGTGGATTTACTCAAACCTACACGCAGGTAATAAAATAAAGAGTTTAACTAATGAATTGTACTTAATAGATTTGTCTAGTTTATATTCATATTATTGATTATGTTGCATTGCACATCATTCAAACTCAAAGCATTACTTCACAATCCATAACTAATAACTAGATGTTGATAGATGACAAAATTTCAACTACAATATAGTTATTTAGAAAGTCAACATAAGCAGTGATGCAATTACTTCACATAGCATAAGTAATAAGTCTAGGAGCAACTTCCAATTGTATTTTCTTGTCACCTTTTTGCATTTTTACAACATTGATTGACAACTTTTGTTAAGATTATGCAACTTTACAATTTATGCCTAAAATGACTACCAAAGACCATTACAAACTCAAAAATGGCTATTTAAGCCTTATTACATCATGAAAATACCTATAGAACCTCATAAATTATATTTCATAACATGGATTGCTATTGTAGTTTTTGTGATTGAATAATTTGTTGTTTTATTTTCAGATGTCGGTGGCAGAAACACCTCCAAATGTTATGAGGGCAATGGATATTGGTGTTTCATTGGCTATACAGTCCTCGATGGCTCTGACAAGGGAGGTATGAGGAAAATTACTAAATTTCAATTTACATTCATTGTTATAGATGGGTAAAAGCACAAAGTTGTGTCACACTTTATAAAGGAAAGGACCAACACTGATCCAACTTTTGAACTTGAATCACTAAAAAGTGGCATATATGTTCTGAATTTTGAAATGATGTAAAGTAGTAAAATATGCATTTTTTAGTATATTTTTTGTTTGTATTTTTTTTTTTTTTTAAATATATATTTTAAACTAGTTTTTAATAAATTAACACTATAATTTAGTTGCTGATAAAATGCTGAAAAATGAAGTTACATGGGACGTCAAACTTTTTATAGTAATTTTTTTTTTTTCTTTCAATTTTTTTGTGTGTATTTACAACTTGAAACTTTAGTGCATAGATGTATTTTTTCCCAATTTTGATAAATATTAAAATGTACATGAATCAAAAAATAGTTGTTTTCATGGGACATCAACTTTCGTATTAATTATTTATCTAAAATGGAAAAAAAAATATACCATCTTGAAATAGATTCTTTTATCTAGTGCATCATATTTTTTTCAATTTTTTTCAATAAGTATTAGTATCTTTCCTTGGCATGGTAATGAGCCTAATATTTTGTGTTGATAACCTACTTTTAGTAAAAATGAAAAATAAAATATAAATAATACTTAAACTATTAAAATAAATATATTTTTGAAAACTAAACTTATGGATCTATAAAAGGGTATTTTTATATTTTTTTAAAAATGTTATTTACATTAGTATGAGCTATTGAAACTTCAAGATTTTCAAATAATTTTAATTTTTTGGTAAATTGGACTCAATGTGGTGCTCCATATATTTTTAGCCAACAATTTTAGTTGAAATTTTTGTAGAAGTATCTAACTTAGCTAGAATGAATCTTACTAGATCATATGTTTGAACAAAATTGATTTTTAGTTAGAAATATTTAAATTCAGTTGTGTTGATAAGTTGGCTGAAAGTGTGGCACAACTTTGTGCTTTTACCCAGATGTTAGTTCTAGTGAAAAATCAAACCATTATTAATTTGTAGTTTAATTTCTATTTGTATGGTTTATATAGGGATTGAGCATGCCTCAACATGGGTGTGTGAATAGTTCCCTCATGGAGAGTGATCGTGAGATGGCAGTAAGTGATTATTTTGTTAAATATATCATTTTTTATAATGTAAATTCTATATATTAATGTCTTTACTTCTTATTGTAATAGTTAAAACTTCACTAAGAACTTAACAGTAGGAGGAGTAGCAGGAGAACTCCTCGAGTACATCACAAATGAGTGACAGACTTATTGCCATTAGATCGACAAGCAAAGGGAAAGAATTTGTTTCTAGAGCATGGAGAGAAATGAATTTTGATTCCATAGCCCTTTGTTGTATGCCTACATGGTAGTTTTGTACATATTTTATATTGGATATATTTGGCATTGTATGCCTATATGGCATTCTCGTAAGCCTATATGGATATTTTGTACCTATATTTTATACTTATATCAACATATATTGATGTATGCATACATGGCTATTTGGTTAATACAAATATTTTTTATAGATGGTGTCCATATTTGCATTATAAATTCATGGTTCAATAGATATATGAGTTACGTGTATACTTTGTGATTTACATGTGTTCCAATGTATACTTTGTGACTTACACGTTTTCATGTGTATACCTTGTATTTGTGCATATACTTTGTATTAAGTTGTGTATACTATGTATTTGTGTGTATACTTTAAGGCTTACGTGTTTGTGACTACTTATGCTTCCCTTATTCACACATGTACATGCTTGATTTATTCAAATGTATACTTATTAATTGGTTATCCCTAGCATTGATCATTTTTGTCCTTGATGGTTTGTCCTGAATAAATTAATTGATTGATGATAAACAACTTTAGCTAAAAGCAAAAAACATGTTTTCAATTGGCATTCCATGAAATGATTCATAAAAAAAATTCCAATCTATTTAATCCTTTGATTGGAACAACTCAATTAAGAAAAGGATACATAATCTTCACAACACTTGCAAAATATAATATTCAAACTAGATGAAGTAACCAACTTCTTGACACATTATCTATGTTACTGGGTTCTTCTATTTTAGCCCTAGTTCTGCTCCTGGTTCTCTCTTGGTGCGGGTCTTGGTTCCGTTCGCCTGTGGGTTCAACTAGGGTCCTTCATTTTTGGGTTTTCTTCATCTAGGAAGAACCCAAGAGAACCCGAGAAGAACCCAGACAGAACCCAAGTGAACCAAGACAGAACTCGCGTGCCTAGGCATCCAAAATGTGTTTTTTTGGGCATTTTTTAAATGTTTTATGGAGTTTGAATTTGACCCACACCCAAGGGAACCCTAAAAGTGACCTCTAAATCACTTCAAACACCTTAACTACCTCATTCTTATTCTTTTTTTTTGCAAACAAGAATTTTCATTCCAAGAGGCTAAGCTTTCATTTTTTCTTGCTAAATTGAAAGTGGATTGTGACACTACTTTTTTTTTTTTCAAAAAATGTCCTGCATCATTGAGCTGAGAATTTATCACATCTGTAGAGAAATAGAGGAATACTACAAACTAAAACATAATACACTTTTGTTGTCACTGACTTTATGTACTCTCCAACATCTCTCTTCTCTCATGTGAAGAGTTAGAACTGCTTGGCCATGCCTTTGCATCATTCGGGAAGTTTTTCTCTTTTTGACAATGTCAAAAGCATGGTTGCATACAGATTAGGAAAAATAATTTTTCTTTTAGATTAGAAATGCATGAAAGTTTCAAAAAGTATCCTTGATATTAAAAAATATATGTGTTTATACACTTCAATTGTGTAGTCACCCTTTGGTTCTTTGAAAGAAAAATCTACCTATGCACTATTACACTGAACAAGTAAATCAGATTTTTTATTATGGAGCTATATTAAGCTACCACTCTCAAGACTAATGTAACGATGATACAAAATAATGTTTGAGACTACAAGAAGACATAAAAATGGCTAGTGTACTAAACAAATTCTTATGTTTTCTGAAGAATGTTGATAACTCTACTTAGTTGGCTTCTTTTTTCAAAATCATACAAATTGAACCCTAGCATCAATAGACTCTGTATATCAAGTTACCACAATTCAAGTTTCAACGATGAATATTTATCATGTGCATGTTTTAAATGGCATTCAAGTTTATGGTGCTTTTTTTGTTTATATGATATTATGTGATATTATAATCTCAATTCATGCTTCTAGGTTGCATATTATATTTTGTACCAACAAACCCAAAATGAACTGAACCCCCCTCCAAAATTTTTTGGCCGAACCGGTGAACCAAACCCCTGAACCCAAACCCAAACCTCATACAACCTCAAAAACTCTTCCAACACTCTTCATTCTACCTGCACAAACTTAATTGACCACCAATTATGTTTCCCTCTAACTTTACACACTTTTACTCCCTCAAACCTTTCTTTTTCATTTAAAACCCCTATTTTCCCAACTAGGGCATCATGCCATAACATACTTTTGACCTCCCCTATCCTTGTAGACCTTTTGAACAGATCAAAATCCACAAACTCACCCTATTTCCAACCTATTATAACTTATTTTCAAGCAATTTCTTCTTTTCACCTCTTCTAGCCTTGCTTTTAAGGGGCCTCAATTCTAAATTTTCAACAGAGGCAACGTTAGTAATATCTTCCAATGCATTTACCAATGCTATTTTCTTATTCCTACTCCCTATCATACTTACATCAGGCCCATATCACCAAGACACAGCCTGAACAATAGGTGGAATGGCCTATTTCAACATATTACACTCAAACCCTTGTATGAGCAAGTTCAGACCTGTTTCAAAAATCTACTTCTAAGTTGCTTGGAACTTAATATAATTCCACAAGAATGGATTCTAATCAAAGCTAAAAACATTCTACAATAATGGATTCTAATCAACCGTTGTGTGTATGTTTCTCTTTTTGATTGTTTTGCATGCCATCATAAGGGATCAAGCTGGTTGAACATAGCTCAAACCAATTCTGTGTGTTTGGGTGCGAAAGAGGACCATGCCTAACATAAATGTACCTATCGAGATGCGTTCAAGAAATTTTTTTGGTCACACAAATTGCAAAATGAAAGTTGCACCACTTTGCAACTTTACACTACTTGCATTTAACACTTTTTCCATCAAGTGAAAACTAGAAACCACAGGAAAAAAACTCTGAGATAACAAAAATCGAGATAGGTTATTGTAGAGGGGCCCAACATGATACCATAGGCTCAAATACAAGGTTCGTAAGCATCATGGTTTCCAAGTAATAGCCCACCAAAGATTGCCTCTATTTTGCACTTTGGACCCTTAAGGGATTCATCTAGTTGAATGTAGCTCAGAGTGATTCCGCATGTTTGGGTACAAAAGAGGATCATGTATAGCGTAAATGTACCCATTCGAATGCATTGGAACAGTTCATTTGGTCACACGAGTTGCAAAACAAAAGTTGCACCACTTTCCAACTTTCAACTACTTGCATTTGACAACTTTTCCACCAAGTGAAAATTCGCCACCACGGGAAAATGCCTCTGAAATAGAAAAAACTAAGAGAGGTTATTGTAGAGGGGCCCAATGCAATCCCATAGTATCAGCTGAGAAGTTTCTAAGCATCATGGTATTCGAGTAACAACATGTTGAAGTTTGTGGCCATTTAGCATTTTCGACCCTTAAGGGATCAATCCGGTTGAACGTAGCTCAAAGCGATTCTGCATGTTTAAGTGTGAAAGAGGACCATGCCTAGCATAAAAATACCTATTCAAATGCATTGGAATAGTCTGTTTGGTCACACGAGTTGCAAAACAAAAGTTGCAACACTTTGTAACTTTGCACTGCTTGCATTTGACATCTTTTCCATCAAGTGAAAATTGGACACCATGAGAAAACCACTCCAAGATAATAAAAACTGAGAGAGGTTATTGTAGAGGGGCCCAACATGATCCCATGTGATTAGATGAGAAGTTTCTAAGTGTCATGGTATCCGAGTAACCACATGTTGAAGTTTGCAACCATTTTGCACTTTGGACTCTTAAGGGATCAATCTGGTTGAACGTAGCTCAGAGCGATTCCATGTGTTTGGGTGCGAAAGAGGACCATGCCTAGAATAAACATACCTATTTGGATGTGTTGGAATAGTCCATTTGGTCACACAAGTTGAAGACCAAAATTTGCACCACTTTGCAACTTTCAACTAGCATTTGACAACTTTTTTCCCAAGTGAAAATGTCTCCTAGATAGTGAAAACCAAGAGAGGTTATTGTAGAGGGTCCCAATGCGATCCCATAGAATTGGATGAGAATTTTCTAAGTGTCATGGTATCTGAGTAACAACAAGCTAAAATTTGCAGCCATTTTGCATTTTGGACCCTTAAGGGATCGATCTGGTTGAACATAACTCAGAGCGATTCTGCGTGTTTGGGTGTGAAACAAGACTATTCCTAGTGTAAAAATACCTATTTGGATGCATTGGAATAGTCTGTTTGGTCACATGAGCTGCAGAATGAAAGTTCACCACTTTGCAACTTTGCACTACTTGTATTTGACATTTTTTTCCATCAAGTAAAAACTGGACACCACAGGAAAACCACCCCAAGATAACAAAAACTGAGAGAGGTTATTGTAGAGGGGCCCAACATGATCTCATAGGATTAGACAAGAATTTTCTAAGAACCATGGTATTTGAGTAACAACATGCTAAAGTTTGTGGCCATTTTGCACTTTGGACTCTTAAGGGATCGATTCGGTTGAACATAGCTCAGAGCGATTCTGCATGTTTGGGTGCAAAAGAGGACCATTCCTAGCGTAAAAATACCTATTCAAACATGTGGAATAGTCTATTTGGTCACATGAGTTGCAAAATGAAAGTGGCACCACTTTGCAACTTTGCACTGCTTGCATTTGACACTTTTTCCATCAAGTGAAAATTGGACACCACGAGAAAACCACTCTGAGATAACAAAAATTGAAAGAGGTTATTGTAGAGGGGCCCAACATGATCTCATAGGTTTAGACAAAGATTTCATCAACACCATGGTTTCTGAGTAATACCCCATCAAATGTTGCTACCCTTTTGCACTTTGAGATTTAATGTTTCCTTGAACTGTACGGTTCCGTACAAGGTGATTGTGCTCTCTTTTTTATGGAATTCAATGGGCAGAAAATTTAACTCCATTTTAGTTTTGGTTTGGTTGGATTTCAAGTATTTTTTTTATTTTAGAAGCCAGTTACTGAGGGTCGGTCTGTATACCTTGTTTTAAGGGTTTTGAGTGTATTAAAATGTCATATTAAGTCTTTCACCCACTATATGCTTCTATAACTCAATGGAAGGCTTAGTTAGGGTTATAAAACATGTGTGCAAAGTTTTGTGTGCAAGGGAGGAAAATAGAGGGTTTTTAGGTGATGCCCTGGATGTCAAATGGTGCATTTTTTAGTGGAAAATGGTGGTTTAGTGCTAGGGTTTGAAGAAATATTTGGGGGCAGCAATATCTCTTCAACTTTTAAGCTTGTGTAGACTTTTTTGGAGGTGTTTCAAGCTTTAATTGGCTATGGGAAGGTTTGGAGTATGGATTTTCAATAAACCCTTGGCTACCTTGTCAAAGAAGAGGGTTTTGGGGTTTGTTATGTTAGAGGGATTATTGATGTAATTCAAGGTGGAGGAACTCTTTTCAACATCAACTAATCAATTCTCAAACAATGAACCCAATCTTTGATCACTAAAACACCCGATTTCTCAAAACACACTCAAAAGGATTTTAGCCTTCAATATTCAACAAATGAATTTATCCTACTGCTAAGGCCATACAAAGGTCAAAAAATCATCACTAGAAACTTACCACAGTCCTACTACAAGATTCAAAAAATATCCCCATAAGTTTCTTTATGCCATCATGTGGAGAACCAACAAACTAACCTGCTAAAAGGCTACTAGAATTAGCCCACTTTTCCAAACAAAGTACCTTTTAAACTTCTTGTAATCACACAATCCCTTGGACAGTCACTAATTGTGACTCAAAACATAAAATTCACTGATCATTACACCAACACAAGGCTTCTAGGGTGTTATCCCAGCAAACCATCCCTTTTCATGCATAAAAATAGGGTTTTACTAGATCTACCATAAACTGGGCTTTCCAAACTTTGAAATTGTTTCCAACACACCTATTTAGGTTTGTATAGACATTCTACACCATTACCAAGCCAAATCCATCAACATTTCACTAAAAGCATTCATAAAACCTACATTTTCACATGCATTTTGCTCTGCCCAACCCTAGGGCATCACTCAAAACTGACCAAAATGACCTCTTAGCCTTCCAAATCCCCTATATAGTTTGATTACACTTTTTATGACCCATTCCACAAGAAACAATGTAAACATAAAGTGGAATGGGTCAAATCCACATTTTAGAAGACCCTCAATAAGCAAACAGTGTTAAATCAGGGGAGCAGTAGAGTACTAAAGAGAACTCACTCAATATTTTGTCTTAGAACCTCCAAAATAATGCAAACTAAAGCTACTTCACGCTACCACACAATTCAAAAGATTTTATAGCAAGAAGGACCTGCACGGGTCCATACAAGGGAAAGAAAGTTCAAAAAACTCAACAAAATACTGAGAAAACATTATTTTCAGTTTTGAATTTCTTCTATCAAGAAAATTACATTGTGTTTGAGCCTTCAAGAGGCTTTAAATATATTTTACAAATGATTCTAAATCTTTCCAATCATGCCTAACTATTTTTTTTGCAACTAACATGACTTACTACATTATAAATCAATTGGTCTAATATGACCTTATTCAATTGACAAAACTCAAAACACAAAACTAACTTAAGACTTCCATGAACCAAATTTTCTCAATAACCTTGGTGCCCCTACACCAAATTTCAATATTTCAATAAATCTCATTACAAGTAAATCTCATTACAATGCCTTAGGTACTTTGTTCTCACAGATATTTTACAATGTCACTCATACATTCAAGATTCTCTTATAATGTCTACATCGTAGGTTCTCATTATGAGGTTAACTTCAAATGAGTAACTTGAGATTCCCTCGCAAAACTTCACAATCTCTTTTATAATGGCTTCAAATCAGAATTGAGATTTTTCAAGATCATCAAAATAAGGATGTTCCATTGCTTTTTTGGCTGAGATTCTCTTTGACTGCTCATATATCAGCATTTTTTGCAAGGAGAGACCAATCAATTTTTAGTAGTTTAGTTACAGATACACAAAGTAAAAGAAGAAAAAGAAACAACATCCAAAATGGAAATGAAATGAAAATAGATGGAAGGAACTTACAAATAGGCATGACAGTCTCTCAACTTAGCCAGTCCTAGTCATACATCTTCACTGTGAGTTCCAAGATACCTATTGCACACAACACCTCTCATGAATAGAATATCTTGAAATTCGAGATGCTTTTATAATGTCTACATCATAGGTGCTCATGATAAGGTTTCTTATAGATACGCAAATAAATCTACATTGCTTTTTTGGCTGAGATTCTCTTAGATGGCTCATAAATCTGCATTCTCTACTAGGGAACACCAATCAATGTTTACCAGGTTACTTAGAGATATGCAAAGTAAAATAAGATGACAACATTGGCATCAAACAAATTAACATGCATACAAGTATAAATTAATAAGAACCATTGTGCATATACTTACAAATTAATCCAATGAACCATTTGGGTCTCCTCTATTCTTTATTGTGTCAAGTATTGCCTCATGGTCAAACTCATGGACCTTCCACAAGGTCTTGTTCAAAGGCCTACCCACATATTTGGCCAAACAAACATTGGATGCCACGACAAGGTTCGAGTAATGAAAAATCTTACAATGTGTGTCAAAGTCCTGAAACAACCACTATTTAACACTCTTATGTGGGTACCTTCTAAGCCACGTTCCAGTAACAACAACTGAGCCTATAGGGTATTCGATGTTTTCTCCATCTATAACTGGGGCTTCCAATTTCTTTTTGGCCTCAACACAATGACACAAGTAATAGTATGTTCCCTCTTCATTTTCTTCATCTGCAATAACTACATAAACATGCCCTACATTGATATGTGCAACAAATCACTTGAAATTAGTCAACATTACGAATACAATACAAAGTCAGATAACAATATGGAATTTCAAAAACTAAGCAAGTAGATATATTACCTAGTTGAACTAGATCTGATACGTGGTCAAAGTCGACTGATGATTCCATCTGTGTTAGTTCCAATGTCGTCAGAGGGTGATATGTGTGAAGTGGGCTAAGATAACCTGTCAACCATTTGTCAACCCCCTCCCCTAACTCATAATCATTCCGGGCTTGCATTGTACATGAAGAAAAAAAGCATGCCATCTTACATGTATTGATACTCCATGAACTTGCATTTGAGCTAAGGAAAAGTGTATCTCACTTGATCCTGTTACTATACAACAATCATCATATGGTGCAATGTTAGTATCATCCATCAACCAAAAAAATATATGAACTGAAGACGTACCTTCATTACCTAGACC
>VDFB02075321.1:393655755-393671959 GCA_007258455.2 Sequoia sempervirens
TAAATTAATATTTTTATGGTCAATTAATTTTAAAATAATTAAAAAATATTACAATTTAAATATTTATTTATATATTAAGGAAAAAAAGGTATAAAAATAGACAGATGACAAGTAGATGATCATGATGCACAAGATTTGAAAGATATTTAAGAACCTATACTAGAGTTATGAAATTATTATCTCTTATTAAAAATATAAAAAAGATATATCTGAACCAAAGTATTGATATAGACATGTTCCTATTGACGAGACTTGGGAAAATGGAATGAAGAGAATGAATCTCTAATATATCGCTAATGACACCAAAAAAATTCCAAGAGGTAGAATGAAATTTAAATCCAAGGTAAAATTAGACGAGGTGAGAATATCATAAGGATCTACAATTAGTAGTGGTTTAATTGAATAAATACTCATGCAACCATCTATATATAGTCCATGGCTAAAACCACTCCATGTCTTTACTAAAAAGATATAAGATGGCCCCACCCATTTGTCTCATATAAATTCATCTTAGATCATAATGGTGTAACTATAATAGGTTCATCAAGCTACTCAATCTACTCTTCAAAGAGAACTAGAGAGATTACTAGAAATGATCAAACAACCTTGTGACTCTATTTCTTAAGTAGTATAAAAAAAGGCACACCCTTGATAGAGTAGATAGAAATATCCACACAAATACCATTGAGTTAATGCTTAGAACCTTAAAAATATATTAGTGGAGAGAGGAAGAAAATGAAATTTTTAACTTTGAGTAGTTATAACATTGAGGTAGAGATATAGACATAAGAAATAACACTTTTACTCATTTGGACATAGGTTGCTTTTATTTTTACCCAATTTATTCACTCTCAATCCATTAAGGTTGCTCCTATTCTCTCCACTCTATAAATTCAAATGAATTTCTCTTTCTCACCTCTTTCCTTGGTTGAAACCATCCTATTTTATGTAAGGAAGCTAAGGTAGCAGAACATCTTCCTACACTAATATTGAGAGGAGGATAATGCAAAACTTTATAGATCTTTTCAACAATTACATAAACTTAAACAAAAATAAACATAAATATCTTGCATGCCACAACACAATGATTCGTGTGGGGGAAACCCTTTAGGGAGAAAAAACACACAATCCAAAAGCCACCTAATATATTATTTAGAAATCATGAAGATTACAATATACTTATAGAGAAAGCTTCTCACAAGAGTATCACCAACTAGAGATCTAGAAGCAACATGACTGCTATCAATCTCTTAGAATACATCACACTACATATCCATAATACAACACCCTCATAAAATAGTGTTTCCTTCTAGGGAAAGTCAAACCAACAAAAAATATGCACCGTCAAATATGAGACCTAATGATGAACAGTCTAGATTTACAATAATAAAATATACATAAAATTTGGCTTTTGAGGCATTTCCCCCAAGCCCTAACTAAGACACATAGCCCCCAAAACCCCCACTAGGGGGATGATCCCCCTAAACCCCTCATTGGGGGGGTACACCCCTACGCTTACCTATCAACAGTAAACCTTACGTAATTGCAAGGATGAGACACATTGTCCCAAGAAATCTCTCACTTATTGAACACCTTATAAGAGCAACGAGAGGGTGTATAAACATCATCTCTTAATTGCAAGGGGTAGAAAGGCCTATAGACTTTGAACACTATCTAAAAATATGTGTACTCACAAGCTTAGTTAAAGAATCAACAACATTCATCAAAGTCTCTACCTTAACTAGATTCACCTTGCCATCTTCGACCATATCTCTAACAAAATGATATTGTCCATCAATGTGCTTGGCACTGGCATGAAATGTCAGGCTCTTAGCTAGACATATCAATAGTAAACCTTATGTAATTACAAGGTTAAGATGAATTTTCCCAACATTATAGTGTCATAGAACTATGATTTTTAATGTCTTCACATCATAAGCAAACAACTCCACCATCCATGTTGATACTTCATCTATTTCCCTCTCCAATTTTCATTTGACCACTTGTGTAACCCTCAACACAACCTCCACCTATATTTAAAATTATGCATATCTCCCTTCTACCTTTATGGTCCATTCACCCTTACCTCTTGGTGTGATTTTGTCATCCACCCAACAAACCTAACGGTATCCCTTTGTAGGCACATTTTTCCATTATCCATTTTATTATCACCATATAGTTGCTAATAGAAAAATAAGACTATGGGACCAAGATGGAAATTTATAGGAAATAGAACGAGGTAAGATAAATTATAAGAAAACAAATTTATTGATTTTGAAAAGATGAAAGGCTATTCTTTATTTCTTAAGCCTTTTAGAATCAATGATAATGTGTTGTTGGTTCCAAAATGCTCTAATCGTAGGGATGAGTGGTATATTCACTTAAAATGTGAAGGTGCTTACAATTAATTTTTATGATACCATGTTGGAGTATCCAAGATTTGAATACAGACATCCATCTCTATAACTAAATTTTCATTTCACATAATTTTCACAAGGGGTACACATAGGTAATTTCTTCTAGATGTCCACCACACTCTTAACCCAACACATAACACATAACACATAAACATATATTAAACACTCAACAAGGGGGTCACCACAATGTACAACACCTAAGATTCATAATGGCACATGATTATTACACATGAGTATGCATCAAAAAGATCTTATATGTTGTCCACAAACCCTTTTCTCAACTTGAATTCCCAACATAACAACTAGTTGTACAAACATTCAAATTCATTAATTTCTTCACTGAGACATAACTAAGTCTCTTAAACAAGATAATAATTATTGTAAGTTTAGTTAATTCACCCAAAAATAATTCATTCATTTAATGAGACTAATACTCCTTAGGATCTTAAATTAAATGCATAGAGAGACATTATTTCCATTATTCATTCAAGACCTTCCAATTATTTCCTAATCTTCTTTTAGTGACAAGTATAACACATAACACTAACTAGTTATGACCAAAATATTTTTTGAGAGTTCCTAGTGTGGTAACTTAGGCTCTAATACCAACTGTCATTCCCAAAACTATCTACCAAAAACACAGCTAAGGACACAACACAAATTCTAAATTTTGACCACTACACATGACTGACACACAAAAGTTTGGTTCTAAAGCACACATTTTCTTAAAAAAAACATAACATAATTTGACCAATTATAGATTATAATATTCAGTTTGATACCTAAATTACTTAGGCAATCATGGTAGGGTTTCAAATGGAGACAGGGAATTCACATCATCGAGATAGACTTAATTAGTTCTACTAACTCATTAATAATTTAAAACATAATTCAAGTCACATGTTATACAAATAAAATATATCAATAATAATTTCAAACTAATAATGAAAGTATAAGACCTAAGGGCTAGACCTATTCTTTTGGGGCTCATCTCTGATGGACTTACCTACGTATTGCACAGAGGGTTCATAGTTTGACAACTTGAGCTTGAACCAACTCATACTTGGTTGATCAGCAATAGGATATATCCATTAGGTTAAAATGAGATTCTAACATCAATTTCAATTATAATCCACTAACACTTATACCAACTACAATAGAATGGAATTTCAAGATAAGGTTTATTTACAAGTACACATATAAGATTATTCAAAATTGACTATTAAACTACAAGACTTACTTGGTGTTGAGGAAATATATATTACTGTGATGGTAATAACTTAACAAAGAATTCTATAACTATCATTAGTAAAATAAAATTGTACCTACACACTCAAAGCATACAACAAGCATTACTACTCCACAAATATTAGCCAAAGTAATGGACAATCACCCAATAAGGTACACTATCATAAACAATATGTTGAAAGAATGAAGAATATTTTCATTAATGAGTTGTCGTTGATGTAAACACTACATGATGGATGTTAACATTGTGTTGAGGATGATTGTAGAAATGTTATTTTGCAAGAGGGTTTGATCCACATATAGAAACAGTTACACATTTTTGCTAAGTGTCTACACCAACAGTTTTAGTACACAGAGCCCTCTGGTAATTTGTTCTATATTTTTTCACCCTTACACATTTACTTTTGAGATTCTAATATGTTGTTTATGGGCATCAACAACATCTTCATGCAAAATTTCATTTGAATTGGATAAGTGGTTCAAAAGATACAAGTATTAGAAGATCGACATATCTACATAGTTTTATGTGTATTGGCTATAACTTAACTGGTTTGCACTCCTTCGCAGATTCAAGTTAGACCTTGTGATTTTTGGAGAATGTTAACAGGTGTCAATGAGTTATGTTTTCTAGTTGGCATGATATTTTGAGGTCCACATGTCCTATGGTGATGATCAATTGGAGTATTTTTCTTTTAGGTCCTATGCCTAGTCGACTTAATGTATGTAAAGAGTTGTGGAGATTAAATATGTAATGTGAATGTAAGAAGGATCTTTTATAGGTCCATGCTGACCTACATTGCATGTTTTTTAGTGCGAAGGGATTTTTATTTGAATTGGGTGTTGACAAGGTATGTTTTGTATGTTTTAGGGCTACATCTAATTAGGTCAATATAATTGATGTTTGTGATAGATTTTGGTATATAAAAGGTTGTTTCAAGTTTGGAGATTGAATTTGAATGTGTACATGATCTAAATGCAAGCAGTGATGTGAAATTTTGTAGAGTTGAGTGAATAAGTTGTGTGAATATAGAGAAGAGCAGAGATTTGTAATTTGAGTTGGATGAAATGTATTAAGTTAGTTTTTTGAGCTTCAAATGAATTGAATCCAACATATGGTAGATGCACTTTGTATCAGTTCAAATCTTGGTTGTGAAACCACTTCTTTCTATCTTTTTTTTCTCTATGAATAGTGAGTTCACTTGGACAATGATCCCACCTAGTAGTGAGCCTTTCTGTAATATCTTATAACTAGTTATATTACATTGTGAGATAATCCTTACCGTGGTTTTTCCCATTTTGGGTTATCCATGTAAAAATCCTAGTGTTCATTTGTTGTATGTGTTATAGATTGTTCATGTTTTCATTCCTTATAACTATTAAATATGCTTTGGTAATTGGATGGTTTAATAGAATATTGATTCACCCCCCCCCTCCCCTTAGTATTTTGAGTGTTCAACAATTGGTATCAAAGCTTGGTTCCTTGGAAGAAGTTTGACCCCTTTGGGAAGATCTTGGAGATTGAACACATGGCTGATAGAAAGTTTCCTATTCCTCCTAAAAAGATTCCTACTATTGGATACACAGAATTACATTGCATGCTTGACAAAGATGGAGAACTTAAAGTTGCTCTTGAAGATCTTGACAAAATTGAAGATGAAAATAGAGATCTAAAGGAAAATATTAAAGAAGCAAATGACGACATCATAAAATTGAGAGAGCAAATCAAGCAGTTCAAAGAAATACATAAGGAGGTCAATGAACAATTGAAACAAACAAATGAGAACGTCATCAGATTGAAAGTACAAGTGGAAGAAAAGAAAATAATTGAGGATTATTTGAATGCAATGCTAAAACGAAAAACTGATGAATGCATGAGGCTTGAACAAGAAGTGGTAAATCTAATATTAGATCTGGAGAAAGAAAGAAGTCATGAAGATAAATTCAAGAAAAGTTCTACAATGCTTGATGAGTTGATTGTAGGTCAAAAAGTGTCTAAAGACAAAAGTGGTTTGGGAGTTGAAAAAGGAGAAAGCTCAAAAGCAGATCAAAAACATTTAATGTAAAGAAGACCAATAAACCAAAGAAGATTGAAGACATGAAGAACAATGTCCAAATATTCAGAAACAAAGAAATGATACTAGAATACCCTCGGTTAGACAAACAAATGCTCAAAGGTACCAATCTTTCAATGGTATTTGTTATTCTTGCAATAAATTTGGACATAGAGCAATGGAATGTAGAAGTAGAATGAATTAGAATGTTTCATCTTTTAATGGTCAATGCTTTACATGGAAGAGGTCTGGACATGGAGCAAATGAATCCAAAAGTCAAATTATGAATGCATATAACAATGGTAGAATGATTCAATCTTTCAATGGTTATTGTTATACATGCTATGGATATGGACAGAAGGCTAATCAATGTAGATCTAGAATGAATGGAAAGAATGATGCTTAGAAAAATGTTGTATGTCACAATTGCAATAGACTTGGACATATTGCTAAATTTTGTAGAAGAAAAAATACAAGGATAATCTAGTAAAAAGGAATGAACCAGTTAAAAAGATTGATCTAGTTGAAGTAAAGAAGGAAATGGAAAAGATTTGGAGAAAGAAAGAGGAGACTAGAAATAAGGAAGAATCAAAGACTACAAATGAATATGTACCACCCTCCAGTGCAAATGTTTCCTCTGGGAATTGAACCTAGACATTGGCTTAGGGGGAGCAATAATAGATAATCAAACAACCCCTAACCGATATGAGGTGTCATGGCTTGGAACGATGATATGTGATGGAGATGAAAAAATGTAACCTTTTGATGAAGACATCAAAAGAAAACATGCAATTGTGAAGATTTGTGGAGTGATTTAGGGTTTATTGTTGCATAGAGAAGGGTTTTACTAGCTTTATTGTTTAGCACATTCATTGTGAATTAGGTTAAAATCGAAGGGTTATATATACCTACACTTAGTCAATTTAATTTACTTTTATGCATTTGGAGTGAGTAGAGTGTGTTGAATTGAATTCAAGAGATCAAATGTGATTTGTGAAGTAGAGCATCCAAACCCTAGTTCCAGTTGAGCAAGAAAATATATTTACCATTATCTAAAGCTAAATTAGAATTTTTTTCAAAGCATTTGAATTCAATAGAAATGGATACACCTATAGTAGTGAATGTGAGTGAGAAACCCCTACCAAAATTCAAGAAATGCCCCATAAAAATATTTGAGAACGAATCACACGGAGCTTTTTTGAGCATTCCATATAGGGTTTTTCCTAAAAAAGATACTAGGGCATACATCCACAAAAAATGGAAGAGTATGACCACATAAGATTTACAGACCTATGGACTGACCAACTGATTGGAGATGATTATCAAATCAAGCCTGAGTATGAAAACCTAGTGAATAAGAAACTAGACATCTGGTAATGGTTTCCATGTTTCATTCATGATGATGAAACTAAGTATGTGAGAATGGAATTGATTAGAGTGCATGGAAAATTCATATGGACTGACATGCCTGGTTTGATATCTAAGGAAGTTATAAGGGAGGTTACTCAGCTATGTGCTAGTAGACTTGTACCGATATTGAAATTTCTGAAAAGCAAAGATGTGATGGAGTTAGCTGGAGCTACATTTGATCAAAGAGCTCTCAATATGAACACTATCTAGAATATTTTAGTAAGATATGAAACTATGGTTATAGGATATAAGATATATTACACTAACAAAGAGAATTCAATGTTAGCTACAATAATTCATGTAGCATATGAGATGGTGGATAAGGGAAAGGACTGACTTTTGTGAGTTACTCAGGCAACAAATCTTTGAAAAATTGAAGCAAACTAAAGATAAGAAATACCCCCTCAAGTTTGGTTCTTTGGTAGTTTGTTTGCTATTATACTTTCTAAATGAGCTTTCGGGAAGAAGCAATGTCATATGGGATAAGAGAAAACTGATATCCCATAAAAACTTGGAACACCTACATAGCCTTGGCAATATGAAAGCTCAAGATGAAGCACTTATTGCATTCTTTGTAGTATTCCATAAGAGAATGCATGAAAGGTTGAGGATCCCTAATTCAATGGTGGACAAATATAAGGAGGATATCACATTCCTAATCATAATTGATGGATATATTATTGAGGCCCTATAGAAACCATAACTATCTAGATTCTACCACTTGGATATGAGAACAATGAGAATGAAGTCAATGGTTATGCTAACATATTACTAAAAATTCCTAAGGATACTACACAAAAAATATATGGAACATATGAAGAAAAATGCATGGAAGTGCATATAGAATTGTAGAAGCCTAAGATAAAGATAGTGGATGACTATTTCAAGAACAAAGGATTCACATAAGAACAATTGCAGGATACAAGAGCAAGAGAAAAGGGAGAAGCAAGAACAACTAGTGAGTCCACCAGATCTAGAAGATCTAGAAGAATTGCTTCAACCAATCTCCCTAGTATTCAAATACCCTCATAATTAGTTTCTACTACCAATAGAACTAAGAGGACAAAGACTAGTGATTTGGTAATAGAGGAACCTTAGGTGAAGGAGGCCACAAGGCCTAAAGAGAAAAAGAAAACTACTTCGATAGTCCCCTCTACTATTGCCACATCAAAAACAAGAAAATAAAAAGTTGTAAGAGAGAAGAACATGAGTGTGTTATCTAAAGAAGAGGAAGAGGATGAAGGTCCTCCATTGGTCTTGAGAAGAAGAAATGATACAAAGAAATAAAGAATAGATATTTTTGACACCTTAGATGAAGTGGAGATTGAGAAGGAAAAGAAAGCCTTTAAAATACATATGCACATGTAGATGAAGGAAAAGAAGAAAAAGAATACAGAAGAAGAAGAAAAAGAAGACAACTTCGGAGAGACCTCACAATCTAATGAAGTATTCAAGGGTATCATGCATTAAGAGATGCTGAGAGATACAACTACCTTATATAAGAATGCAAATGAGGTGGATAGAATCACCATAATAGAGGCAATCATCAAATACATTGTGATCATTGAAGCAGATATGGAGAACATCAAGAAGAAGGTTTCAAATGATGTGCAGAACATCTTAATGGAGAGGAAAAAAGAGGCAATTGAAAAGGAATAGAAGCTTTAGATCAGATGTGGAAAAAATTGGATTCTCCTTATCTGATTGTCATGTCCCAAACAAATTGGGCTAAGAAATGGAGGGAAAATATTTTAAAAGTGTTTTTAAACACTAAAACATTAACAAGCAATATTGAAATTATTTTTTCTGGCCGAATCCTTTTCAAGTTGGCATCTAATGCAAATTTGAATTTATTTTCTTGTCTTGGATGACCTATTGGAAGGCTCTAAGTAAGCTTGTATTTAAGGGAGGTTGTTGTTCATTATTAGCATCATGAGTTTGGAGTGGCATTGGCATGCATGCAATCTGGGAGGACATAGTCTCTCACCAAATTGCACTCAAGTCTAGACGTAGTCTCAGATCCTATGAATTCGTGTCGGTTTCCCTTTCATAGTGCATTTTCTAGATTTTTCATCTGCCAAGTTTTGTACAGAGTTTCTAAGCCATCTTGACTTTACCAGGAAATTGTGAAAGGAGTGATCATTATACTACATTCCAGATCCTACCACGAGTGAGAAGGGAGCAAGGATACATTATGATTCATTACCCTGACCGAGGCTAGGCTTTTGCCAAAGGCCACTTTCTATCCACCAGGAGTATAGTGATTTGGCTAGAGATAGACCTAGCGATCAACAACAACAAAATCTAACATCTAAAGAAGACAAATCATCTAGTTCGAGACTATTTGAGAGTTGGTCAACTGGTAGGAAGCAACGATCTTATTCCAAAAAATCACGTATTAGAGCATTGACACAAGGGATATCTGCTCTATCAGTAGCACCTAAACTAGTGATTTGTGCGCCTATTTTTAAGTCTGTTACACTATTCTAGGCATCACGCAATATTTAGTGAATGATTGTTCATGCATTTTGGATCTAGAAAATAGTATGTAACACTGATAAGTAGGAGGTATCACCTAGATGCAATGAGTGCTAAGTGGACCATTCAATATCATGAGAGATGGGTTCTTGTTGAACCACTACCCATGAAACATGGGTCAATGAGTTTGACTCGAAACTACACGGTTGAATCCTGATAGCAATATCATAGTATGTAACACTGATAAATTCCATTAAATATATTTGAGCTATGATTTGTACTTGAATTTTAATTGCAATTATTAATAAGTTATAGTTGTACTCAGTGTAGTGATTATTGTATAACCAATACAATGTGTGATTTTGATTGCTATAATCTAAGTGCTTGAGGCATTTCCATTTGCATAAAATTTCTAAAATATGAGTGATTTTTCCATATCAGAATTTTGTTTGTTTGGTGAAATAAGTGCCAAGCTTCTTACAGTGGTATCATAGCATTGATTCTACCTTCTTGTGGACAATTAGAGATATATATAATTGAGCCAAATATATTTAAGGACCATAGAGAGAGAGAAAGAGGTTAGAGGAATCTACTCAGAGCACTAACAAGGGAGTTGGAGGCAGAGGTAAGAAGCAGATGGAGGAGCAAAATAATGAAATCAAATCCTTCATGGAGAAACAAGATCAAGTGAATTAGATGTTGTTACAAATGATGTAGACCCTCGTTGTTGCAATAACCAGCAACAAATCAAGAGCTAAAAATGCTAATAAGGGAAACTTTGAGTGATTTTGAGGAGGGAATAATAGTAGAATATCAAGAGGATCCACTCTCAAACCCTCCCATCCCAAATTTTTTCCAAGAGAAGAAATACCACATGAAGGAGAAGATCAAAACTAGCCTAACTTTAGTAGTATTGTGCAAGATTACATGAAGTTGGATGTTGACACTCAAGTAGCAATCCCCTTTGATTAGTTCAACAAAGCTAGGCAGGGATTTGGAAATGATGGGAGACAACATTTGTAGCGAGTGAACAAAGATCTTCAATATAAAGTCAGCAAGCTCACACTCCCTACATTTAATGGCTCAAGGAAGGTTACTACAAATGCATGGGTGCAAAATTTGGATAAATATTTCTCTCTCAGCCCTATGACTGAAGATGAAGCTATCAAATTCACCATTTTGTACTTGGAAGGAATAGCTCACAAATGGTGGCACCATGGTATTGTGACTCAGGAGTTTGAACTTGTGACTACATATGCATATTTCACACAAAAGTTGATGGAAAGGTTTGATAGAAGGGATCTAGAAGTGTACTTCCAAGAGTTGACAAGATTGAAGCAACTTGGTACCATGGATGAGTATGTTTTAGAATTCTAGAAGATAGTTGTCATGGTTCCAAACATTTCGGATAAAAGGCTTATGTTCCTTTTCATCGAAGGTCTATCAAATTGGTTCAGGAGTTTGGTAAGGGATTTGTAGCCAACATCATTAGAAGAAGCCATATGAAGGGCCCTAAACCTGGAAGACTCCTCCAAGAAGGATAAACCCATGACCAAGGGCTCATTGACAAGGTAGCTAAGGAAACCTTTCCCTAAGGTTACTCCTCCACCTAAGGTCTTTCCTTTGAATCCAAGCAGAATAGACATGTCTAGGAATGAGCTTCACCAAAGAGGTTTGTGTTATCATTGTAGGGAATCTTGGACTAAAGGCCATAGATGCTTGGGAAAAGGGAAAATCCACTACATTGAGGTAGCCCCCGATGATGATGAAGTAGAGATTAAGGGAGGAGAGTTAGAGGAAGTGACTAATGAGGATGAGCCAGAGATAACCATGGAAGGAGAACATATGGGAGGCACTCTTGCAACACTTTCAAGAGCACCATGATACCATTTTGTTTGTGTTAGAGGGTTTTCCCAAGGACAGAGAGTGACAATATTGATAGACAATGGAGCCACTCATAAATTCATTGATAAGAGGAGCGTAGCCAAGTTACAATTGAAGGCATAAGACTTTGAAGGATTTGATGTTTTACATCCTTTCTTGCATTAGTTGGATTCAACAAATGAAGATAATCTTAGGAGGACATAGGATGAAAGATGATTTGTATGTTGTTGATAACGGGGGTACAAATGTGGTGTTGGGGGTACAATGGCTACATTCACTTAAGGAGTACACCACCATCTACCAAACCATGGAATTGAAGTTCAAACATGATGGGAAAGAGATCGTCCTTCGAGGCCTCTCCAAGAATGGGTCGATGGTGGTTTCAGCTAAGATAATGGATTGATCTTTTCAGAGAGATGAGGTAGCTTGGGTGGTAGAATGTTTGATCATAGATTCGAGACCTCTAAGGGAAGGGGGAGCTTACCTCATCGACATCCGGTCCATTCTAGAAAAGACATGCAAGGTATTCCACAAGATTCCTATCGGCCTACCACTTGATAGAGGATTCTAGCATGTGATCGAGCTTGAGGAGGGAGCCAAGCCTTTCATCACCACTCCCTACCAACACCCTAGGATGTACAAAGAGGAAATTGAGAAGGAAATCAAGGAGGTGTTGGACATGTGGAACATTTGTCCAAGCTCTATCCATTTTGCTTCATCCATAGTATTGGTTAAGAAGAAGGATGGGACGTTGAGGATGTGCATTGATTATAGAGCACTCAATAAGAAGACAATCAAGAACTGCTACCCCATTCATAGGATCGATGAGTTAATAGATGAGCTCCATGGGGCAGTATATTTCTCCAAGATTGATTTGTGTTTGGGGTATCATCAAATTAGAGTAAGGGAGGAGGATGCACATAAGACAACTTTTAGGTGCCGCAATGGGCACTATGAGTTCTTGGTCATGCCATTTGGGTTGACCAAAAGTCCTGCCACCTTCCAGTCATGTCTGAATTAGGTATTCACTGTACAGTTGAGGAAATTTGTTTTGGTTTTCTTTGATGACATCCCGATCTATAGTAGGAGATGGGAGGATCACTTGAAGTATATAGAGGAAGTTCTTGACATACTTGAGTGTCATTCATTTAAGGCCAAGATGTCAAAGTGTGATTTTGGGATGAAATGTTTTTGTTGACTTGGGGCATAATATTAGTGCTCAAGGGGGTTAGTGTTGATGAGGAGAAGATCAAGGAAATTCAGGATTGCCTAGACCCAAGAGCTTGTCACAATTGAGGGGATTTGTGGGCCTATGCAGTTACTATAGGATATTTGTGAGGGGCTTCTCACAAATTGCACCTCCATTGACCAACTTGACAAAGAATGGGTCATTCTCGTGTATTATTGCAGCACAACAATCTTTTGATAAGCTTAAGGAGGTAATGAGTTCATGCCCTATTTTGGCTATTCCATATTTCTCACTTCCATTTGTACTTGAGTGTGATGCTTCAGGAGAGGACATTGGGGTAGTTTTGATGCAAAATAAGCATCCCATAGCATATGAGAGTAGGAAGCTCACATATTCAAAGAAATCCTTCTCTATTTATGAAAAAGATATGTTGGCTATCATGCACGCTCTTGCCAAATTCAGACAGTACTTGTTTTGTGGAAAATTTGTGGTGAAAACGGATCATAGCAACCTTAAGTTCTTCCTCAATCAGCGTGACTTGAATGATAGGCAACAAAAATGGGTAAGAAAACTCCAAGCTTATGATTTTGATATATTGAATATGTGAAAGGAAAGAACAATGTGGTGGTTGATGCTCTATCTACGAAGCCTTTTTTATGCTCTATGTTTGATATATATGTTGATTGGAGGATTTCCATAATAGCGGAGTATGCCAAAAATTCCTTTGCTACTGATATTTTGGATGGGAATTTACTTGATGATAGGTACAAAGTGATTGAAGACCTCATCCTCTACAAGGAACGAGTGTATCTTGTACTCAACTCCAAGGTCAAGGAAAAGATTATGAGAGCTTGCCATGACACACCTCTTGTTGGTCATCCAGGTTTCTACAGGACATATAAGAAAGTAAGACAACGTTTTCATGGAAGGGATTGAAGAATGATATATTGTAGCATGTTAGGGATTGTGTGGTGTGCCAACAAAACAAGACCAAGCATACTTTACAAGCTGGTTTGTTGCAGCCACTACCCATTCCACATTAGAAATGGGAAAGCATATCAATGGATTTCATCATTGGATTGCCTAAAGTACAAGGTAAGGATTGCATTTACATGGTTGTGGATAGACTCACAAAATATGCTCATTTTCATGCCATTACTTTTGAATTGAAGGCTCCTCAAGTTGTTGATCTATTTTTTAAAGAGATATTTAGACTCCATGGTTTTCCAAAAAACATCGTGAGTGATAGGGATAGCAGGTTTATCAATTTATTTTAGCAAGAACTCTTTCGCTTGGCTCACACAAAATTGACTCCAAGCACAAGTTATCATCCTCAAATGGATGGGAAAATTGAGATAGTGAACAAATGGATTGAGGGGTACCTAAGGAACTACATGATAGGACATCAATCAGCTTGGATGAAATGGATACATCTAGGGGAATTTTATTACAACACCACATCACATATCCATCAGTATGTCTCCTTTCAAAGCACTTTATGGATATGTTGCTACTCCCTTCATGGATTTGGTTCTTGCGGATAGTAGGGTGCCAAGTGTTAAAGACGTGGTGTAGCAAAATTTTGATATCTTGAATGCACTCAAGGAGAACCTACAACGTGCTCAAAATTAGTAGAAAATATATGCTAATTGGCATAGGTCTGAGAGGGTTTTCGAGGTTAGAGACATGGTATACCTTAGATTGTGACCCTACCGAAAATCCACACTCAAAGGGAATGGAGTAGAGAAGCTAAAACCCTAATTTCACGATCCTTACAAGATCCTAAGGAGGATAGGGGAAGTAGTTTATGAGCTAGAGCTTCCCAAGGATAGCAGGATACACAACATTTTCCATGTCTCATGCATTAAGAAGGCACTTGGATAGCATATTGCACCTTCCACTGATTTTCCTCCTCTTGATGATGAAGGAAATTTTATTTTGGAGCTCGAGACCATGCTAGATGTGAGGGAGAAAAGGTTGTGAAACAAGGTTATCCCTAAGTAATTGGTGAAATGGAAGAATCTTCCTACCAAAGATGCGACATGGGAGAGTGTGCAGATCTTTTAGCATCCCAACTTGAGGTTGGTTGAGGACAAGCAACAATTTGGTGGAGAGGACTGTCATGTCCCAAATAAATCAAGCTAAGAAATGGAGACATAACATTTTAAAAGTGTTTTTAAACACTAAAACATTAATAAATAATATTTAAATTAATTATTTTGGTTGACTCCTTTTCAAGTTGGTGTCCAATGCAAATTTGAATTTATTTTCTTGTCTTGGCCGACCTATTGGAAGGCTCTAAGTAAGCTTGTATTTAAGGGAGGCCATTGTTCATTATTGGCATCATGAATTTGGAGTGGCATTGGCATCCATGTAATCTAGAAGGACGTAGTCTCTCACCAAATTGCGCTTAGGTCTAGACGTAGTCTTAGATCCTGTGAATTCGTGTTAGTTTCCCTTTCATAGTACATTTTCTAGATTTTTCATCCACCAAGTTTTGTGTAGAGTTTCTACGCCATCTTGACTTTACTAGGAAATTGTGAAAGGAGGAATCATTATACTACATTCCATATCCTACCACGGGTGAGAAGGGAGCAATGATACATTGTGATTCATTACCTTGGCTGAGCCTAGGCTCTGGCCAAAGGTGACTTTCTATCCACTAGGAGTATAGCGACTTGGTTGGAGACAGACCTAGTGATCAACAACAGCAAAATCTACCATCTAAAGAAGACAAAACATCCAATTCAGGACTATTTGAGAGTTGGTCAACTAGTAGGAAGCAACGATCTTATTCCAGAAAATCACAGATTATGGTGCCCACAAAAGGGTTATCTTCTCTATCAGTAGCGCTTGATCCAATGATTTGTGCACCTATTTCTAAGTCTGTTACACAATTCTAGGTGTCACACAATATTCAGTGAATGATTGTTCATGCATTTTGGATCTGGAAAATAGTATGTAACACTGATAAATGCCAGTAGCTATATTTGAGCTATGATTTGTATTTAAATTTCAATTGCAATCATTAATAAGGTATAGTTGTACTCAGTCATATGGTTATTGTATAACTAGTGCAATATGTGATTTTGAATGCTATAATCTGAGTGCTTGAGGCATTTTTTCGTTCGCACAAAATTTCTCAACTCTGAGTGTGATTTTGCCATATCAAAATTTTGTTTGTTTGGTGAAATAAGTTCCAAGCTTCTTACATTGATGTTGACAAGGCCACATTGGCCCAAGTCTACAGTAAAGAATTTAGAAAAAAAGAGAGTCACAATTCTAATGGGAAGAGAACAAGGTGAGTTTGAGAAAATGTAGAAGAAAATAGAGGAAAAGATAACAGAAATAGCTCAGAAGTATGGCATGATTCCCATTGCCTCCTCCAACAAAGAACGAGATCTAGTAAATGAAGACATTAGAGTTACTAATACAGAAGAAAAACTAGACAATACTCCACATGGAATAGATGAACCAATGCAAGGAAACGTTGAAGATGAGATTGTTGTTGAAGGAGAAACTATGAT
>VDFB02075321.1:393672059-393718468 GCA_007258455.2 Sequoia sempervirens
ATATGTTGTTTTCCATGAATAGTGTAATTTATGTATATTGTGTACATTTTTTCCCTTTTTGTTTGGCTTGGATTTGGTTTTATTGGTTTTCTTTGATTTGTTGTCTATTTCTCTAGAGTTTTATAGGATCTTGCCTTGTTAATGTTGAACAAGCATCCCCAATAGGAGCCACTAATGGAACTTTGAAATTTTTTCCTTAGCTTTTGGCTTTTTCCCCATTTTTTGAGCTTTTAAATGGTGTACTTGTGCTAGGGCTTGTTTAACAATTCCTAGGGTTTATTTTATACTAAAAACCCTCCTAAAACTCTAGTATCCATGTGCCCCTTTCAATTTTGTACTAATTTTGTGTTGACCTTCTATTTCCAATTGTCAATCATCTAAGTAACAAATTATGTGTTTTATCTTCATCAATTTACTAGCCTTGTTGACTTGTGATCACTTGCTAATTCATTACCCTTTCTAATATTTGGTTGAAATATTTTATAAAATCTTAAATCTGAAATGTCTCATAGTTTTATGTTCCCCTCATTACTTAGGCTTGTCCCCTTTTAAACACAAATTTAAGTTTATGTTCTTATTCAATTCACTTAAGCCTTAAGAGTGTGACCCACCTTAGACATGTGTCACTCTTGCATTGCATCATGTTCTTCCTTTGCATTGTATTCTCAATCTTCTAGTGCATGGATAAATTGTGCTGGGTAATCCTAATGGATATTGGACACATGTTAACATTGTATTACAATGCATTTCCTTAGTGCATCACATTCTCATAAAAAGAGCGCATAGTGAAATTATGCTTGGCTTGTTATGTCACAATCTAGATAGGTTTCAAGAAGAGGTTGTAGTGCATGGCTATAATACATCACAATTTCATATCCTCAACACAAAGAAAAAAATGTGCTAAGAATAGGACACTAAGATTGTGACACTTGGTGATATCCTATTACATTATGAGACCTCTTTGACAGGGTGATCCCACAATAGTGGTTTACAATTTTTGGCCAAACTGGACACTGAAATATTTTTTTTTAACTAAATCTTCACTTTCGGGCTCCTATAGCGGCTAAACCGTGTGGAATTTGAAAATGATGCAAACTAGAGTTTTGTGACATTTTTTCTATAGATTCTAAATATAGTTTTTCTCAAAATTCTGGAATCAAATTAACTTCTTTTCCATCTCCCTCAAAACTAAGGTTTTTCGTGAACAACATTTTAAAAGTGATGCTCACTGTGATAACGATAACTTTTTTTTCCATGAAGGATAAATTCCACCTTTAGAATTTATATTCCTAACTCCGATATCTAGTGCTTCCACTTGGTTAGATAGTTTTATTGAACATTTTTCTTTAATCAAGTTTTGAATTCAAACCATACCATAATTCAAATACAGCTTGATCGTGATAACGCTGCAACTTTCGGTGAGCGTATCAAAAATTCAATTTTTTTCTTTGTTGGATCACACTCTAACATCTGGTGCACTAATATTTAATTTTTTTTTGATAATATGCTATTTTCCACATGTGTAGAACAAAGAGCTTGATTTCCTCGTGAAAACCTGGCTACTGACGGTGAAATGCACAAATATAAATAATAAATTAAATTTATTTAAAACACCTTTTCGGGGAAGCTTATAATAAGGACTACATACTTGCAAAAATAAATTTTAAATGAATTCATTTGATCCCCCCAAAAGGGAAATCAAAAGTGGTTTTTTATCAGCATTTTGATAGGTGTAAAGGAGACTCCATTATAGGTATGGTTTAAAACTAGCGGGGTTCTATCCAAGGGGGTTTGATTTATGGTAATTTGATCAAACCCTCTTCAATTGGAATTATTTAAATGGAACTTTTTAAGGCTTAAATCATTATATTTTCTAAAAATATGTGATTTCAGCAAAAATCAGATCCTCCCAGAAATTGTAAACCAACTTTGTGGGATCACCTCACATCACATTCTTCAAAATTGAGTGCATACAAAAAATGTGATGGGTATATAAAAAAGCACACCCAGGATAAGTGTTAGTATCTCACTCCATTGTAGGAGCTCTTTGAAGTGCATTTTCATGTTTCAAGCACATAAGGAAACTTCAATATGGTAACAACCTATCAAATGAAGACATTTGCTCAAATATTATTGTAGCACTTGGGTCCTTCATAGCACAATTTCCCCTTAGCAGCACAAGTGCATTATGCGATGTAAGGATGACATCAAAGCAAGACATGTGCATCATTTGATTGCATCACATGGCCTTAGTGTATAACACTTTTAGTTCTTCAATACATAACCAAAATGTGATCAACTCTAAAAGGAAAGATAGGGATGTGTGTCACTCTTAGGATAGAGCACAAAGAGTCCTCACATCACCATTTTATAAAATCTTTTTCAAATGGAAATTATGATATAAGGAGGGCTTGCAATAGTCATTGATATGTTTGTAAAGAAATTTGATCAACAATCTGAATTCAAACTGGAATGACTAGCTGGTGGAAGATCTATTTCACATGTGTGAACCATCATGCTACATTTATGACATAACTACTACTTTTCAAGATCCATAAAACATTGAATTGCTTCATTTTTCATAACTATTGCAATCATATTCAATCTATCTTGGGAATGGAGCTCTTAGAAGGAAAAATTCAAATGGAGGAAGTTAGAGTTTCATTCAAACTCTCGAGTAAGTAGCCTAATCTATCTATAATTGCAAAAAATTGTTAGAATTGTTCAAGGGAAAGAATTTTAAAGGGTTTCTTGGGTTATTAGCATTTCTTGTTTGAATTTTTTGAAATAAAGTATAAAGCCCTAGGATTTTTGAAGTCATTATATAAAACCCTAGTCACACAAAAACCCTAAAATGAGTGAAACAAGTACAAATTCTAAGGGAATGAAGAGGTTTATGGAAGATGACCTCATTCAACAACTCCATGGTTCACAAAAATAGGGAAAACATGCCCAAGGTGTTAGTGTTGTCACATACATATTATAGGATATGGCTAAGAAAATTGGGGATGGTGTCATCCCAAAGCATGGTTGGGCCTTATTTGAATATGCGTACAAGAGGGGTCAGATGACTAGACCAACTTCAAATTTATGGAGTTCAGATTTGGGAAAATTGGTGGTCCCCGATGTATTTGTCAATGTGGACTCAGTAAAGGCCTTGGAAAGTTGTTATGATCCTAATAGCAGAATGATCAGAAGTAATAAGGGATCACCTCTTCTCAAAATTTCAAGGGGATAGATAATTGAGACATTTGGCTTCAACCTTGCAGCTAATGTCACAATTGATTTTGGATAATTATGTAGAGAGTATGAAAAAGACAAGCATAGTTATAGGGTATTATGGCTTCAAAAGCACAAAATAATGGATACCAATAAAAAAATGTTATATTTACTCCTAGGGAGGTGGAATCCTTCAGCTATGATGAATTTGAAAATTAATTTTCCAACACTTATTTTTCCCTATGCCAGGTCCTTGGAAAGGACTATGATTTGAGAATGCCTATTTTCATGATGATGTTGGCAACAAACATTCAACATAGGGATGCCAATAAATTTTTTGATTTTTCTACATTTATTGCAAAAGGTATTCACAAACAATTGATAGCCTTGAAAGACCCTAAGGCTGGTTAGTATTTCAGATGGTATTCTTTATCATTGGATATGATTATGTTCAGTGGAGAGAAAACATGGAAACAAGTGCTAGAGTTGCAAACACATGATGATAAAGGCATAAAATTACATGTTCAAATGTGGACACACATTTGGGGCCAACATTGCAACAATTCAAGTTTCTTAACTTTTGAAAATACACCTGTCTTAAATATATTGAATAAATTGTGAATTATTCTTTGGGTTGTGTGACTAACCTTGAGTTCAACAAATGTGTCAACTCTAATACTTGGTCCTTTTTAATATGATATTATGGGTGATTTCCTCCATTTGTGGATGTGCCCCAATATGAGTGTTTATTTATGCTATTATGTTCATTCTAATGGATTTTTTATTTGGATCATCATTTTATGCTTGCTTTTCTTAGCTATCCTTTTGTGATATGCTTGATATATGTTAACTTCATGATTGGCATGAGTGTATACCCTTTCCCAACATGTCTTTTATGAGTTTTTATGGGCCTTGTGGCATCTCCTAGCATGGTAGGAGTGAATCTTGTTGGTTTCATGCAGTAGGATGGCATGGAAACCACCATTCGGGTTCAAAGGTTCAAAGAGAAAATCGCCATTAGTATCATCTTTTCATTCATTCATTGATTTGTAACTAGTTTATTTGAACATAATTTAAATGTTAAATGGAATTTGAGTCCTTCCATATGTAATTTTAATGTCTTTCAATGTAATTATTAAAGTGGACTTCTCTCATGAGATGGCTTATAACTTGTGTTTGAAAGTTGGTGTTTTAGCCTAGTCATGTGTCTCGATGTTGGTGTCAAGCGTGATCATGAATTCTTATGAATTTAATTATTCCTTGGAGGCTTAAAATTAACTTAGACACATTTCATTTGGTGTTTAAAATAAATTTCTAAGTCAAATTTCACAGTTGGGAGGATTGGTATTGTACCTAGACAACCCTGTTATAAGCCAAATTAATCCAACCTTCCAAAAACTTGTCTAAGTGTGTTGGGGAAGCTTGGTGGACAGTGGGGCAACCTATTTTGAAGGTTAAATCCCAAAATTTTCACTAAGTGTGTTTGGGTAGCCTTGTTTTGGGCGGGGGAGACCTTGTTCCCATACATTCTCTAGAATGCAAAACTTCTTAACTAGGGTTAGATAAGAGTTTTCTAAGCGTTCTCCCCTTGTGAAATAATTGTTGTGCCCTTTCGTTTGTTTGTGGTGCTTGTTTTTGTTGACTGGGTCTTCAAAAACCTAGTCAAATTTTCTCAATTTTAGGACACGTTAGGTCCACTCATTTTTAGGACCTCGAATGGGTAAAACATGTAAATGAAAGTCGTTCATCATGGTCCTAGGGCTCTATTGATATGTGGAACTTTTCCTTAAGTTTTTTCATTGAGGAATTATGGGTTCCCATGCCTCATTTTATTTGTACTCTTTTGAAGTTGGTTGTTTGACAAACCTAAGCTAAGGGAGATCATGCACTTTGTCTTGTGAGGTCTTGGGAAGGTTTTAAACCTTCATGGTTGTTATTGCTAGTGTTCAGAACACTCCTCATAGATCTCAATGGTTGTGTTATAGTATCTTTCCATTTGTGTGATGTCACGCTATGGTGGGATATCTTGGAAAGCATGTGGTTTTTCTAGAAGTGGCTATTGTCATTCCACTTAGTGGAGAGTTTGTATCTCCTAGTTTTAAATCCTTTGGTGAAGGTTTTTCCTTGTGTTGGTTGGTTAATCTAGTCTATATTTGGATTGGAGGTTGATGGTTTCATCATCCTATTCTAGATTTGTGCTGCGAGAGAACATGATTGTGTGTTGTAGATGATCATCATGTTGGAGATGTTCCTCCTCTCTCTTTTTCTTTGTGGTGAATTTATCCCACAAGTGGTTAGTCTTCTATTGTTTCCACCTTTTTATGCAATGGTGATGTCATCTTGTTGTTTTTCCTTGTGTCATGGTGTTCATGTGACACTTGTGTGCACCTTGCATGCAAGTTTGACGTGTTATGTTGTATCCTTGGTGTTGTGGTTGTGTTTCAAAAAAATTGTGTGGTCAAGTTTTTCCTTGTGCTTTAGGTGGGGAATTACATGATATGATGTTTTGAAAATTAAATTCTACAATAACTCCACACTCGAATGCTCTTGTCTTGGTAAGGATTGCTTAATAATGATCTTGATTTCCAATTCTTGCTTCTTAGATCTCTTTATTAGATTTCAAATGATGAGATGGCTATGTATTTATACCAAACTAGTCTAATTTCCATAAATTAAATCCTAATAGCTAACATCTAAAATTTGAAATTCAAATAATAAAATGTCAACTCTGACATATTAAAATTTGTAGACATAAAAGGGGGACAAAGTTGCTTAGGGCACCATTTTTCTAGCCCTAAGTGGGGTGTAAAGTGTCAAGAGAAAAATATTAAATGTTTGTACCTAAGTTTTGTACATGTGATTTCTTAATAAATGTTCAAATGGGCCACATAATGCATAATTTAGAACATTAGATGTACAATTAGGTCCATGCACATAGTAGGGAGCAAAATCTATTATGAAATTGTCAATGGTGATAATTTATGATGCTACAAAAATACAAAAAAAAATTAATAATAAAGTATTAGTCGTGGATTTCTCCAACTAGATTGATACCATTAACTATAAATAGGGTGTACAAATGAAAAATGATATCCTTTTATGATATTGTGTTCTAATTTTGAAGAGTAAAACTAAATAGAAGAGTTTCTCATGATCTCTTAGAGTTTAAATTACGAGACCCTAGGTTAGAATTGATAAAATATTTATAGAGCTATTAAATTAATATTTTTATGGTCAATTAATTTTAAAATAATTAAAAAATATTACAATTTAAATATTTATTTATATATTAAGGAAAAAAAGGTATAAAAATAGACAGATGACAAGTAGATGATCATGATGCACAAGATTTGAAAGATATTTAAGAACCTATACTAGAGTTATGAAATTATTATCTCTTATTAAAAATATAAAAAAGATATATCTGAACCAAAGTATTGATATAGACATGTTCCTATTGACGAGACTTGGGAAAATGGAATGAAGAGAATGAATCTCTAATATATCGCTAATGACACCAAAAAAATTCCAAGAGGTAGAATGAAATTTAAATCCAAGGTAAAATTAGACGAGGTGAGAATATCATAAGGATCTACAATTAGTAGTGGTTTAATTGAATAAATACTCATGCAACCATCTATATATAGTCCATGGCTAAAACCACTCCATGTCTTTACTAAAAAGATATAAGATGGCCCCACCCATTTGTCTCATATAAATTCATCTTAGATCATAATGGTGTAACTATAATAGGTTCATCAAGCTACTCAATCTACTCTTCAAAGAGAACTAGAGAGATTACTAGAAATGATCAAACAACCTTGTGACTCTATTTCTTAAGTAGTATAAAAAAAGGCACACCCTTGATAGAGTAGATAGAAATATCCACACAAATACCATTGAGTTAATGCTTAGAACCTTAAAAATATATTAGTGGAGAGAGGAAGAAAATGAAATTTTTAACTTTGAGTAGTTATAACATTGAGGTAGAGATATAGACATAAGAAATAACACTTTTACTCATTTGGACATAGGTTGCTTTTATTTTTACCCAATTTATTCACTCTCAATCCATTAAGGTTGCTCCTATTCTCTCCACTCTATAAATTCAAATGAATTTCTCTTTCTCACCTCTTTCCTTGGTTGAAACCATCCTATTTTATGTAAGGAAGCTAAGGTAGCAGAACATCTTCCTACACTAATATTGAGAGGAGGATAATGCAAAACTTTATAGATCTTTTCAACAATTACATAAACTTAAACAAAAATAAACATAAATATCTTGCATGCCACAACACAATGATTCGTGTGGGGGAAACCCTTTAGGGAGAAAAAACACACAATCCAAAAGCCACCTAATATATTATTTAGAAATCATGAAGATTACAATATACTTATAGAGAAAGCTTCTCACAAGAGTATCACCAACTAGAGATCTAGAAGCAACATGACTGCTATCAATCTCTTAGAATACATCACACTACATATCCATAATACAACACCCTCATAAAATAGTGTTTCCTTCTAGGGAAAGTCAAACCAACAAAAAATATGCACCGTCAAATATGAGACCTAATGATGAACAGTCTAGATTTACAATAATAAAATATACATAAAATTTGGCTTTTGAGGCATTTCCCCCAAGCCCTAACTAAGACACATAGCCCCCAAAACCCCCACTAGGGGGATGATCCCCCTAAACCCCTCATTGGGGGGGTACACCCCTACGCTTACCTATCAACAGTAAACCTTACGTAATTGCAAGGATGAGACACATTGTCCCAAGAAATCTCTCACTTATTGAACACCTTATAAGAGCAACGAGAGGGTGTATAAACATCATCTCTTAATTGCAAGGGGTAGAAAGGCCTATAGACTTTGA
Source organism: Sequoia sempervirens (assembly GCA_007258455.2). NCBI lineage: Eukaryota > Viridiplantae > Streptophyta > Pinopsida > Cupressales > Cupressaceae > Sequoia > Sequoia sempervirens. Next base: position 393,680,161 of record VDFB02075321.1, read on the forward strand.
ACACTATCTAAAAATATGTGTACTCACAAGCTTAGTTAAAGAATCAACAACATTCATCAAAGTCTCTACCTTAACTAGATTCACCTTGCCATCTTCGACCATATCTCTAACAAAATGATATTGTCCATCAATGTGCTTGGCACTGGCATGAAATGTCAGGCTCTTAGCTAGACATATCAATAGTAAACCTTATGTAATTACAAGGTTAAGATGAATTTTCCCAACATTATAGTGTCATAGAACTATGATTTTTAATGTCTTCACATCATAAGCAAACAACTCCACCATCCATGTTGATACTTCATCTATTTCCCTCTCCAATTTTCATTTGACCACTTGTGTAACCCTCAACACAACCTCCACCTATATTTAAAATTATGCATATCTCCCTTCTACCTTTATGGTCCATTCACCCTTACCTCTTGGTGTGATTTTGTCATCCACCCAACAAACCTAACGGTATCCCTTTGTAGGCACATTTTTCCATTATCCATTTTATTATCACCATATAGTTGCTAATAGAAAAATAAGACTATGGGACCAAGATGGAAATTTATAGGAAATAGAACGAGGTAAGATAAATTATAAGAAAACAAATTTATTGATTTTGAAAAGATGAAAGGCTATTCTTTATTTCTTAAGCCTTTTAGAATCAATGATAATGTGTTGTTGGTTCCAAAATGCTCTAATCGTAGGGATGAGTGGTATATTCACTTAAAATGTGAAGGTGCTTACAATTAATTTTTATGATACCATGTTGGAGTATCCAAGATTTGAATACAGACATCCATCTCTATAACTAAATTTTCATTTCACATAATTTTCACAAGGGGTACACATAGGTAATTTCTTCTAGATGTCCACCACACTCTTAACCCAACACATAACACATAACACATAAACATATATTAAACACTCAACAAGGGGGTCACCACAATGTACAACACCTAAGATTCATAATGGCACATGATTATTACACATGAGTATGCATCAAAAAGATCTTATATGTTGTCCACAAACCCTTTTCTCAACTTGAATTCCCAACATAACAACTAGTTGTACAAACATTCAAATTCATTAATTTCTTCACTGAGACATAACTAAGTCTCTTAAACAAGATAATAATTATTGTAAGTTTAGTTAATTCACCCAAAAATAATTCATTCATTTAATGAGACTAATACTCCTTAGGATCTTAAATTAAATGCATAGAGAGACATTATTTCCATTATTCATTCAAGACCTTCCAATTATTTCCTAATCTTCTTTTAGTGACAAGTATAACACATAACACTAACTAGTTATGACCAAAATATTTTTTGAGAGTTCCTAGTGTGGTAACTTAGGCTCTAATACCAACTGTCATTCCCAAAACTATCTACCAAAAACACAGCTAAGGACACAACACAAATTCTAAATTTTGACCACTACACATGACTGACACACAAAAGTTTGGTTCTAAAGCACACATTTTCTTAAAAAAAACATAACATAATTTGACCAATTATAGATTATAATATTCAGTTTGATACCTAAATTACTTAGGCAATCATGGTAGGGTTTCAAATGGAGACAGGGAATTCACATCATCGAGATAGACTTAATTAGTTCTACTAACTCATTAATAATTTAAAACATAATTCAAGTCACATGTTATACAAATAAAATATATCAATAATAATTTCAAACTAATAATGAAAGTATAAGACCTAAGGGCTAGACCTATTCTTTTGGGGCTCATCTCTGATGGACTTACCTACGTATTGCACAGAGGGTTCATAGTTTGACAACTTGAGCTTGAACCAACTCATACTTGGTTGATCAGCAATAGGATATATCCATTAGGTTAAAATGAGATTCTAACATCAATTTCAATTATAATCCACTAACACTTATACCTACTACAATAGAATGGCATTTCAAGATAAGGTTTATTTACAAGTACACATATAAGATTATTCAAAATTGACTGTTAAACTACAAGACTTACTTGGTGTTGAGGAAATATATATTACCGTGATGGTAATAACTTAACAAAGAATGCTATAACTATCATTAGTAAAATAAAATTGTACCTACACACTCAAAGCATACAAGCATTACTACTCCACAAATATTAGCCAAAGTAATGCACAATCACCCAATAAGGTACACTATCATATACAATATGTTGAAATAATGAAGAAGATTTTCATTAATGAGTTGTCATTGATGTAAACACTACATGATGGATGTTAACATTGTGTTGAGGATGATTGTAGAAATGTTATTTTGCAAGAGGGTTTGATCCACATATAGAAACAGTTAAACATTTTTGCTAAGTGTCTACACCAACAGTTTCAGTACACAGAGCCCTCTGGTAATTTGGTCTACATTTTTTCACCCTTACACATTTACTTTTGAGATTCTAATATGTTGTTTATGGGAATCAACAACATCTTCATTCAAAATTTCATTTGAATTGGATAAGTGGTTCAAAATATACAAGTATTAGAAGATCGACATATCTACATAGTTTTATGTGTATTGGCTATAACTTAACTGGTTTGCACTCCTTCACGGATTCAAGTTAGACCTTGTGATTTTTGGAGAATGTTAACAGGTGTCAATGAGTTATGTTTTCTAGTTGGCATGATATTTTGAGGTCCACATGTCCTACGGTGATGATCAATTGAAGTATTTTTCTTTTAGGTCCTATGCCTAGTCGACTTAATGTATGTAAAGAGTTGTGGAGATTAAATATGTAATGTGAATGTAAGAAGGATCTTTTATAGGTCCATATTGACCTACATTGCATGTTTTTTAGCACGAAGGGATTTTGATTTGAATTGGGTGTTGACAAGGTACGTTTTGTATGTTTTAGGGCTACACCTAATTAGGTCAATATAATTGATGTTTGTGATAGACTTTGGTATATACAAGATTGTTTCAAGTTTGGAGATCGAATTTGAATGTGTACATGATCTAAATGCAAGTAGTGATGTGAAATTTTGTAGAGTTGAGTGAATAAGTTGTGTGAATATAGAAAAGAGCAAAGATTTGTAATTTGAGTTGGATGAAGTGTATTAAATTAGTTTTTTGAGCTTCAAATGAACTGAATCCAACATATGGTAGATGCACTTCATATCAGTTCAAATCTTGGTTGTGAAACCACTTCTTTCTATCTTTTTTTTCTCTATGAACAGTGAGTTCAAGCCCACCTGGTAGTGAGCCTTTCTGTAATATCTTATAACTAGTTATATTACATTGTGAGATAATCCTTACCGTGGTTTTTCCCATTTTGGGTTATCCATGTAAAAATCCTAGTGTTAATTTGTTGTATGTGTTATAGATTGTTCATGTTTTCATTCCTTATAACTATTAAATATGCTTTGGTAATTGGATGGTTTAATAGAATACTAATTCACCTCCCCCCTCTTAGTATTTTGAGTGTTCAACAATTGGTATCAGAGCTTGGTTCCTTGGAAGAAGCTTGACCCCTTTGGGAAGATCTTGGAGATTGAACACATGGCTGATAGAAAGTTTCCTATTCCTCCTAAAGAGATTCCTACTATTGGATACACAAAATGAAATTGCATGCTTGACAAAGATGGAGAACTTAAAGTTTCTCTTGAAGATCTTGACAAAATTGAAGATGAAAATAGAGATCTGAAGGAAAATATTAAAGAAGCAAATGATGACATCAAAAAATTGAGAGAGCAAAACAAGTAGTTCAAAGAAATACACAAGGAGGTCAATGAACAATTGAAACAAACAAATGAGAATGTCATCAGATTGAAAGTACAAGTGGAAGAAAAGAAAATAATTGAGGATTATTTGAATGCAATGCTAAAAAGAAAAACTGATGAATGCACGAGGCTTGAACAAGAAGTGGTAAATCTGATATTAGATCTAGAGAAAGAAAGAAGTCATGAAGATAAATTCAAGAAAAGTTCTATAATGCTTGATGATTTGATTGTAGGTCAAAAAGCGTCTAAAGACAAAAGTGGTTTGGGAGTTGAAAAAGGAGAAAGCTCAAAAGAAGATCAAACACATTTAATGTAAAGAAGACCAATGAACCAGAGAAGATTGAAGACATGAAGAACAATGTCCAAATATTTAGAAACAAAGAAATAATACTAGAATACCCTCGATTAGACAAACAAATGCTCAAAGGTACCAATCTTTCAATGGTATTTGTTATTCTTGCAATAAATTTGGACATAGAGCAATGGAATGTAGAAGTAGAATGAATTAGAATGTTTCATCTTTTAATGGTCAATGCTTTACATGGAAGAGGTCTGGACATGGAGCAAATGAATCCAAAATTCAAATTATGAATGCATATAACAATGGTAGAATGATTCAATCTTTCAATGGTTACTGTTATACATGCTATGGATATGGACAAAAGGCTAATCAATGCAGATCTAGAATGAATGGAAGGAATGATGCTTAGAAAAATGTTTTATGTCACAATTGCAATAGACTTGGACATATTGCTAAATTTTGTAGAAGAAAAAATACAAGGATAATCTAGTAAAAAGGAATGAACCAGTTAAAAAGATTGATCTAGTTGAAGTAAAGAAGGAAATGGAAAAGATTTGGAGAAAGAAAGAGGAGACTAAGAATAAGGAAGAATCAAAGACTACAAATGAATATGTACCACCCTCCAGTGCAAATGTTTCCTCTAGGAATTAAACCTAGGCATTGGCTTAGGGGGAGCAATAATAGATAATCAAACAACCCCTAACCGACATGAGGTGTCATGGCTTGGAACGATGATATGTGATGGAGATGAAAAAATGTAACCTTTTGACGAAGACATGAAAAGAAAATATGCAATTGTGAAGATTTGTGGAGTGATTTAGGGTTTACTGTTGCATAGAGAAGGGTTTTACTAGCTTTATTGTTTAGCACATTCATTGTGAATTAGGTTAAAATTGAAGGGTTATATATACCTACACTTAGTCAATTTAATTTACTTTTATGCATTTGGAGTGAGTAGAGTGTGTTGAATTGAATTCAAGAGATCAAACATGATTTGTGAAGTAGAGCATCCAAACCCTAGTTCCAGTTGAGCAAGAAAAATATATTTACCATTATCTAAAGCTAAATTATATTTTTTTCAAAGCATTTGAATTCAATAGAAATGGATACACCTATAGTAGTGAATGTGAGTGAGAAACCCCTACCAAAATTCAAGAAATACCCCATAAACATATTTGAGAATGAAGCACACTGAGCTTTTTTGAGAATTCCATATAGGGTTTTTCCTAAAAAAGATACTAAGGCATACATCCACAAAAAAATGGAAGAGTATGACCACATAAGATTTACAGACCTATGGACTGACCAACTGATTGGAGATGATTATCAAATCAAGCCTGAGTATGAAAACCTAGTGAATAAGAAACTGGACATCTGGTAATGGTTTCCATGTTTCATTCATGATGATGAAACTAAGTATGTGAGAATGGAATTGATTAGAGTGCATGGAAAATTCATATGGACCGACATGCCTAGTTTGATATCTAAGGAAGTTATAAGGGAGGTTACTCGGCTATGTGCTAGTAGACTTGTACCGATATTGAAATTTGTGATAAGCAAAGATGTGATGGAGTTAATTGGAGCTACATTTGATCAAAGAGCTCTCAATATGAACACTATCCAGAATATTTTAGTAAGATATGAAACTATGGTTATAGGATATAAGATATATTACACTAACAAAGAGAATTCAATGTTAGCTACAACAACTCATGTAGCATATGAGATGGTGGATAAGGGAAAGGACTATGAATTTTGTGAGTTACTCAGGCAACAAATCTTTGACAAATTGAAGCAAACTAAAGATAAGAAATACCCCCTCAAGTTTGGTTCTTTGGTAGTTTGTTTTCTATTATACTTTCTAAATGAGCTTTCGGGAAGAAGCAATGTCATATGGGATAAGAGCAAACTGATATCCCATAAAAACATGGAACACCTACATAGCCTTGGCAATATGAAAGCTCAAGATGAAGCACTTATTGCATTCTTTGTAGTATTCCATAAGAGAATTTATGAAAGGTTGAGGATCCCTAATTCAATGGTGGACAAATATGAGGAGGATATTACATTCCTAGTCACAATTGATGGATATATTATTGAGGCCCTATAGAAACCATAACTATCTAGATTCTACCACTTGGATATGAGAACAATGAGAATGAAATCAATGGTTATGCTAACATATTACTAAAAATTCCTAAGGATGCTACACAAAAAAGATATGGAACATATGAAGAAAAATGCATGGAAGTGCATATAGAATTGTAGAATCCTAAGATAAAGATAGTGGATGACTATTTCAAGAACAAAGGATTCACAGAAGAACAATTGCAGGATACAAGAGCAAGATAAAAGGGAGAAGCAAGAACAACTAGTGAGTCCACCAGATCTAGAAGATCTAGAAGAATTGCTTCAACCAATCTCCCTAGTATTCAAATACCCTCAGAATTAGTTTCTACTACTAACAGAACTAAGAGGACAAAGACTAGTGCTTTGGTAATAGAGGAACCTTAGGTGAAGGAGGCCACAAGGCCTAAAGAGAAAAAGAAAACTACTTCGATAGTCCCCTCTACTATCGCCACATCAAAAACAAGAAAATAAAAAGTTGTAAGAGAGAAGAACATGAGTGTGTTATCTAAAGAAGAGGAAGAGGATGAAGGTCCTCCATTGGTCTTGAGAAGAAGAAATGATACAAAGAAATAAAGAATAGATATTTTTGACACCTTAGATGAAGTGGAGATTGAGAAGGAAAAGCAAGCCTTTAAAATACATATGCACATGTAGATGAAAGAAAAGAAGAAAAAGAATACAGAAATAGTTGAACTGAAGAAGAAAAAGAAGAAGAAAAAGAAGACAACTTCGGAGAGACCTCATAATCCAATGAAGTATTCAAAGGTATCATGCATTAAGAGATGCTGAGAGATACAACTACCTTATACAAATGAGGTGGATAAAATCACCATAATAGAGGCAATCATCAAATACATTGTGATCATTGAAGTAGATATGGAGAACATCAAGAAGAAGGTTTCGAATGATGTGTGGAACATCTTAATGGAGAGGAAAAAAGAGGCAATTGAAAAGGAATAGAATCTTTAGATCAGATGTGGAAAAAATTGGATTCTCCTTATCTGATTGTCATGTCCCAAACAAATCGGGCTAAGAAATGGAGGGAAAATATTTAAAAAGTGTTTTTAAACACTAAAACATTAATAAACAATATTGAAATTAATTTTTCTGGCCAACTCCTTTTCAAGTTGGCATCCAATGCAAATTTGAATTTATTTTCTTGTCTTGGCTGACCTATTGGAAGGCTCTAAGTAAGCTTGTATTTAAGGGAGGTTTTTGTTCATTATTGGCATCATGAGTTTGGAGTGGCATTGGCATGCATGCAATCTAGGAGGACATAGTCTCTCACCAAATTGCACTCAAGTCTGGACGCAGTCTCAGATCCTATGAATTCGTGTCAGTTTCCCTTTCATAGTGCATTTTCTAGATTTTTCATCTGCCAAGTTTTGTACAGAGTTTCTAAGCCATCTTGACTTTACCAAGAAATTGTGAAAGGAGCGATCATTATACTACATTTCAAATCCTACCACGAGTGAGAAGGGAGCAAGGATATATTGTGATTCATTACCTTGACCGAGCCTAGGCTTTTGCCAAAGGCCACTTTCTATCCACCAAGAGTATAGTGATTTGGCTAGAGATAGACCTAGCGATCAACAACAACAAAATCTACCATCTAAAGAAGACAAATCATCCAGTTCGAGACTATTTTAGAGTTGGTCAACTGGTAGGAAGCAACGATCTTATTCCAAAAAATCACGGATTGGAGCATTGACACAAGGGATATCTACTCTATCAATAGCACCTAATCTAGTGATTTGTGTGCCTATTTTGAAGTCTGTTACACTATTCTAGGCATCACGCAATATTTAGTGAATGACTGTACGTGCATTTTGGATCTAGAAAACAGTATGTAACACTGATAAATTCCATTAAATATATTTGAGCTATGATTTGTACTTGAATTTTAATTGCAATTATTAATAAGTTATAGTTGTACTCAGTCTAGTGATTATTGTATAACCAATACAATGTGTAATTTTGATTGCTATAATCTAAGTGCTTGAGGCATTTCCATTTGCATAAAATTTCTAAAATATGAGTGATTTTTCCATATCAGAATTTTGTTTGTTTGGTGAAATAAGTGCCAAGCTTCTTACAGTGGTATCATAGCCTTGATTCTGTCATCTTGTGGACAATTAGAGATATATGTAATTGAGCCAAATATATTTAAGAACCATAGAGAGAGAGAAAGAGGTTAGAGGCATCTACTCAGAGCACTAACAAGGGAGTTGGAGGTAGAGGTAAGAAGCAGATGGAGGAGCAAAATAATGAAATCAAATCCTTCATGGAGAAACAAGATCAAGTGAATTAGATGTTGTTACAAATGATGTAGACCCGAGCACTATTGCAATAACTAGCAACAAATCAGGAGCTAACAATGCTAATAAGGGAAACTTTGAGTGATTTGGAGGAAGGAATAATAGTAGAATATCAAGAGGATCCATTCTCAAACCCTCCCATCCCAACTTTTTTCCAAGAGAAGAGATACCACATGAAGGAGAAGATCAAAACTAGCCTAACTTTAGTAGTATTGTGCAAGATTACATGAAGTTGGATGTTGACACTCAAGTAGCAATCCCCTTTGATTAGTTCAACAATGCTAGGCAGGGATTTGGAAATGATGGGAGACAACATTTGTAGCGAGTGAACAAAGATCTTCAATATAAAGTCAGCAAGCTCACACTCCCTACATTTAATGGCTCAAGGAAGGTTACTACACATGCATGGGTGAAAACTTTGGATACATATTTCTCTTTCAGCCCTATGACTGAAGATGAAGCTATTAAATTCACCATTTTGTACTTGGAAGGAATAGCTCACAAATGATGGCACCATGGTATTGTGACTCAGGAGTTTGAACTTGTGACTACATATGTATATTTCACACAAAAGTTGATGGAAAGGTTTGATAGAAGGCATCTAGAAGTGTACTTCCAAGAGTTGACAAGATTGAAGCAGCTTGGTACCATGGATGAGTATGTTTTAGAATTCTAGAATATAGTTGTCATGGTTCCAGACATTTCAGATAAAAGGCTTATGTTCCTTTTCATTGAAGGTCTATCAAATTGGTTTAGGGGTTTGGTAAGGGATTTGTAGCCAACATCATTAGAAGAAGCCATATGAAGGGCCCTAAACCTGGAAGACTCCTCCAAGAAGGATAAACCCATGACCAAGGGCTCATTGAAAAGGTAGCTAAGGAAACCTTTCCCTAGGGTTACTCCTCCACCTAAGGTCTTTCCTTTGAATCCAAGAAGAATAAACATGTCTAGGAATGAGCTTCACCAAAGAGGTTTGTGTTATCATTGTAGGGAATCTTGGACTAAAGGCCATAGATGCTTGGGAAAAGGCCAAATCCACTACATTGAGGTAGCCCCCGATGATGATGAAGTAGAGATTAAGGGAGGAGAGTTAGAGGAAGTGACTAATGAGGATGAGCCAGAGATAACCATGGAAGGAGAACATATGGGAGGCACTCTTGCAACACTTTCAAGAGCACCACGATACAATTTTGTTCATGTTAGAGGGGTTCTCCAAGGACAGAGAGTGACAATATTGATAGACAATGGAGCCACTCATAAATTCATTGACAAGAGGACTGTAGCCAAGTTACGATTGAAGGCATAAGACTTTGAAGGATTTGATGTTTTACATCCTTTCTTGCATTAGTTGGATTCAACAAATGAAGCTGATCCTAGGAGGACATAGGATGAAATATTATTTGTATGTTGTTGATAATGGGGGTACAAATGTGGTGTTGGGGGTATAATGGCTACATTCACTTAAGGAGTACACCACCGTCTACCAAACCATGGAATTGAAGTTCAAACATGATGGGAAAGAGATTGTCCTTCGAGGCCTCTCCAAGAATGGGTCAATGGTGGTTTCAACTAAGATAATGGATTGATATTTTCAGAGAGATGAGGTAGCTTGGGTGGTAGAATGTTTGATCACAGATTTGAGACCTCTAAGGGAAGGAGGAGCTTACCTCATCGACATCTGGTCCATTCTAGACAAGAAGTGCAAGGTATTCCATGAGATTCCTATCGGCCTACCACTTGATAGAGGATTCTAGCATGTGATCGAGCTTGAGGAGGGAGCCAAGCCTTTCATCACCACTCCCTACCAACACCCTAGGATGTACAAAGAGGAAATTGAGAAGGAAATCAAGGAGGTGTTGGACATGTGGAACATTTGTCCAAGCTCTATCCATTTTGCTTCATCCATAGTATCGGTTAAGAAGAAGGATGGGACGTTGAGGATGTGCATTGATTATAGAGCACTCAATAAGAAGACAATTAAGAACTGCTACCCATTCCTAGGATCGATGAGTTGATAGATGAGCTCCATGGGGTAGTATATTTGTCCAAGATTGATTTGTGTTTGGGGTATCATCAAATTAGAGTAAGGGAGGAGGATGTACATAAGACAGCTTTCAGGTGCCGCAATGGGCACTATGAGTTCTTGGTCATGCCATTTGGGTTGACCAAAACTCCTGCCACCTTCCAGTCCTATATTAATTAGGTATTCACTGTACAATTGAAGAAATTTGTTTTGGTTTTCTTTGATGACATCCCGATCTATAGTAGGACATGGGAGGATCACTTGAAGGATATAGAGAAAGTTCTTGACATACTTGAGTGTCATTCATTTAAGGCCAAGATGTCAAAGTGTGATTTTGGGATGACAAATTTTGTTGACTTGGGGCATAATATTAGTGCTCAAGGGGGTTAGTGTTGATGAGGAGAAGATCAAGGAAATTCAGGATTGGCCTAGACCCAAGAGCTTGTCACAATTGAGGGGATTTGTGGGCCTATGCAGTTACTACAGGAGATTTATGAGGGTCTTCTCACAAATTGCACCTCCATTGACCAACTTGACAAAGAATGGGGCATTCTCATGGATTATTGCAGCACAACAATCTTTTGATAAGCTTAAGGAGGTAATGAGTTCATGCCCTGTTTTGGCTATTCCATATTTCTCACTTCCATTTGTACTTGAGTGTGATGCTTCAAGAGAGGACATTGGGGTAGTTTTGATGCAAAATAAGAATCCCATAGCATATGAGAGTAGGAAGCTCACATATTCAAAGAAATCTTTCTCCATTTATGAAAAAGATATGTTGGCTATCATGCACACTCTTGCCAAATTCATACAGTACTTGTTTTGTGGAAAATTTGTGGTGAAAACGGATCATAGCAACCTTAAGTTCTTCCTCAATCAACATGATTTGAATGATAGGCAACAAAAATGGGTAAGAAAACTCCAAGCCTATGATTTTGATATATTGAATATGTGAAAGGAAAGAACAATGTGGTGGTTGATGCTCTATCTACGAAGCCTTGTTTATGCTCTATGTTTGATATATATGTTGATTGGAGGATTGCCATAATAGCGGAGTATGCCAAAAATTCCTTTGCTACTGATATTTTGGATGGGAATTTACTTGATGATAGGTACAAAGTGATTGAAGACCTCATCCTCTACAAGGAATGAGTGTATCTTGTACTCAACTCCAAGGTCAAGGAAAAGATTATGAGAGCTTGCCATGACACACCTCTTGTTGGTCATTCAGGTTTCTATAGGACATACAAGCAAGTAAGAGAACATTTTCATGGAAGGGATTGAAGAATGATATATTGTAGCATGTTAGGGATTGTGTGGTGTGCCAACAAAACAAGACCAAGCATACTTTACAAGCTGGTTTGTTGCAGCCCCTACCCATTCCACATTAGAAATTGGAAAGCATATCCATGGATTTCGTCATCGGATTGCCTAAAGTACAAGGTAAGGATTCCATTTACATGGTTGTGGATAGACTCACAAAATATGCTCATTTTCATGCCATTACTTTTGAATTCAAGGCTCCTCAAGTTGTTGATCTATTTTTTAAAGAGATATTTAGACTCCATGGTTTTCCAAAAAACATCGTGAGTGATAGGGATAGTAGGTTTATCAATTTATTTTAGCAAGAACTCTTTCGCTTGGCTCACACAAAATTGACTCCAAGCACAAGTTATCATCCTCAAATGGATGTGAAAATTGAGATAGTGAACAAATGGATTGAGGGGTACCTAAGGAACTACATGATAGGACATCAATCAGCTTGGATGAAATGGATACATCTAGGGAAATTTTGTTACAACACCACATCACATATCCATCGGTATGTCTCCTTTCAAAGCACTTTATGGATATGTTGCTACTCCCTTCATGGATTTGGTTCTTGCAGATAGTAGGGTGCCAAGTGTTAAAGACGTGGTGTAGCAAATTTTTGATATCTTGAATGCACTCAAGGAGAACCTACAACGTGCTCAAAATTAGTAGAAAATATATGCTAATTAGCATAGGTTTGAGAGGGTTTTCAAGGTTAGAGACATGGTATACCTTAGATTGTGACCCCACCAAAAATCCACACTCAAAGGGAATGGAGTAGAGAAGATGAAACCCTAATTTCACGATCCTTACAAGATCCTAAGGAGGATAGGGGAAGTAGTTTATGAGCTAGAGCTTCCCAAGGATAGCAGGATACACAACATTTTCCATGTCTCATGCATTAAGAAGGCACTTGGATAGCATATTGCACCTTCCGCAGAGTTGCCTCCTCTTGATGATGAAGGAAATTTTATTTTGGAGCTCGAGACCATGCTAGATGTGAGGGAGAAAAGGTTGTGAAACAAGGTTATCCCTGAGTAATTGGTGAAATGGAAGAATCTTCCTACCAAAGATGCGACAGGGAGAGTGTATAGATCTTTTAGCACCCCAACTTGAGGTTGGTTGAGGACAAGCAACAATTTGGTGGAGAGGACTGTCATGTCCCAAATAAATCAGGCTAAGAAATGGAGACAAAACATTTTAAAAGTGTTTTTAAACACTAAAACATTAATAAATAATATTTAAATTAATTATTTTGGTTGACTCCTTTTCAAGTTGGTGTCCAATGCAAATTTGAATTTATTTTCTTGTCTTGGCCGACCTATTGGAAGGATCTAAGTAAGCTTGTATTTAAGGGAGGCCATTGTTCATTATTGGCATCATGAATTTGGAGTGGCATTGGCATCCATGTAATCTAGGAGGACGTAGTCTCTCACCAAATTGCACTTAGGTCTAGACATAGTCTTAGATCCTGTGAATTTGTGTTGGTTTCCCTTTCATAGCATGCATTTTCTAGATTTTTCATCCACCAAGTTTTGTGTAGAGTTTCTATGCCATCTTGACTTTACCAGGAAATTGTGAAAGGAGCAATCATTATACTACATTCCGTATCCTACCATGGGTGAGAAGGGAGCAATGATACATTGCAATTCATTACCCTGGCCAAGCCTAGGCTCTGGCCAAAGGTGACTTTCTATCCACTAGGAGTATAGTGACTTGGTTGGAGATGGACCTAGTGATCAACAACAGCAAAATCTACCATCTAAAGAAGACAAAACATCCAATTCGGGACTATTTGAGAGTTGGTCAACTGGTAGGAAGCAACGATCTTATTTCAGAAAATCACAGATTGGGGTGCCCACACAAGGGTTATCTTCTCTATCAGTGAATGATTGTTCATGCATTTTGGATCTGGAAAATAGTATGTAACACTGATAAATGCTAGTAACTATATTTGAGCTATGATTTGTATTTAAATTTCAATTGCAATCATTAATAAGTTATAGTTGTACTCAGTCACATGGTTATTGTATAACCAGCGTAATATGTGATTTTGATTGCTATAATCTGAGTGCTTGAGGCATTTTCGTTCGCACAAAATTTCTCAACTCTGAGTGTGATTTTGCCATATCAAAATTTTGTTTGTTTGGTGAAATAAGTTCCAAGCTTCTTACATTGATGTTGACAAGGCCACATTGGCCCAAGTCTACAGTAAAGAATTTAGAAAAAAAGAGAGTCACAATTCTAATGGGAAGAGAATAAGGTGAGTTTGAGAAAATGCAAAAGAAAATAGAGGAAAAGATAACAGAAATAGCTCAGAAGTATGGCATGATTCCCATTGCCTCCTCCAACAAAGAACAAGATCTGGTAGATGAAGACATTAGAGTTACTAATACAGAAGAAAAACTAGACAATAGTCCACATGGAATAGATGAACCAATGCAAGGAAGCATTGAAGATGAGATTGTTGTTGAAGGAGAAACTGTGATCGGAGAGGAAATCACAAATGATGTCACTCCTATTCCTCTAGTGACACATGCTATTGTAGATCAAGGCAACCTAGATACATCTATCCCTCCAGTAGATATAGAATAGAGCACCAGTGAGGTGAAAATCATGATGTAGTTAATAAGCAAAGGCATGAGAATGAAGAGAATAAGGAAAGAGAGAATGATGGTGAGAAGGAGAAGAAAACAAGAATTAAAATGAAGAAAGTGAGCAAGGAGAGAAGGACAAGGAAAAAGATAACTTAGACAAGACCTCCGGTGAAGAAGAAGAAAAGGCAGAGGAAGAAGACACTGATACTAGAAATAATGAAGAAGTGGAGAAATCTAAGGAGTTACCTAAGCGCTCTGGTGAATCCTCCTCTAGTAATCCTCAAAAGTTCTATTTTCTAAACAATTAAGGTTCCAATTGATTGTTTCATCTTAGATGTTGCAGTTTCCCATGCAGCAAGATGGTTTTGATTTAGATATCTCTCATTCATAAGTTGCAGCTAGGTGATGTTTTCCATGCATCATCTAGAACATAAATTATTGAAACTCGCCAAAGGAGTGGTTAATTGATGGATGAAGCTATAAAGACATTGTAGGAGATCACACCAAGATCTAATATTGATACATATTTTTCTACTATGGAAAACTTTAAGTTTCTAATTGATTCCTTCAAGGAATATTCCTTTGGCTTGAAAGGGCAAGTGGAAACAAAGGTTGAGACAAGGGTTGTAGAGAAGTTCCAAGATATTATAGAGAGATGTGCATCTGCACATACCAAAGTTGAAGAGTGCTTGAAGGAGGTGCAGGATTGTGAAGAAGAGGCAAAAACATTATTTTTGTATTGCATGAAGTGGTCGGATGCACCACACAAGGCATAAAAGATGAAATGGACTCAATTGAGTCCCAAATAACTAATGCATCAGGTGCTTATGATCTGACACTGGACAAAGATGATCAAACCTAGACTACTATAGTGGACTTGCATGATAGATTCTTCACCTTGTAGACCCAAAAGGAAGAGATTATCAAGTAGCTAGGGAAGCTAAGGAACTTGGTGAAAACAAAGCATATGTTTATCTCAAGTTCCCTTGCTAGTACTGATAAAATCTCAAAGCTAAATCTTACCCTCGATATTGTGGAAGGAGAGGAAACATTGGTAGAGCTTGAGTCCCAGCATAGAATGCTTGCAACCACGAAGAAGAGATATGAAGAAGGAAAATCTACTTGGAAATTTTTTCTTCAAAAGCTTTAGGGGTCAACATCTTCGAGTTGACCATTTCTATTTATATACATTTTTCAAATTTTTATGTTTACAAATTCTTTTGTAAATATGTAGATGTATTAGGAGTTTTTGATTAACTTCCTAAGAGGGAGATCATACTTTCATTTTAGTCACTTCAACTATTTTAGTTTGTATATATGTTTGAGGGGAGAATACAAGGTGTAAATACCAGTACACCCTTTGCCCTTGATGTCAAAGGGGGAGAGATATTTGACAAGAGATACCTGGAGAAGTTTGGTTTTGGCACATGTTGCCATCAATGAAAAAGGGGGAGATTGTTGAAAGAATGAAGAAGGTTGTCATTAATGAATTGTCATTGATGTCAAAAGTACATGATGGATGTTAACATTATGTTGAGGATGATTGTAGAAGAGTTATTTTTCAAGAGATTTTGATCCACACACAAAAATAGTTAAGCATTTTTGCTAAGTTTCTACACTGACAGTTTCAATACATAGAGCCATCTAGTAATTTGGTTTGCATTTGTTCACCCTTACATATTTACTTTTGTGATTCTAATATGTTGTTTATGGACACCAATAGAATTTTCATTCAAAATTTCATCTAAAGGGAATGTGCAGAATCATCATAGAAAAAACATGCCCTTAAGTGGCAAAAAGTTCAGAAAAATCAGAGTTAGACAACTTGACGTAAAAATTTGAATAAGTTATCTATATTATTTCAAAAATATGTAAGAATAGAATTTGTAGCGAATTGAATGTAGTTTCTAAACTACTAGGTTTTTTTTTAAATCTATTTGTTGAAAATTTGAAATTTCAATGCAGTAGTACTTAAATTTCAAGGAAAACATAAGTAGGTATCTGTCTAACCACCATAACCACAATAAAATTATAATATTTTTTTATAAAATTTTAGATATAAGTAGAGGACTCATGTCTCGATGTGATGCATATTTTTTGTAATTTTTTTCCAAGTAAATATAATTAATTATGATTTTTTTATTACAAGTTTTAAAAAATATAAAAACTCATATGTTTGACAACCTTAACTTGGTCAAAACTTCATGAAATTCAATTTTTCTTTTTTAATCTTATAGTATGTGAAGTGTAGAATGTGAGACATGTTTTAGATTCAAAAAATGTGATATTGTTTGAAAGCTATAGATTTTTTCAATCAACCTATCAATCAAGACTTTGGTGACAATTCAAATAGAAAATGAATAATTATTATTTATTAAATTCAAAGTAAAGCATAATTTATATTGGTAGAAAGCTGAGAATCTCTTTTAAAAACCCTTTTCATTTTATCAATTTTGGATAAAAAAAGAGTCATCAGCCACATACCTTAGACATACCCATCATATTGCCAATTTTTGGCCCATCATGATCCTGCACATACCCTAAATTGGATAACTGGTTCGAAAGATACAAGTAACAAAAGATTGGCATATAAGGTCTACACAATTTTTTTTATATTGGCTATAACTTAACTAGTTTCCACTCCTCTGCAGACTCAAGTTAGACCTTGCAGTTTTGGAAGAATGTTAGCAGGTGTCAATGCATTATTTTTTCTAGTTGGCATGATATTTTGAGGTCAATGTGTCCTATGGTGACGATCTGATGTACGAGCATCCTTGGTTCTTTGCAATCCTGCATCAACCAAAAATATTTTCATTTCAGTTTTGTTCTTATTCAGTTCAAGTTGGTAGATTCAACATATTTACTCACCGAACCTTGCAAATCTATGTTTTCATCGTGGACATGTTCATTTTACCTTATTCCAATATTTTAGAATGATTGGATCTATTTTTGGAAAGTTATCGCTTCTAGATTAAGTGACAGTTTCTAAGACCAAGCACCAAACCAGTTTTGAGCCTAAGGACTAGTTTTGTCTTGTGTAGATCCTTCCTGTAACTTGTGGATCCCCACAATGTGTTCTGAATTGTTCCGTGGAGTGTCCTTGATGCTAATTTAGGTCCACACTTCATCCTATGCACCTGTCGAGGAGAAACTCAAATTTAAGGCCGACCTATTTCACACACACGTTACGTTTCCTTCATCAAAGATTGTATTGATCTTTGGCCGACGCAGAAGATTCTAGATCTCAGGATGTGATATAAATCATTGTAACAAATCATTAGGTTAGTAAGTAGATGAATATGGGATTTTCTATGTAAGATTTTTGCTCGTATTAAGGAGCATATAGGAATATTGTATTTCGAGCATGTTGTATCAGGCCTGTGAGCCCAATCTGTGAACCTGGATGTTGCCGGCTAATTGTAACTAAAATTTCTAGTAATATGAATGTTTGAATCTACATTTTCCTCCATATTCCGCGTGGATTTTGTTGTGTAACTCTTGTTGCATGGTCTGGACTGTTCTCTTTGAGGACCCTCCTACCATGACTGCACCAAATTGGTATCAGAGCGAGGTTCATTTTGTGAGAGATTGTCAAAGTTTGCAGAGTCCTGTCAAAGATTTGTTGTAGGGTGGCAGAATGAGGATCCGACCTGCAACTGCAGAGGACTTGAGTAAAGATGGCGAGAAGAAGAAATGGTAGAGGAAATGGAGCGCACAAAAATGCAGACCTAGTTATGATGGAGATGTTGAGAGGAATTGTTGTTAGATTAGAAGCAGTTGAAACAACCCATAGGAGAGGTCGACCAGTTGATGATGTGAGTGATGAAAAGGTAGAAGAATAAGAAGAAAAGGAAAGAGAATATCAACCTGGCTTGGATCAGGGAGAAGAGAGGTTCATAAGAGCCCCAACCAAAGTAAATACTAAACCACATTTCGATTCACCGAATTATAGTGATAAGTTGGATTCGAAAGAATTGCTTGATTAGATAACGAAGATGGAGAAGTATTTTGATTTTGAAGGTACTGTTGAAGACAAGAAGGTGAAATTTTCTTGTACAAAGTTGAAAGGACATGCATCCCTTTGGTGGGAACATTTGCAAACAGATAGGCAAAGAAGAGGAAAGGAGAAGATAAAATCATGGGATTAGATGGTGAATAAGTTAAAGACGAAGTTTATGCCCACAAACTATCAGATCAATTTTTTTTGGAAGTTGCAAAATTTGAAGCAGGAGTTAAGTG
This sequence comes from Sequoia sempervirens, assembly GCA_007258455.2. Classification (NCBI taxonomy): domain Eukaryota; kingdom Viridiplantae; phylum Streptophyta; class Pinopsida; order Cupressales; family Cupressaceae; genus Sequoia; species Sequoia sempervirens. The sequence continues at coordinate 393,698,808 of VDFB02075321.1, forward strand.
TGACAGAGTATACTGAGGGGTTCTATGTACAAGTTGAATATCAGATCCAAACATTCAGAGGATGAGGTCAAGCAAGTAACCAGATATGTGAATGGCTTGAAGCTATCTATACAGGATGAGATCAGTTTGATCAATTTGCCGAGTGTGGAAGAGGCATATCAATGTGCCCTAAAAGCATAATAGAAGCTAAATAAAAGACATGAATAGAAATAGAGAGGAAGAGGTGGAAGATTTTAGAGAGGAAGAACTTTTACTGGAGAAGGAAGAGGATCTTTTGTAGATCAGAATAAAGATAAGGAAGTCAGTAAGAATGATAATTCATACCGTAGATATGATAGAAACTCTTATCGGAGAGGAGGATATGGTGGTTACTGAAATGAGGGTTATAGAAAATATGATAGAGGACAGGAGAAAAGAGTATACAAGGGAACTTGTTTTAAGTGTGGTGGAGAAGGACATGGAGCATTTGAATGTAACCAGGAAGAGACAAGGAGAAAGATAGAGAACAGTAGAAGGACAATCTTTGCCGAGGAGGATCATGTCAGATCATCTAATAAATTGGAAGAAGGAGAAGTGTTGGTGAACAGAAGAGTATTGTGTCAAAGTGAGATGGAGCAGGAACCATTGTAGAGAAATAATTTGTTCCAGACCAGATGCAAGGTAGTTAGTAAATGTTGCAAGGTGATTGTTGACTATGGAAGCTCCGAGAACCTAGTTTTTGAAGAAATGGTGACCAAATTGAAGTTGGAAAGATTGAAACACCTGAAGCCCTATTAGATAGCATGGATTCAAGATGAGCATAAGATATTGGTAACTGAACAATGTTTGGTGAAACTGAAGATAGGAAATTGTCATGATGAATTTTTGTGTGATATCATGCCTATGGATGTATGCCATGTTTTGTTCGGAAGGCCTTGGTAGTATGATAGATAGGCTATTCATGATGGAAAGAACACATATACCATTGTTGCTAATGGGATGAAGCAAACTTTCTTGCCATTGGAAGATGTTCCTAAAGTTGAGATTTATACGAATGCTAGAATTTATTTGGTTGATGGAAGGAGATTTTTGGATGGACTGAGACATGAGAACATGTGTTATGCCTTGGTTCCTAAGAAGGTTGAAGACTTGAAGCATGTAGAATAACAACCAGAGGAGATAAAGGAGTTGTTGGCATAATATGAAAATATAATTTCAAATAATGTACCTAATGGATTTCCACCTGTGAGGAGTATTAGTCATTGCATGGATCTAATTCTTGGAGCTAGTTTGCCTAATAAAGCAACACACTGGGTGACACCGATAGAGAATGAAGAGTCGAATAGACAAGTGCAAGAGTTGTTGAGGAAGGGTTTGATCAGAGAAAGCTAAAGTCCTTGTACAGTACTTGTTGTGCTAGCACCTAAGAAGGATGGAGACTAGAGGATGTGTAAAAAATCTAGAGCCATAAAAAAAATCACAGTGAAGTATAGATTTTCTTTGGCCTGGATGGATGACATTATTGATTGTTTGAGTGGAGCTAAATACTTTACAAAGATAGATTTGAAGAGTGGATATCATCATATAAAAATCAGAGAAGGGGATGAGTGGAAGACAACATTCAAGACAAATGAAGGATTGTATGAGTGGTTGGTGATTCCTTTTGCACTAACAAATGCACCAAGTACTTTCATGAGACTGATGAATGAAGTATTGAAGAAATTCTTGGGTAAGTTTGTGATTGTCTATTTGGATGACATCATTTTTCAGTAAGACTAGAGAAGAACATTTGTTGCATATAAGACAAGTTTTGCAGAGGTTGAGAGAAGACCAATTGTTGATAAACATTAAGAAGTGTAGTTTCATGAAGGAAGAATTGGTATATCTAGGATTTGTGATATTTGCGGATGGATTGAAGATGGATCCTAAGAAGGTAAGAGCAATTGTTGAATGGCTTACACCGAAAAGCATTGGAGAGGTAAGATCATTTCATGGATTGGCTAGTTTCTACCAGAAGTTCATTAGGCATTCTAGTTCTATTTGTAGTCCTATGACAAAAACAATGAGAGGGGATAAGAAATACTTTAGGTGGGCATCTGGAGTAGACCGAAGTTTTGAGTTGTTGAAACATAAGGTGACTAAGCATCCTATGTTGGCTTTACCAGACTTTAATAAGGTATTTTTGGTAGACTATGATGCAAGTGGAAATGCAATTGGAGCAGTATTAAGTCAAGAAGGAAGACCAGTAGCTTATTTTAGTGAGAAATTGAATGATGCTAGGAGAAGGTATTTAGTGTATGACCAGGAGTTTTATGCCATAGTTCAAGCCTTGAAGAAGAGGAGACATTACTTGTTTCCTAAGGAGTTTGTATTGTATACAAATCATCAAGCATTGTAGTATTTAAATAGTCAAGGTAAGTTGAATCAGAGACACATGAAATGGGTGGAATTCTTGTAGAGTTATACTTTTGTTTTGAAACATAGGAGTGGAAAGTCAAATAGAGTAATTGATGCTTTGAGTAGGAGAAGGAATTTACTGGCAAAGATGGGAGTGAAGGTATTAGGATTTGATGAATTGAAGAACTTGTATGAGGAAGACCCGGATTTTGCAAAACCTTGGAGAGCTTGTAAATAAACCAGTCTTGGAGGATAGGAGTCAGTGGTTTGATTATTTCATTCAGGAGGATATGTTGTTAAGAGGGAATTAGTTGTATATACCCTGAAATTCAATGAGGGATAGCTTGGTGAAAGAAAAACATAGTGGAGGATTGGCAGGACACTTTGGAATTGATAAGATAGTAGCATTGGTAAGTGAAAATTACTTTTGGCCACAAATTCATAAGGATGTTAGGAAATTTGTGCAGAGTTGCAAAGTTTGTCAAGCTACAAAAGGGAGTAGTCAAAATGTTGGATTGTATAAGCCTTTGACAGTTATAGAGAGACCTTGGGAGGATATCAACATGGATTTCATACTTGGCTTGTTGAAGACATAGAGAGGTAATGATTCTATATATGTGGTGGTGGATAGATTTTCTAAAATGGCACATTTTCTACCTTGTAAAAAGACAACAAATGGAGTACATGTAACAGACTTGTTTTTCAAGGAAGTGGTTAGATTGTATGGATTACCTAAGAGTATTGTTTCAGACAGAGATACAAAGTTTGTTGGTTACTTTTGGAGGACACTTCGGAAGAAGTTAAAGACAAATTTAAAGTTCAGTTCTACTTTTCACCCATAGACTGATGGAAAGATAGAGGTAGTAAACAGGAGTTTGGGGAATTTGTTGAGATGTTTGGTTGGGGAGAAGACCAGAAGTTGGGATTTAGTCCTTGCACAAGCAGAGTTTGCTTACAATAATTCAGTGAACATGAGTACCAGAAAGAGACCTTTTGAGATTGTTATTGGAGTTCATCCTAGAGTTATATTAGAGTTGAAAGACATCAGTAAGGAAGATAAAAGGAGTGCAGAAGCAGAGGAATTTGCAAAATATATGAAGAAAGTGCATACTCAAGTAAAGCAACAATTGGAAGATATGAACTGGAAGTATAAGGAGCGAGCAGATGAAAAGAGGAGATATAAGGAGTTCGAAGTTGGAGATGAAGTGATGGTGTATTTGAGGAAGGAAAGATTTCCAGTTGGCACATACAATAAGCTCAAGATGAGGAAGTTTGGACCCTATAAGATTTTGAAGAAATTTGATTTAGGAAATGCATATGAAGTAGAGTTATCGGATGGCATGGGTATATCACCTATATTCAACATTGCAGATCTACATTAGTACCATGAAGCATAATTTAGTCAAGATAGTAAAGCAAAATTGGAGAAACAATTTCCCAAACAACAATCAAACGAGATAGAAGAGATTTTGGATATCATAGATGGGAGGAAAATGCATGGAAGATAGTACAAAGAATATCTTGTGAAGTGGAAAGGTAGACCCGTGGAGGATTCTTCTTGGATTTCTTAGGCTAAAGTAGACCGTATTGGTTTTCCTTTAGCCCAAGCAAAGTGAGGGACTAATTTTCAAATAACCCTGGATGTCTGATGCAGGAGCATCCTTGATTCTTTGCAATCCTACAGCAACCAAAAATATTTTCATTTCAATTTTGTTCTTTTTCAGTTCTTGTTTAGTTCAAGTTGGTAGATTCGGCATATTTGCTCACCGAACCTTGCAGATCTATGTTTTCATCGTGGACATGTTCATTTTACCTTATTTGAAGAATTCAAAATGATGGGATCTTTTTCTGACAAGTTATCACTTCTGGATTAAGTGAGTTTCTAGGACCAAGCACCAAAGCAATTTCGAGCCTAACGACTAGTTTTGTCTCTTGTGGATCCTTCCCGTAACTTGTGAATCCTTGCAATGTTTTCCAAATTGTTCCATGGAGTGTTCCCAACCTTAATTTAGGTCCACACTTCATCTTATGCACCTACCGAGGAGAAACTCAAATTTAAGGCTGACCTATTTCACGCACACATTATGTTTCCTTCATCGGAGATTGTATTGATCTTTGGTTGACGCGGAAGATTCTAGATCTCAGGATGTAATATAAATCATTGTAACAAATCATTAGGTTAGTAAGGAGATGAATATGGGATTTGATATATGTAATATTTCTGCTTGTATTAAGGAGCATATAGGAATATTGTATTTCAAGCATGTTGTATCAAGCCTGTGAGCCCAATCTGTGAACCTGGATGTTGTCGGCTAATTGTAACTAAAATTTATGGTAATATGAATGTTTGAATTTTCATTTTCCTCCATATTCCAAATGGCTTTTGTTATGTAACTCTTGTTGCATGGTCCACACTGTTCTCTTTGAGGACCCTCCTACCATGACTGCACCATGATCAGTTGGAGTATTTTTCTTTTAGGTCCTATGCCTGACCGACCTAATGTATGTAAGGAGTTGTGGAGATCAAATATGTAATGTGAATGTAAGAAGGAGCTTCTATAGGTCCATGTTTATCTATATTGCATGTTGTTTGGACACAAAGGGATTTTGATTTGAATTAGATGTCGACAAAACACGTTTTGTATGTTTCAGGGCTACATCTAATTAGGCCAACATAATTGATGTTTGCAATGGAGTTTGGTATATATACAAGATTGTTTCAAGTTTGAAGATATCGAATTTGAATGTGTACATGATCTGAATACAAAGCAGTGATGCAAAATTTTATAGAGTTAAGTAGATAAGTTGTGTGAATGTAGAGCAGAGAAGAGATTTGTAATCTAAGTTGGATGAAGTGTATTAAGTCAATGTTTTGAGCTTCAAAGGAACTGAATCTAGCATATGGTAGATGTACTTTGTATAAGTTCAAATCTTGGTTGTGAAGCCACTTCTTTCTATCTTTTTTTCTCTGTGAATAGTAAGTTCACTTGGACAATGAGTGCACTTGGTAGTGAGTCTTTCTATAATATCTTATAACTGGTTATAATATTTTGTGAGCTAATCCTCACTATGGTTTTTCCTATTTTGGGTTTTCCACGTAAAAATCCTGGTGTTCATGTGTTGTGTGTTATGGATTTTTCAAACTTTCATTCCTCATAACTATTAAAAATGTTTTAGTAATTATATGGTTTAATATAATATCAATTCACTCCCCCCCTCTCAGTATTTCGAGTGTTCAACACAATATATAATCATCTCATCTATAATAACTCAATATCAATTCCCATCATCCAAACATGAAAATATAATAATTGAAAATCATCTAGATCATTAACTATAACATCCATCCATGTATTAATGTGTAATTATCTAGAGAGGTAAAATACAAGATACTAAGATCATTTAATAATCACATTTATAATGTTGAAACATAACAAGATAATAATGGGATACAACACTATGACATTCTAGTCCTAGATGGTATTCCATATGCATCTCAAAATAAATAACATAGACTAGATGTCATTCATGAAATTTATGCATAAGGCTCTCACACCTTGAATATAGACCAACTACACATAATAAGATACCTCAAGTCCCCTTGAGTATCTTGTCACAACACCTTCCATGGATCTTAGCACAAGTAGCATACCAATCAATTAAATATACTATAAATTTAATGCATAATACGCATTGCAATAACAATTATTAATAAAATTGGTGAAGCTAAAACATTGATCAATACTCAAGCGACATACATCAACATAACCTATGCATCCCCTAACACATAGTCATAAATACAATTCTAATAATAAACATCCCAATGCATACAAAATTATGGTTGTTGCAAGATTATATCCCTAAAATAAATACTTTTTTTGGAACATGCTTGTAAGGATTTTATCAATATGGAGCATAAGATCATTCTTTACTGATTTGGTTTTTCGACATTTTCCTAGGTTTTATCAAATTAACTAAAATATTCTCACTTATTTTACATAGTCACCTAACGATATAAATATTGTTAATAGTTTTCAACAAATGTATTGCCCACTTTCATCATATGATCCTAATCAGATGAATTATGTTGTATATTGTAACCAAAAAAACTTAATTATGTGAGCAAGTGAAGCCTTTGATAATCTTGACATAAATTCCCATAAGGTGAAGGAAGATGAATCTATTATGAATACATGCCAAAGTAATCATTTATCCTTATCCATTTAATTCAAAGCCCAAGTACGATCTCAAGGATAATATTGTAATTTATCTATCTCTAATTAATATTATTGGATTATGTATAGAAAGAGATGACCATGTTGAATCTTGTAGAAAAGATTATTAGTGAGGAAATCATATAGCATGCACATATTCTAGATGTGATGGCATTGATGAACGTATCTCTAAAATCCAATTCCATGATGAGATAATTAAAATTAATTAAATTAGTATTTGTGTTAAGAGTTCCTATAGTGTTGAAGATACATTTGGATTTTAGATCTTAGAGAATTATGAAGAGGTAAAATCAAGTACCCACTATATAGAATAAAGTATGATTTATGAAGAAGATTGTTTTAGTCTTTAGGTGAGTACCCAAAATATTTAGGAAGATAGCCTAAGCATTTTTAATATATTAAAATTGGTGACATTCTCTTTTAATTAGCCGATATGCTTTACCTTTGGGATCCCCAGTGCATAATGCGCCTGAAAACCTGTCTCACGCCTGATACAGGTATGCTTGCCATCAAGCAGTCGCCAGTTCACTGTAAACCTCTCGGGAAAGAAGATCAATATTACTTTGTAAATGCGGCTCACACCTGTTGCCGACCTGAAGGATTGGGCAGCTATCAAACCCAGGGCAGAGACGTTGCATGCCATTCCCTGACCGCCCTAAGATCACCACCTCCAATTTACATAAATGCCCCGACTTGCTAATAGATGAAGGCATCATTGACCTCTAGCGTTGAAAGTCTCCAAGGTTCAAAAGTTTTGCACCAGCACTGGTTCTTGCTTGACCAGGTAAGATTCATGCCATCTCTTCATTTCAATTTTCATGCCTTCTTTCGTGGCCTCCCTTCATTTGACATGCTTTTGCTATGCCGCTAGGGTTTTTTGTAACAATTTTGAGTGCGGGCTATTTGCTCAGCAAACCCACTAGTTCTATTTTTCAATTTTGTTTAAGGGTTCTAGCTATTTGGATTTTATTATTTAAAGAAAGAGATTTCTGTCTTGCTTAATCTGTAATATAGATTCATATCTCCACTCTGTTACCTTTGTTTCTGGAATTTTTCTACAAAAGAGTTGTGTCATAATGCTTCTGCAGCTCCAATTGGGAATCATACCTTGTTATTTCTTTTCTTGTGGGTCTTGCTTTCTATTAGGTCATGCTTTTCCTCCTTAAGCGGTAATGAAAATTTGTATTCTGCAGTTTCAGATGGGAACCCCACAGTTGTATGGAATAATGTGATCTTCCAGTTTGAGGAAAATGAAGTATGGGGTGTCAGGGCATGCAGCTCGAATTTAGCTTCAGAAAGCTTCTCCCAATCTGTGGCAGAAGAGGTGTCATCAAATGGAATGGGAAACAAGGGACAAGACGAGAAAGAGCTGCATTTGATGAGCTACCAATAGAACTCATGGGCTTGTATATATTCCAAGAATGGCCCATATTATGCTACTCCAATAGTGACTTCAATCGACATCTTCTCAGGTACCAGTGAATTTCTATATCACAAGTTCCATTGTGGTTTTGAATTGAATGTTTCTGTAGTGTTGTTTTGTCTACATGGATTACACTGTCCTACTGTCTTCACAAACTTAACCGTGATATGTTCACTATGCTTTCAGTTGCAGGAGTCTGATAACAGTATCAATATATTGATAGTCTTGATCAACTTAACAAGGTTATGCATGGTGATGGTTCTTGGCAAAACAGCTATGCTATTTTCATGTGACAGTGTAGATTGTCAAGATGTGGTCTGTATAAACAACAGTGCTCACAGTGCTATTAAAGGTTAATAATGGCAGTGTTTAACCTTTATAGTGCTTTGCACAGTGATGCCAGTGAGATGGCTCTATATACATATTATCTCACTCACAGGGGGAGTCAATGCATGCAAGTGATATCCTTACACAATGTCTCTATCAAGTGTTCCTATGACAGAAAGGCCATGTTGTTCATGCTTTCAAAGATGATGTTGATGTTCTTTGGTATCACAGACTACCTTGATTATCTCTTCAGTATTTTCCAAAGCTATAGTTCACATGATGCTCATACAAGTTGATACAAGCTTGATTCAAGTTATTCTACTATTTACTGTTGCTTCAATATTTAGATAGTGCATGGACTGTATACCACTGTGTTTTGCAATGGACAATGTCTCTGTGAAATGTTTGTTTGACAGTAAGAGAGTGATGTGTGTGCCATGTTGTCCATGGATGTTCATACAAGTTGATCCAAAATGTTCATGTTCATTCAAGTCATTTTACTATTTACTGTGGCTTCAGGATAGACAAATACTTTGTTGATCATCTCATGGTTTAGAAACATGTTTGACCCTGTTTTGTAAGTGGGCTTCTGAATTACTGTTTAAGACTCCATTTTATTGTTTAAAATTGTTTAAGACTCCATTTTATTGTTTTTTAAACAATTTCCAGCACGTCTTATCTGGAGGATTTGAAAATTTCTGAACAGTTCATAACTGTTTTTTTAACAATTTCCATTAAAGTCTTATCTGGAGGATTTGAAATGTTTTGAAAACAAATGTTTCGCTCTCTGGCTGCAAACCTTTAATCTCCTATCGGCGTTTTCCTTGAAGCTCTCAGGGGTGCAAGTGCTAGTTGATAGCTATGTATATGCCATGTAGGTATGTGAGGGACACAATAGAGAGTCTATATATGTGTTTTGTGTTTTGAAGATGTAAGTCAAATAATATAAAGACACAATGATATTTGATAAATAAACATAATGAAATTGGGGGCCACCCACGCCAACTATAGTGCTTAGTTGGTTGGATAGGACCGCCGGCCCTACTATCTATAAAGTCGGTTCAAGATATGCACAAAAATGGATTTATTGAAAAGGCACAGAAATGGACTCTCAAGGACTGCAATGGTGCACAGAAATGGATTTATTGAAAAGGCTTTATAAACATTCAAGCAATTGCAATCAGCGGGTGTAAAACCAAATTCTGCAACCTTTTCTAATATCTTCCGGCGTATTCCAAACTGGGAGTTTTGGAGCAGGGCATGGGTGTCCATTAAAAGTATAAAGATTTCAAGTACCCAATTAGACATGCACGCAAAAGGTGTAGGCATAGACAAGGCACATGAACCATTTATGAAAAAGGGACTGGTAAGTGTAAAGACATATCAGCCATGTAAAGAGCCATAGATTACAAAAAGAACACATAACCAACGCCCTCATTTAAGATAACAGCAGAATTGTTTTGGAATAAAATACAACACAAAAAATAGGTGATACGGCCATATATGAATTCCCACCACTTATATACTGAGATCATGGCAAATGACTTACCTCCAGATTCTACACCAATTGTATCGTGGTGCCCACCATGCCGATGAGAATATGTGACAAAATTTGTGGCATGTCAAGCTGGCCTTTAACAATACCAGTCGCCCTCGTCGTTGTCCCCTCCTTGAAGCTCTGCCAATATCCTGCTTTGTTTGGGTATCTTGACAACTCATTTCTCGAAACTTTTGCCATCTACGGGGTTGTCATTTTCCTTATTTTAAATTTCTCTTCTCTCTCCCTGCGTAGTACCTGAGATCCCCGTAGTTGTATGTATTAAATTTCCTTCAATTCAGTCCCTTCACCTGCATCCAAAGGCTGCCATTTCATTCACTCTTACAGCTCTCGTACCTCTCCAAGGGTCGTCATTAGGTGAAAGTAATGGTAAGTTGGTGCGTAGTCGGGTCCATCATAAAAGTTTATGCCATAATCCCAGGTCAATTCTTCCATTTGAGAATATGCCTTGAGCAGCAAGGACTGCAACGTGGTAATAATGAGTACCAGACAAGAACAGGCCGTATAAGCATATTGGGACCTCCACCCCTATGATTGACCAATCTGGAAGCATTTTTATAGCGGGTAGCATTCAACATAAGATTCCCATTATCATTTAAGGCATACGACAAATTCATCGAGGGAAAATTCACCGTCAATAATTCACCGCGGGAAAATTCACTGCCATGACAATTCACTGCGCAAAAAATTAATTGCACAAATTTTTGGCAGTTGATTTTCCATGAAGGTGAATTGTTGATGGCGGTGAATTTTCCTAGAGCCATCATTTAAACCATATTTGAAGTGCTTTGAATTCTCTACCCTTTAGTAAAACCCATATGTTCATTATGATCTAGGTATCAAAATAACAAGGACCAATATACATATACTCGACATATGAGGGCCTTTTGATTAACATCAATGATAACCTGGATATGTAATAGGATTTTTACGTGAGAATATTTTACTAGCTTATATGCTTCTACAAAGCGTTGCCTTTATATGATAGGAAAATGTGACAAAAGAGATACATGTTCTCTAGAAGTTGGCACATTTGCTATTGAGATTGGGCATAACCAACCCCATAACAAAATCTATCCTTCGAACAATTTTAGATTAACTCAATATTAATAGATAAAACGATTATTTTGTAACTCATTTACAATTGTACATTGTTTTGCATTTAAAAGTTGTATGGACAAAATACGCCACATTAAAATAATTGATAATTAATATCGTTTTGTTGGTTAGTAACATCACTATTATTAATAATGTCTAAACATGGATTAAATAATAACTATCATTATTATGATTGGTTAATAGAATAATACTAACACTAGTTAGTGACAATAAATATTTAAAGAAAACTTGTGCTTTCCAATAGTAATAGTATTATTATAATTGTGGGTAATTAATGGTGGTCACTTTGGTACTAATGTTAAATGTACATGAAATATGTATTTCAAGGATAGGTGTCGTCCAAGTAGTGTTATCCCTATTATTTTAGAGCAAGTCATATCATTTACATAAAGGTGAATTATTTCATTTTAAACATTGGTTACCAATTGCTTAGAAATGACAAGTTTGGTTTGGATATTATATTGATTTATTGGTCTATCCACTTAGTCTTGATTTTTTACTTAAGACATTTAATTTATTTTTTTACACTAATGTACTCCATCTTTTATATATCTATAACAACAAGTGAATATCTATGCTCCTGCAATTACCATTGCATATAAATTATAAGTGAAATACAAAGTTTAATTAGTGTGAACCTCGTATTTTGTTAACTAAGGTCAAGTGGACTATTGTACTTTAATATGAAGGATGCATGAACTCAATTCATGAATTAATGAATATTTGAAGGGATTCCAATTAAATGTTTCACCATCTCTAGGTTTTATATTCCCAAGATTCTTAAAATGTCAACACAAACTAAGCTTAACTCATGCTTTTCTACTAACCCATCTAAGAAATCAAGTATGCTTAAAGCTCATAACTAAGTATGAGCATTTCATTGAAACATATCCTATGTTCAAACGACACTATGTTGTGGCAAAAAGAAACAATTAGTTAATTGACTTGCCGTTGCATATTTACAACTAATCAATTATATGTTAATTCTATGATTCCACTAAAAGACCCTTTATATATAAATATAAACAAATGGCATTGTAATGCCCATCAATAGGTGGGGGCTCACACAAAGATCAATTGATATATCAAACTACATGCATAATTCAAGAGAAATGTGTTGAAAGATGAATAAAGAGTTCAAATCATATTTCTTGAATGTACTTTGAATGAAATGTAAATTCATGAATTTTCTTAATGTTGAATAAGTTCAATGTTAGACAAAAAATAACTTTGCTTGACTTAAAAAAATCTAAATCTAATGTGTTTACTAATTATATGTATTTTTTATAAAAAATTATCTTATTATATTTAAGTAAATATGCAATTAATAAATGATTTAAAATTCAGTGCTGCTCTTGAATATGCCGAAACTCCTGAAGGCTCCAGGAAAGGTTTTTTGAAACGCTTCAGTTGTGAACAACTTGGAGGCTTCCAATGGTGGAACATTTAGAAAGGCTACGCCCCTTTGTCTCCCTAAATCTCCAAATTTGCCTAATCCAGCTAGAGTTTTTGTTGGACATGATGGTCTCGATGGGACCTCTGGGATGGTGCAAATGTGATCTGCTCAAGTCACCCCTACTGTTACTACTCATGTCATGCCCTTGGTGTAGTCTTGCTCCTTGGTTGCTGATAAAAATACTTCTGCCAAGCCTTCTATTCAAGTCCACGATGAGGGTCCGATGTCAGGATTCGATAAGCCTTTAGTTTTTTCCCTAGTTCGACTAGGGCTTCGAGATTTCGTTGCTCAGAAAATTCCATGTCAGGTGATTCAATACCTCTTCATCCTACTATTGGGTTTCAAGAATCGACTAACTCTAAGCTTGGGGATATCTTGTCATTTAGGGATATGCTTGTTGGTCTGAGTCAAGAGAAAAAATTTAAATCTATAGCCTAGGATGCTCTACCATTGAGGGAAAACTTTGTCTCCAAATGCCATGGGATCTCTAAGAGTTTCCTTAAAACCCTCATCACAAAGGCATCCTCCTCCCTTGTTCTAGTCTTTTTGAAGAAGCTCAAAAAGGAGGTTGATGTTGGCGAACAATATTTTGCATCTAATGGTTTGATTGGCCAGTTCAATCACTTGTGGCCAAATTTACTAGATTTGTATGATTGGATCTCATCGGCATGGTAGCCCACACTCAAAGGAAATGTAGAAGTCTATCCATGTGCTCAAGGGTTTTTTTATTGTGGTGTTTGATTGCATTCATGATAGGGATGCCATTTTGCAAGAGAAGTGGTGTTGGGGGCAAAGCATACTCCTTCTCAAACCGTGATTCCCATATTTTAACCCTGCTACCGCATCTTTCTCTATAAAACCTATTTGGATTTGCCTTCTGAATCTTTCATTACATTATTGGTTTGTGGATTGTTTTCAAGTGATTGGAGACTCATTGGGAAGATTTCTTATAGTGGATTTAGACACAACTAACTTCACCCACACAACTTTTTCTTGCATCCTTGTTGACATTGATGTCACATGTGATCTCCCTGTAGATATCACTTTCAAGTTTGTTGATCGCAGCTAAACACAACTTCTGGATTATGAAGGTTTACCCTTTTGATGTAGGAAGTGTTTTGAAACTAGTCATATGGCCAACTCCTGCTCCAAAATCATTAAAAATTATGATCAACAGACCTGGTGTAATAATGCTTGACCTCATCATTACTCAATCAAAGCATCATCAAAGGTGTGGGAGGAAAAGGCCGAACCTTCTCAGATGCCTACTTTCTTCCCAATTTCTGAAGATAGGAAAATTACAACACATCTAGCTACAAAACCTTGTACAAAAGCAGGTTTGGCTCAAAGGAAACCTTAGAAATTAGATAGTTTTTCAAAATTCAAGCCTTAGATTACAACCTCAAATCCAATTGTTGCTTCTCCAAAGTGTGATTGGAAATCATTTGCAATAAGTAGTGGAAGCAATCCACATGATTCATCTCAAATTGTAGAACCCATAGAAATGCAAAATAAGGAAGATGGGGAGGACTGGTAGGAAGTACAAAATAAGAAAAAGAAAATCCTCATGACAAAACAAAATAGGATCAAAATGGATTTGCAATCTCACACCAAATCTAGTGGATAAAGTATAACTCAAAATGAGTAGATTTGTTGTATTCCTCTAATGCATTACTACATGTTGGCCATGGCTAGCCATTTATGTAATTTTTTCATTTTAATCAATAAAACTTACTCTTACAGATCAAAAATAATGAAATTAATAAATTTTAAATAATGTTAATATAATTTAAATATATAATTATTTTATAGGAATTTTCTATAATGTATAGAGTATTATGTATATTTAAAAATTAAAATACGATTGATATATATTTTTTAAAACATAAAAAAAAAAAAATTCATAAATAAATATTTTTTTTTAATAATTAATTTAATAATATTGCATATGCTTTACATCAAAATACCTATTGCACCCACTTCGAACCCTAATCCATGGCATGGTGGATATTTTTGACACTCTCCCTTTGGCTTACAATAGTTATACAATGCTTATGATAGTCTTAATAAGGTTTGTCAGTAATGGTCACCTAGTATTCCAACCAGTTCTCCTTTTAAGGATGCTCAAAATTTTGGAATGAACAACAAGGAGATTTGTCCTATCCTCTTTCAACACATACACCACATTTTAGTGATAAGAATTGAAATATCTATGCATCATATGGAGGGATTTTTAGAGGACCACACCCTCATATGCAACTTTGTGAAAACTTGGCCAAAGCTTAGCACTCTCCATGAATGGATCACAATGAATTGAAAAAAGTATGGAGGAAATTTTTATTTATCCTTGCACCAAATGGTTTTTATTCTCAAATTGATTTCGTTCAAGATAAAGTGGTGGTGGTAAAAAATGTCTCATGGATTTTTCATGATGATTTCTTATGGATGAAACCCTAATTTCCATCTTTTGACCCTCGAACAAAAAAAAAATCTTTTGCATACCTTTGGGTGTGATTACCTTATCTCCCTTTGTAGTTCTAAGAGTTTGAGAGGTTATGGACCATTGGAAATGGCCTAGGAAAGTATTATTATGCTTTGAAAGAAAGAAATAATTACAAAAGTTCCATTTGTACACACTTATGTGTGGAAATGGATCTCACCAAAGGCCTCCATGCTAAGACATTTTTAAACTAGGAAGAAGAAATTGGAGGTAACTAGTTGATTATGAAAGAATTTCTTTTAGATGTAGGAAATGCTTCTCTACTAATAACTCTAGTGCTCAATTTCTAGAAATGAAAGCTCATGATTTGGGAAATGATGTTGTGAGTGGCACACCCACCAGGTGGATTGGGGTTGAATCCCACCATTATGTTATACCATCAAATGTATAGAAATATTCTAACTCCTTTGATGATCTCTCACTAGATAGCTCAAAAATCAAATACTTCCATTTCATTTAAATTACAAGACAAAGTTGTTGGGGATCCACATGTAGCTTCTATTAACAAAGGTGCTTCAGAGGACTCAACCATGTCATGGGATAAAGAGGACACAAAGAGCACAAAAAATATGGCATGCCAACTATGTCCATGATTTCCCCATTGAATAGGGGTTACAGGGAGAAAGATGAAAAAATAAAAGGAAAAAATGAACAAAATAAAAATAATTGCTTAAACATTTTTTTTGAATAATTAACAAAAATAAAATAATTGTTAAGTAAATAAAATAACTCATAGATGTATTTAAGATAGTTATATTAACTTGATATTTTATATATTGTTTATATTAAATTTATATTGAAATTTTTATTTTTGTATTATTTATGTGCCCTTAAAAGTGTAGAAAATTGGAGAGATTAAATAAATTATTGTTTCTATGATCTCAGCTATTCAATTATGGATCCAAAGACCCTTAAATAGATATTATACATGGATAGGTGTGTCACTTACATGAGACATGACTCTTTGTGATTAAATATAGCTTATATTTAACACCCTGCCATAGAATTTATTTTATCGTGCAACTTAACTATATGACGGGGTCCACCTATAACCAATAGGTTTATTAGATAACCATGTACAAATAAAGAATATTTAACCCCAAAGCCTTATTGAAAGTATGCAAATTAATTCTTCTTTTGAATATCCTTGATTACTTTTGTCCATCATTATCCACAATAAGAGATTCTTCATAGTTATATCAATAAAGGGAGTGAAGCATTCCCAATGATATTCATGATAAAAAACCTTCAAAAATCTAGTAATGATATTTTCAATCAATTTAAACAATGCTCTTATGACCAAAACCTTCACAAATTTAGTAGTGATCTCTATGATCAATTTCAACAATGATATTTGTGAAAATAACCTTCAACAATCTATGCAATCAATTTCAACAATGATATTTGTGATTAGATCCTTCAAAAATTTAGCAACAATATTTGTGATCAATGCTACAACTATTTAACAATGATCTTTGTGTTCAATACCATAACTTTTCAGGTTTAAAAATGACCTTTAAAATCAATGCTACAATTATTTTAGAAATGATATTTGTGATCAACAATACAACTTTTAGGTTGAACAATGATCTTTGTAATCAACATTACAACCATTTAAAAATGATCTTTGTGATCAACAATATTGTTGGCATATGGCTTCTAGTGTTGTCATTGATGGCAGTTGAAGTCATCTCCATGGTCTGCAGATTAGCATCTAGTCTTACCGACATAATACTTAAGAACAAGGTATCTAGTCAGTTAGTTAATCTGTCTACTTCACTAGATCATCATTTTGTGTTGTAGAACCTCGTGATTGCTTGTTGAGCTTGTATGTTATCTTATTACTAAATCTTCTAGTGTTGCATCAGTCGTTGTACGATCTTGGAGGTCTAGAAGGACATTTTCTGTCTATTTGTTCATTGTAGCCGACTTAGTGAATGTGGCGCATTGTGGATGTGTACAGGGAAATTATTTGAAATGTTTTTATGTTCAAATATTTAATTATGGGTCCCAGCTATAGTCTAGCCGATGGTATTAGATCCACATTGAAAATCCAATTGTAATTTTGGGCTGGAAGTTGATAATATTTCCAAGTTTTATCAAGACTAACCTATAGCAATTTTATTTCTAGATGGGGATATATATAAGAGATTTGATATATCATTTGGAATGAGAGAAAGAAGAGTGGTGGTGTGTTGTGATCATCAGGAAGAGTGATTAGGAGATTATGCACAGTTTCACTTATGCATTAATATTTTTATAGTGCGAGTTGTGCAGAGTAGAGCTAAATTGTTGAATCAGTTAGAAGGACAAAAAACCATCTACAGAGCTTAATTGGAACTGTATCTGGCGTCAAGTGGATTCTATTTCATCAGTTCACTCTTTTGGATTTATTCCAAATCATTGTAGGGCAATGAGCCCATCCTTTTGAGTAGTGAGCTCTAGGCAGTGAGCCTGAATGCAAGTGCATTCCCATTTTGTACTTCTCATTTTGGGTATACTCACATTAATATTATATTGTGGATTGGCCATCCACCATAGTTTTTCCTCTAATAGGGTTTCCACATAAAAATTCTGGTGTTATGGTGTTGTGATTATTTTATTTTTGTTGATGCATATTTCTTTTGTTGAATGGTTAAGTAAGCTAAATGACAGAATAATAAAGTTGAATTTTTGCACAACACTGATTCACCCCCCCTCTCAGTGTTGCTTGTTTCCAACAATTGGTATCAGAGCTAGTTCCTCGAAAGAATTCTTACAACTTGGGGATATCTTGGTAGGTGTTTTTCAATGGATACAAGTAGTCTTCAACAACAACTTATGGTGGCCCTTGATGATCTAGACTAGTCAAAATCTGAGAACCAAGAACTACAAGAAAATATTGAGAATGTAGAAAATTTCATTTAGTCAAGTGCTAAAAGAAAAAATCAATGAATCAAGGGAGAAAAGAAAGAAATTATGTGGTCAGCTCAAACAAAAGAACAAAAGCATTGAAGATGAACAACTCAGTCTGGCTTTGAAAGAGAAAATGGAAGAATGTGAAAAGTTTTCCAAAGAGAATGTTGTCTTGAAGCATGAGATGAAATCTATCATGAAGAGAATGACCAAGGAGATTGAGGACAAAAAGAAGAATGAAGAAAAGCTTACACAGTCTTTGAAAGAAAAGTTTGAACAATGTAGCTAACTAGATAATGAATTGGAGCAATCCAAGAATAATGAAGAAGTTCTTGAAAAGCAGCTTGATGATCTTAGAGATGAATTAGCTATTGCAAATGAGTATAAGGAGAAATTCAAAGCAAGCTTAGCCAAACTTGATGAATTGATCAAAGGAAAAAGGACTGATGGTGACCCACGAGGTCTTGGATATGAAGAAGGAGAAAGTTCTAGATCTAGACAAAGGAACTCTGGAAAAAGGAACTTTGGACAAAGGAATTGTAGACAAGGAAGATAGATGGAAGGAGGCAAAAGAAATCTAGTAAGGCAACCAAATGCTCAAAGATTTAATGGCTATTGTTATGTCTGCAACAAATTTGGTCATATGGCTTCTCAATGTAGAAGTAGGGTAAATACAAGTAGACCATCATTCTCAGGTCACTATTTTAACTGCTATAAGTATGGTCATAAATAAAGTGAATGAAAAATTGTGATGAATAAATTTCATAGAGATATCAGATGCTATGCATGCAATAGACTTGGACATATTGCTAGTCAATGCAGATCAATTCAAAGCCAGTGGAATAGTTGGTCTAGAAAAAGAAGTATTGTGTGCTACAATTGCAACAAATTTGGCCACATCACTAGATTCTGTTGGAACAAAAGAGGTCCAGTAAATCAAAACATGCAATAGGATGTTAAAGGAAAACGAAAATTCACTACTGATGTGATCAAGAAGCAAATGCAAAAGAAGTGGGTAAAGAAGAATCCCACTATAGAAGGAGATGGACCTACACCAAAAGCAACGTCTGGTAATTCCTCAGGGAATTAATTTTTGGTCTCTGGCTTAAGGGGAGCTATCAAGAAAAAATATTAAACCCCCTCTAGCAAGTGAATGATACTGGAATTTGAGTGTGTCTAGTAGGAGAGTTGATGCTTTTTCAGATGTTGTTCAACCTATTAAAAACATTAGTGAAGCATATTGGAGATCCGCATAAAAGTCATCTATCTCAGTGCCTAAAAGGAAGAAAAATAGATGAATTAGGGAAAGAGAATTTATTGCAAAATAAAGGATTTAGGTATGTGGACAATAAAAGGAATGACTTCAACCCTCATTTTTCATATTTCATTTGGAGAGCTCAAGTGATCATTGTGAATTTGTGGAGAGACTCAAGCATAAAGGGAAATCTGCAATCAAGTTATTTTTCATCCCCGAAAGATATTTATTGAAAACTTGTAAATTTGTGTGATTGCAATCATGTCTACTCCTCTGGTGGTCGAAGTTAAGTATAGGTCATGTCCAAATTTCAAATGGCATCCATATAAGTCTGTAGATATAGAGCCCTTAGGTGAATTTTCATTGGTTTCGTACAGAGTCCTACATATTGAGGATATTAGGGCTTATGTGCATGCAAACATTGAAGATTTTAGAACCTCTCATTTGATGGATTTGTACTCTCATCATATAATTCAAGAAGATCTTACTGTGAAACTGGAATTCAAAACCCTAGAAG
>VDFB02075321.1:393718568-393854263 GCA_007258455.2 Sequoia sempervirens
TGCTCAAAATTTTGGAATGAACAACAAGGAGATTTGTCCTATCCTCTTTCAACACATACACCACATTTTAGTGATAAGAATTGAAATATCTATGCATCATATGGAGGGATTTTTAGAGGACCACACCCTCATATGCAACTTTGTGAAAACTTGGCCAAAGCTTAGCACTCTCCATGAATGGATCACAATGAATTGAAAAAAGTATGGAGGAAATTTTTATTTATCCTTGCACCAAATGGTTTTTATTCTCAAATTGATTTCGTTCAAGATAAAGTGGTGGTGGTAAAAAATGTCTCATGGATTTTTCATGATGATTTCTTATGGATGAAACCCTAATTTCCATCTTTTGACCCTCGAACAAAAAAAAAATCTTTTGCATACCTTTGGGTGTGATTACCTTATCTCCCTTTGTAGTTCTAAGAGTTTGAGAGGTTATGGACCATTGGAAATGGCCTAGGAAAGTATTATTATGCTTTGAAAGAAAGAAATAATTACAAAAGTTCCATTTGTACACACTTATGTGTGGAAATGGATCTCACCAAAGGCCTCCATGCTAAGACATTTTTAAACTAGGAAGAAGAAATTGGAGGTAACTAGTTGATTATGAAAGAATTTCTTTTAGATGTAGGAAATGCTTCTCTACTAATAACTCTAGTGCTCAATTTCTAGAAATGAAAGCTCATGATTTGGGAAATGATGTTGTGAGTGGCACACCCACCAGGTGGATTGGGGTTGAATCCCACCATTATGTTATACCATCAAATGTATAGAAATATTCTAACTCCTTTGATGATCTCTCACTAGATAGCTCAAAAATCAAATACTTCCATTTCATTTAAATTACAAGACAAAGTTGTTGGGGATCCACATGTAGCTTCTATTAACAAAGGTGCTTCAGAGGACTCAACCATGTCATGGGATAAAGAGGACACAAAGAGCACAAAAAATATGGCATGCCAACTATGTCCATGATTTCCCCATTGAATAGGGGTTACAGGGAGAAAGATGAAAAAATAAAAGGAAAAAATGAACAAAATAAAAATAATTGCTTAAACATTTTTTTTGAATAATTAACAAAAATAAAATAATTGTTAAGTAAATAAAATAACTCATAGATGTATTTAAGATAGTTATATTAACTTGATATTTTATATATTGTTTATATTAAATTTATATTGAAATTTTTATTTTTGTATTATTTATGTGCCCTTAAAAGTGTAGAAAATTGGAGAGATTAAATAAATTATTGTTTCTATGATCTCAGCTATTCAATTATGGATCCAAAGACCCTTAAATAGATATTATACATGGATAGGTGTGTCACTTACATGAGACATGACTCTTTGTGATTAAATATAGCTTATATTTAACACCCTGCCATAGAATTTATTTTATCGTGCAACTTAACTATATGACGGGGTCCACCTATAACCAATAGGTTTATTAGATAACCATGTACAAATAAAGAATATTTAACCCCAAAGCCTTATTGAAAGTATGCAAATTAATTCTTCTTTTGAATATCCTTGATTACTTTTGTCCATCATTATCCACAATAAGAGATTCTTCATAGTTATATCAATAAAGGGAGTGAAGCATTCCCAATGATATTCATGATAAAAAACCTTCAAAAATCTAGTAATGATATTTTCAATCAATTTAAACAATGCTCTTATGACCAAAACCTTCACAAATTTAGTAGTGATCTCTATGATCAATTTCAACAATGATATTTGTGAAAATAACCTTCAACAATCTATGCAATCAATTTCAACAATGATATTTGTGATTAGATCCTTCAAAAATTTAGCAACAATATTTGTGATCAATGCTACAACTATTTAACAATGATCTTTGTGTTCAATACCATAACTTTTCAGGTTTAAAAATGACCTTTAAAATCAATGCTACAATTATTTTAGAAATGATATTTGTGATCAACAATACAACTTTTAGGTTGAACAATGATCTTTGTAATCAACATTACAACCATTTAAAAATGATCTTTGTGATCAACAATATTGTTGGCATATGGCTTCTAGTGTTGTCATTGATGGCAGTTGAAGTCATCTCCATGGTCTGCAGATTAGCATCTAGTCTTACCGACATAATACTTAAGAACAAGGTATCTAGTCAGTTAGTTAATCTGTCTACTTCACTAGATCATCATTTTGTGTTGTAGAACCTCGTGATTGCTTGTTGAGCTTGTATGTTATCTTATTACTAAATCTTCTAGTGTTGCATCAGTCGTTGTACGATCTTGGAGGTCTAGAAGGACATTTTCTGTCTATTTGTTCATTGTAGCCGACTTAGTGAATGTGGCGCATTGTGGATGTGTACAGGGAAATTATTTGAAATGTTTTTATGTTCAAATATTTAATTATGGGTCCCAGCTATAGTCTAGCCGATGGTATTAGATCCACATTGAAAATCCAATTGTAATTTTGGGCTGGAAGTTGATAATATTTCCAAGTTTTATCAAGACTAACCTATAGCAATTTTATTTCTAGATGGGGATATATATAAGAGATTTGATATATCATTTGGAATGAGAGAAAGAAGAGTGGTGGTGTGTTGTGATCATCAGGAAGAGTGATTAGGAGATTATGCACAGTTTCACTTATGCATTAATATTTTTATAGTGCGAGTTGTGCAGAGTAGAGCTAAATTGTTGAATCAGTTAGAAGGACAAAAAACCATCTACAGAGCTTAATTGGAACTGTATCTGGCGTCAAGTGGATTCTATTTCATCAGTTCACTCTTTTGGATTTATTCCAAATCATTGTAGGGCAATGAGCCCATCCTTTTGAGTAGTGAGCTCTAGGCAGTGAGCCTGAATGCAAGTGCATTCCCATTTTGTACTTCTCATTTTGGGTATACTCACATTAATATTATATTGTGGATTGGCCATCCACCATAGTTTTTCCTCTAATAGGGTTTCCACATAAAAATTCTGGTGTTATGGTGTTGTGATTATTTTATTTTTGTTGATGCATATTTCTTTTGTTGAATGGTTAAGTAAGCTAAATGACAGAATAATAAAGTTGAATTTTTGCACAACACTGATTCACCCCCCCTCTCAGTGTTGCTTGTTTCCAACAATTGGTATCAGAGCTAGTTCCTCGAAAGAATTCTTACAACTTGGGGATATCTTGGTAGGTGTTTTTCAATGGATACAAGTAGTCTTCAACAACAACTTATGGTGGCCCTTGATGATCTAGACTAGTCAAAATCTGAGAACCAAGAACTACAAGAAAATATTGAGAATGTAGAAAATTTCATTTAGTCAAGTGCTAAAAGAAAAAATCAATGAATCAAGGGAGAAAAGAAAGAAATTATGTGGTCAGCTCAAACAAAAGAACAAAAGCATTGAAGATGAACAACTCAGTCTGGCTTTGAAAGAGAAAATGGAAGAATGTGAAAAGTTTTCCAAAGAGAATGTTGTCTTGAAGCATGAGATGAAATCTATCATGAAGAGAATGACCAAGGAGATTGAGGACAAAAAGAAGAATGAAGAAAAGCTTACACAGTCTTTGAAAGAAAAGTTTGAACAATGTAGCTAACTAGATAATGAATTGGAGCAATCCAAGAATAATGAAGAAGTTCTTGAAAAGCAGCTTGATGATCTTAGAGATGAATTAGCTATTGCAAATGAGTATAAGGAGAAATTCAAAGCAAGCTTAGCCAAACTTGATGAATTGATCAAAGGAAAAAGGACTGATGGTGACCCACGAGGTCTTGGATATGAAGAAGGAGAAAGTTCTAGATCTAGACAAAGGAACTCTGGAAAAAGGAACTTTGGACAAAGGAATTGTAGACAAGGAAGATAGATGGAAGGAGGCAAAAGAAATCTAGTAAGGCAACCAAATGCTCAAAGATTTAATGGCTATTGTTATGTCTGCAACAAATTTGGTCATATGGCTTCTCAATGTAGAAGTAGGGTAAATACAAGTAGACCATCATTCTCAGGTCACTATTTTAACTGCTATAAGTATGGTCATAAATAAAGTGAATGAAAAATTGTGATGAATAAATTTCATAGAGATATCAGATGCTATGCATGCAATAGACTTGGACATATTGCTAGTCAATGCAGATCAATTCAAAGCCAGTGGAATAGTTGGTCTAGAAAAAGAAGTATTGTGTGCTACAATTGCAACAAATTTGGCCACATCACTAGATTCTGTTGGAACAAAAGAGGTCCAGTAAATCAAAACATGCAATAGGATGTTAAAGGAAAACGAAAATTCACTACTGATGTGATCAAGAAGCAAATGCAAAAGAAGTGGGTAAAGAAGAATCCCACTATAGAAGGAGATGGACCTACACCAAAAGCAACGTCTGGTAATTCCTCAGGGAATTAATTTTTGGTCTCTGGCTTAAGGGGAGCTATCAAGAAAAAATATTAAACCCCCTCTAGCAAGTGAATGATACTGGAATTTGAGTGTGTCTAGTAGGAGAGTTGATGCTTTTTCAGATGTTGTTCAACCTATTAAAAACATTAGTGAAGCATATTGGAGATCCGCATAAAAGTCATCTATCTCAGTGCCTAAAAGGAAGAAAAATAGATGAATTAGGGAAAGAGAATTTATTGCAAAATAAAGGATTTAGGTATGTGGACAATAAAAGGAATGACTTCAACCCTCATTTTTCATATTTCATTTGGAGAGCTCAAGTGATCATTGTGAATTTGTGGAGAGACTCAAGCATAAAGGGAAATCTGCAATCAAGTTATTTTTCATCCCCGAAAGATATTTATTGAAAACTTGTAAATTTGTGTGATTGCAATCATGTCTACTCCTCTGGTGGTCGAAGTTAAGTATAGGTCATGTCCAAATTTCAAATGGCATCCATATAAGTCTGTAGATATAGAGCCCTTAGGTGAATTTTCATTGGTTTCGTACAGAGTCCTACATATTGAGGATATTAGGGCTTATGTGCATGCAAACATTGAAGATTTTAGAACCTCTCATTTGATGGATTTGTACTCTCATCATATAATTCAAGAAGATCTTACTGTGAAACTGGAATTCAAAACCCTAGAAGATAATAAATTTGTGCAATTTGCAAAATTCCCTATATTTGAAGAAGATGAATGGGTTCAATATTTGTTGAGTCGTGTCCACGATGAATTTATGTGGTTGGATGTGCCATTCTAAATCACAAAAGAAGTTATATCTGTAGTTACTGGACTGAAATCCACTAGTAAGCTTCCAGTTTTGAAATCTGTAAAGAATGATAAGGTTACTGATGCAACAGGTTCACAATGGGACAAACGAGCAATGGCGATAGACGATATTGCTGCAGTGGATGTAAAATTTGCATCAATGGTTATTGGCTATAAGATTTATCACTCAACTGAGAGAATTTAGTATCTGACACAACTATCTATGCAACATATGAAATGGTCAAACAAAATGCAGACTATAATTATGTGAATTACTCAAAACCCAGTTATTGGAGAATTTGGGAAAAATCAAGAAAGATAAGAACATATTCAAATACGGTAACCTGCTAATATGTTTGTTCTTCTACTTCTCAAGTGAGATACCGAGAGTTGGTAAAGTTCAATGGCGTAATGATATGTCGATAGTTTTTCAGATACAAAATGAGTTATTTGGACTAGGTGATCGACAGACCCACAATACAAT
This sequence comes from Sequoia sempervirens, assembly GCA_007258455.2. Taxonomy (NCBI): domain Eukaryota; kingdom Viridiplantae; phylum Streptophyta; class Pinopsida; order Cupressales; family Cupressaceae; genus Sequoia; species Sequoia sempervirens. The sequence continues at coordinate 393,724,220 of VDFB02075321.1, forward strand.
CATGTGGGGGTACTTTAAAAGTTTTTAGAACTTGATGCATGCCAGAGAAAGGATTCCTACTTCAATAGTGGAATAGTACACATACACTATTTGCTTCATGGTAGACATTGACCAGTGCCATATGGAAGCTCTTGATCCTAGAACTATTTGGATCATGCCTATGGGTTATGAAGTAGATGAGAAAATTTTGAGGATGTATGCTGAACACTTGTTGAATCCACCACTAGATCAGGGAGAAGAAAGGGTTGGTACTTGCACAGAGAAAAGCTTACAAGTTCATTTAGAATTGAAAAATCCCAAGATAATCAGAAGGGTAAGAAAAGAGACAAAAGCTTTTGTAGAAAGTATGGGCATTCCTATGCAGAAAATAAAAGAAATGAGAAGGAAAATAGATGAAGTTGAATCGGCTAAGAAGAAAGAAGAGGAAAAATTAGCTAGTTCGAGAACATCTCCTACTCACAATAGAAGTTCCCATGTAGCTTAGTCAAATCAAGTCGAGGATTCTAGAAAAAGGAAGAAGAATAAAAGCACTAGATCTTACAAAGTTGTGTCTGCAAATGAAGAGGAAGAAATTGATTTAGAAGTAGTAAGAGAGATAAAGGCTACTGGTACACAGGCTATCAAACTGAATAAGAGAAAATCTTCTGGAAAAAGAGAAGAAGCAAAGAAAAAGGCCAATATTAACAAGCCCAACATGTATGTTGAGGAATTCAAGGATGCAACCGTGAAAGATGGAAATCTCAATCCACTCTATGATTGGTATGAGACCTTTGATGAATCCGGTAAGAGAATTCTTCAAGAAGCAACAATAAAGCATGTGAATGTTTTCAATAAAGTCCTTGTTGAAATCATGTCTGGTTTGCCTGCAAGTCTGTATAATGCTTTGGAGTCTAGGAGGTTGAGTGCCTTATCAGAAGAATAAAATCTAAGGAAGAGAGTTCTTGCCGATTTGTGCCCAGAAATTTCAATTAAAGAAATGGATTTATTCCTTGAAAAAGCTAAAAGGGAATTTAGGAGCAAAAGAAGGATAAATAAACTCATGATTGGTGAAACTGACGTTGTTGTCAGTGAAACTAAGAAAATTTTGGAAGAATTTTTGTCAAGGAACAAAATTAACATTGAGGAAATCAATACTAAAAATGCTGAAGGAAATGAGGAAGTGAATGTGGAGGTGAATGAATTAGAAGAAGAGAATGTGAATGAAGAGAAAATAAATGTATTTGATCCTCTAGAATTTGAGGATATTTTTACTTCTCCTAATGAGGAAAATATAGAGTCACCTATGGTAACTAAGGTCCATGTTGAGGTGCTAGTTGAGGAAAGGAAGGTGCATACTGAAGAAGTTGAAATTCCTAAATTCAATCCTAAATCAAAATACAAGGTTGAAAAGGAAAAGGATCAAGAAATCAGAATAGAGAAAGTGAAGGAATCTCTATTAGAGCTTTAGGAAGAATTAGATCTTGAGTTGGATGAAAACTCAATTATCCTATCTACTCTATCTCCAATTCAGATGATAAAGGTTGCTAAAATTGTTCAAGCCAAAGAAAACTTGAGAAAATACTAAAATCTCACATAGAGGATAGTGAACTACTAAAGCTTGCATCTGGAGTTTTACATAAGTTAATGCCTGCTTATGTTCTGGATCTGTCACGTTCCTCCTCCAGTGAGTTAAAAAAGCTAATAAATTCTGCAAATTCTCATTTTGAATCTTTTGAGAAATCTTCCTTGGATAAAGTGAAAAAGGAGTTCAAGGAGAAGAGAGTTGGTAGCCTAAAAGAATTGATTTCCAAAGACAAAGCTCTGCTAGGTACAGGTGCATAGAAAATATTCAAGGTATCTGGGAAAAATCTTGCTTGATCTTGTCAAAATTTACTAAAGCAAATGAGAAGAAGGTAAAAGACATTGAACAATAGTTGGTCACTATTTCGAATACTTTTGACCCATTTTTTGGCAATGTTTGTAGTCAAGAAAGTTAGGTGATGACTTTGCTCAACCAAATAAAGAGTCTAAAATTTGAAAATGAAAGGATTATTGGCAGAGTATGTGAACTTAGGGGACTAATAAGTCCAAAGATTGAGATGATGGTAAATGCTCTAAAAGAAGCTAAAGATGCTATATCCGCTCTTGATCCGGTAAGTCTCGAAGCAGCAAAAACTTTGTCATATCGGATTTGTGGTCATATAACCATTCTGGAGAGTTTGAGAAGTATTTGGGAATCAACCTTAAGTGGCTTGGAGAAAAACTTTGCAGATGTCTTCAAATTTTTGTAAGTCCCAATAGCTTTGCAATTTTGGATTCCTCAATTTTGTCATTGATGTCAAAGGGGGAGAGAGTGTAGTGATCAAAATGCCCTGACATTCTTAGGGGGAGCAGTATTCTAAATTTTGGCAGTATACTTACCAGTTTTGACACTTAGTCATTTTTCACTAAGTGTTGCCATCAATTCCAAAGGGGGAGATTGTTGGCATATGGCTTCTAGTGTTGTCATTGATGGCAACTGAATTCATCTCCATGTTCTGCAGATCAACATCTAGTCATATTGGTAGATAAAGTGAAGTATTGTGTGTTACCGACATAATGCTTAAGAATAGGCTATCCGGTTAGTCAGTTAATCTGTCTACTTCACTGGATCATCATTTTGTGTTGTGGACCCCCATGATTGATTGTTGAGCATGTATTTTATCTTATTACTAAATATCATGGTGTTGCATCAATCATTGTATGAGTTTGGAGGTCCGGTAGGACATTTTTTGTCTATTTGTTCATTGTAGCCGACTTAGTGAATGTGATGCATTGTGGATGTGTAAAGAGAAATTATTTGAAATGTTTTTATGTTCAAATATTTAATTATGGGTCCCAACTATAGTCTAGCTGATGGTATTACATCCACATTGAAAATCCAATTGTAATTTTGGCTTGACAATTGATAATATTTCCAAGTTTTATCAAGACCGACCTATAGCAATTTTATTTCTACATGCAGATATATATTAGAGATTTGATATATCATTTGGAATGAGAGAAAGAAGAGTGGTGGTGTGTTCTGATCATCAGGAAGAGTGATTAGGTGATTATGCATAGTTTCACTTGTGCATTAATATTTTTACAGTACGAGTTGTGCAGAGCAGAGAAAAATTGTTGAATCAGTCAGAAGGATAGTAGATCACCTATAGAGCTTAATTGGAACTGTATCTAGCATTGTGGATTCTATTTCATCAGTTCACTCTTTTGGATTTATTCCAAATCATTGTAGGGCAGTGAGACCATCGTTTTAAGCAGTGAGCTCTAGGCAGTGAGCCTAAATGCAAGTGCATTCCCATTTTGTACTTCCAATTTTGGGTATACTCATATTATATTGTGGATTGGCCATCCACTATGGTTTTTCCCCTAATAGGGTTTCCACATAAAAATTTTGGAGTTATGGTGTTGTGATTATTTTCTTTCTATTGATGCATGTTTCTTTTGTTGAATGGTTAAGTAAGCTAAATGACATAATAATAAAGTTGAATTTTTTCTCAACACTGATTCACCCCCCCTCTCAGTGTTGCTTGTTTCTAATAGATATAACTTCTAAAATGGCTCGCAAAGGAGGAGACGGGAATAGGAGGCATTTTGGTAGTTTGAAATCCTTTGATGCAGATGGTGAGGATGGCTCGGATCCTAATCATGAAGATGATGCTGAGGGTTTGGGCATTGGCAGTTGGGCTGTGACTGGTTGTGGTTTGGGCACTGGGGGTTGGGCTATGGTTGACTATGGTTTGGGTGTTGGCAGCTGGGCTGTGACCATTTTTGGTTGTTGGGTGTTGGGAGCAAGTATGTCTTGTGAGGCTCTGGTTCTTTATAGGATGTAGCTCAGGGTTATGGATTACTTTGGACTCTAATTGACGTGTTAGTGGTGTGGTTGTTCTTTTTGGTTTGGCCTTCACCTTGTTTCTTCCTTGCAAGGGTTCCTCTTTCCTTACTTGGCTCACTCTACTTGGCTCATATTTTGATGATGAGGATGATGTTGAGGGTTGGGCATTAGTGGCTGGGTTGCGACTGGTTGAGGTTTGGGCACTGGGGGTGGGGTTGTGGCTAGTTGTGGTTTGGGCATTGGCAGCTAGGTTGTGGCAGTTTATGGTTGTTGTGTGTTGGGAGCAGATGTGTCTTGTGAGGCTCTGGTTCTTTACATGATGTGACCCAAGGTCATGGATTACTTTGGACTCTGACCGATGTGTTAGAGGTGTGGTTATGCTTTCTAGTCTAGCCTTCACCCTAGTTCTTCCCTATAAGGGTTCCTCTTTCCTTACTTGGCTCACTCTACTTTCTTTTGTTTTGGTGTTTCCTTCTAGCTTCCCTTTTTCTTGGTGCTCAATGGTGGAGGTCTTTGGTTTGCCTTTGGCGAAGTGGTTTGTGGATAGTTATTGACATGTTTTAGAACCTGACTGGAATTTAGGGTTGGAATTTTCTCCTCATAGTCTTTCCTGCTACCCACTCTCTCTATTAGGGGATTTCCTCTACTTGCCCTACTTCTTTCTAGGACCTTTGGCTCTTTTTTAGTGCTTTTTGTTTTGCTAGGCAGTGTGGTTTTTCATCTCTAGGTTTTGCTTCATAGCAATGATGTTTCTCTTTTTAGCTCATGTGGGGAATGTTTCTCTTGGTGTTGGGTGCTTGGGGTGGCCTTGGTGGAGTGGTTATCAACCCTCCTCATTTTTCAACGAGTTTTGTTTCTTGGAAGGTTGTTGTGATTGGTGGATGTGGTTGATCATGCCATGGTTCTTCTGGGTGACTTTCTCTCAGATTTCCAGTCTCTTTTGTTGAGCTCTATGCTCTCCTCCTTTTGGGTCCTAAAGATTATGTTTTAGGATGGGGGTGTGCTTATTCTAACTATTGTGCTCCTTCAAATGTTCTAGCTTTTGGCTCAGATGTTACTTCCTTCATGGCTACTGGTTTTGGAGAGCCCTAATTTTTCTTCTTTACTCTAGTTTATTGACTTTCCAAAGGATGCTATGGTTTTCCTTTATATGGGTGTAGTTGCTTCCCTTTGTTTTTTCAGCTATGGTCTTCTTTGGAGGTGGAGATTGCTCCTTCGGAGGTGGAGCCCTCTTCTTTTGAGGTGGAGAGGTGGGATGTGATTCTAGTGGGAAGTTCTATTTTTATGGTTTAGGGACTCATTTCATCCTCTCCTATAGAGGGGATCCCCTTCCCATTGAGGTGGAGGTCAGGTTGGTGTTGTGGGTCAACTAGTGTTGTGTGGTTGTTGTGGCTCTTTAGTGTTTTACTTTGATTCCTAACTCTCCTATTGAGGTGGATAGTTTGGTTTCGTTGGTTGGTGTTGATAAGTGTTGTGTTGCAGTTTGGTTGATATAGGCTATTGGTTACCTAAACATTTCAGGAAGTGCACTGTTGGTTGGTGTTGAAAGTATTGTGTTGCAGTCTGGTTATTTTTAGGTTGATGGTTACCTAGCCATTTCAGGTAGTTCTTGGATGCAAGTTCCCATGTAATTGGTTGTTTTGGGTTTAAGGATCCCGTTAAAACATTTTCTATTTTGTGTAGATTTGTGTACTCATGCTAGTTTTTTTTATAATAAGCTTATGGTTTGCTATTGGTTTTCTTTGTTCTATGCTTTTGCAACTTGGTCTTTTTGTGTGGGTTTCGATTCCCTGTCAAAACCTGCTTGTTAATAGTTTCGGGTCCATTCAAAACCTATTGTAAATGGTTTTAGGTCCATTCAAAACCTGTTTTTCCCCCTTGATCAAAACAATATAACTTTTTAGATTCAACAATGATCTTTGGGATCAATATTACAACCATTCAAAAATGATTTTTATGATCAATGGCACTTATTCTACATATATGAGTACTCCAACTTCAAATACCGTACCACTACATGAATATTACTCAAGTAGCCTTTATAACTTAGTAAAATATTCATAGATTAAATTACATGGTAAATCTAGGATGATATTTGACCTTGCATGATTGCTATTTTGTTTTAAACAAGAATATTTATTCTTTTTCAATATTTTCAACATAATTGTGACCTTTTTCCAATTAGATACATTGACACATCCAAATTCATTTCTACGCTATCTTGTAGAGGTTGTTTCTTTCATTTTTTGTTCCAACATAATTTCTCATAATGATTCTTCAAATCACAGATATTGCAAGGATGAAGATCCTGACATAACTATTTTTTATGTCCATGCCTATGACAATAAGAACATTTCATGCACTATATTCCTTAAGCTAGTTTGTTTGAACTTATAACACTTGTAACATCATTTTTTAATTTTTATTACAATATCCAAGGCCTTCATTATTTGGCCTCAATATTGTCTCAATGGGATCTATAATTCCTTGTCCATATTTTCCCAAAACATTGTTGGAAAAAATCCACACCTGAACTAAAGATGGACCAACCACAAAGTGGACTGGTAGCTCACTGGTAGAGCACTCCAACGAAAAATGAGAGGTCCTAGGTTCAAAACCTAGATGGTCTTGTTATCACCTAAAATTTGCACCCTGTTGAATACAAAATTCAACACCTTAGTGTAACATGGGAAGACCTCTAAAGATGTGTGTTTCTTGTAAACAGAGGTCAACCTCCAGAGAAGGTTGGCTTCCTATGGTGGAAGTATCACCTAACTACTGTTCTTTGAAAGAAAAGGGGACGAAGGAATACATAAATTGGAAACTACTCCTATGGTGATACACCAAATTTGTTCAAACATGAACAACTACTTAACACACAATTTTCAATCAACTAGTAAAAGTTGATATGCGCAACTCAACACTCATATGATATTGCATAAATGTTTTATAAGAAAGCTACAATGCATACAGTCCTAGAAGGATGATAAATTATCCTCACAACTAAAACTATTTGCATCACTAACATAACCTATAGCCTGAAATATACACATCTCCTTTGCTTAAAAGTTTTATTAATGAGACAACTATCAAGGAATAAAAGAAAATCACATTTAAATTTATCAATCATTCAACACACTCAATGAAACAGATAACTGAGAAGGTAGAAGTTGCTTTCTTTATTGATCTCCAAAGGTGAAGCTATACATTCAATGTCTGTAAATGAGTTACAAAACTCAATATTCTCCTCTAAGGACTCTTAGAAGTCAAAAAATAGAAAAATATGCAAGTAAGAACTACAAAAAGAGGCAAAAAATGACATATATACGAAAGTCCTAGCCCCTAGGGCTTACAAAATATCAACCTTTTTAGAAGAAATCCACCCTTAGATCTTTTGAAGGAAGTTAATACTGCATTAAACGTGCGTCCCTGCTGTCCATGTTGGTGAAGAGATGCTCCATGGGTGTCCTCCTTGATCTTTTGCAACACCCACATTAACTTCTGGTCTCGTGTCTATCCTCTAACCTCCCTGTCAAGCTGCTTTGAATGCTCTTGAGCTCAGAGTAGATCCACATCGCTCATTCTATTGATCTTCTTCGTAGGGGGGTCAACTAGTCAAACGGCTCATGGTGCGTCCTCAGCGCCCTCCGATTGGTCGAACTCGAGCCACATAGATTTTCAAATGGTTAGAGGTCCTTCAGACAGAATCACATGTTGGTGAGACACTATTCATGTCTCCCCTATGCGATTATGTTCTTACAACAACATTCGGCAAGACATACGATGGTCGACCAGACCTCATAGCGAGCTCTTTTCCTTTCCCTGAGTTCAATTCATTTCGGTAAGACCCTATCGGGTCAGCGAGACATCTTGGCGAAGCCATCTTGTTTCATCGGGAGCCTACCTTCTTATTCACAATGGTCAGTAAGACTATCGGGTCAGGGAGACTTCTCCCCAACCTCAAAATATTATACCGAAGGCACCCCCTATCGGCAAGACCTCATCAGTCGGCATGACCTCACACCAAAGGAAAAATCTATCGGTGAGACTACCCCCATTCGCCGAGACATCATGTCAAGCTCTTTATGTTATACCGAAGGCACAAAACATGTCGGCGTGACTAACAACCATCAGCAAGACATCCTGTCGATAACACCTCCTTTCGCTAAGCTCTATTCATTTCGCTGAAGCATCTCCCTAAGCTCCTACTTGTTCGGCAAGTCCCTTGGCTTTTGGTGAAACCTTTTTTTGAAATTATTTCCTTCGTCGATGCCGCTTCACTTCCGCAAGACATCCTATCGATGAGACCCTATGGCGAATGGAAAGAGTCTTACTAATGTCCCTTTCTATTTCGGAAAGACCATCAGCGGTCGACAAGAGCTTACACCGAGTGCCAAACATTACATCAAGCCCCTTTTGTTTTGGTGAGACCACCCTTGGTCGGGGAGACATCTCCCCGAAGACATCACCATTCGCCGAGACCACACCATGTCGGCAAGACATTTTGCTTTCAGGAAGACCTTGTGGCAAGCCTTCTTGTTTTGGCAAGAGCCCATCCAGTCGGGAAGACACTTCCTGGTTGGCGATACCTTTTGCTAAACCCTCATCTTGTCACTGAGACCTCCTCCTGTCGGCCAAACCTCATACCGAAGCTGTTTCCTTCACCAAGAGTGCTTCACTTCGGTGAGACCTCACCCTGACGGTGAGACCTTACAGCGAAGCCCCCATACCATCGCCAAGACCTCAAGCAATCGACATGACATCACTTTGACATCCAGATGCTACATCAATGTCATCTATGTCAGGGAGACCCTTCATTATCAGTGAGACCTCTTGTTGAAGGAAAAACACATATCGAGACCCCCCCATTATCGGCATAACCTCATACTTTCATCGAGACATCACAGCGACTCTACTTTCCTTTGCCCTGAGCTCACCCTACTTCGGCAAGACCCTTTTGGGTTGCCAAGACTTCTTAGCGAAGTCACAATCTTTTGTCGGGCTCAGACCATTTCGGGGAGACTTCATCCTATTGGTGATACCTTTTGCCGAGATCATTTCATTTTGCTGAGACTTGTGCTTGGTTGCTGAGACATAACAATGAACACAAACATCTCCCCGGTGCCAACCTTGTGAGCTACCCGCAGCGAGACATCCCATGCAGAGAGACACATAAAGAGTCATGGCGACCCAAATGTCCTGACGACTAGTGCATTTGAACAAATAGAGGGAACTGCTAGTTGGCAAGACAACAAGAGGGTCTTGCTGACTCTCTTCTTTGATAAGTTTTGTGCCAAAACTGATTGAGGCATGCTTTTCAACTGAGCTCCTTGTGAAATGTCATTAGATGCATGACCTAACCCTCAATGCAAATGTCCCATTTGGCCCTTATGAACATCTGAAACATAATTTATCCTTCCTAATTGAGCCCGTAGGTGAAAATTGAGCAACATTTCTGGTGACCTCGGCTGGATGTTTTCCTACTAAAGATGAAAACTAGTAGCCTAGGCTTATCCATTGGGCATGGAGTCATTAGGAAAACCTTAGAAATAGACCCAGGGAAACTTTGTACATGGCTGCAACTCAGTTGAGATTCATTAAAGTAGGTCAGGACACCTGGAAACTTATTGAAAATAGGAAAAAACTGAAGTGAAACTATTTACTGTGCTGGGACAGCACTTAGGGAATGAAAACTGCATCTAAACCTACCCTACACTAACCAGTATGAAATTGGTCAAACAAAACCATTCACTGGATGACTGAAATAACTACCCTTTCTTCTCAATATGTAGTGACTGGCATGTTTAAGGATAGCTGAGTAAAAATGGGACACAGGAAGATACTTAACAAGATGATGTACTGCTTCTTGAAAGAGGTGAAAAAGTTCACTTACCTCACTAAATAATTCATATGTATTGTTAATTAGAGGAGGATAAGTAAACTAAACATACTCTTGTTTGGCTGTCAGTGCATCTTGGATATCTTCCTTCACTGTACCTTCATATATGGGTGCCTCATTGGACTCCATCTAGGCTAAGTACCTGATTGGACAACCTTTGGTAAGGGAAAAGCTTAAACCTTCCTTGCTGGCCTCTCTTTGATCTCTAAAGACTTCATCTTTTCCTTGAAAAGATGTTGATTGGAGGTAATATGTAGGTTGTTCATTGGCTACTAAAGTTTGATCTTCTTGACTAAGGAGCTGATATCCCTATTGGATAACTAAAAAAAAATCTTCAAACTGTTGTTCCTTATGCTCTTTGTCCATGACAAAATATAACTCCTCCTCAACAAAATGGGGTAGCTCATCAAATAAGTCCATAGGCCACAAGGCATTATGTTCTACAACCTTTTCAATAGTCTCACTAACTTGAATGGGTTGATCACATGCTTCCCTTTCATATGATACTAGCTCATCACCAGGCATAGATGCTATCATGCATGTGAGATCTTCATCTTCATCAACAAATTGAGGAAGTTCATTAAACAAGTCAACGGTATTCTTTGGTTGTTCCAAATCAACTAGTAAACCAGGAACCTTCATGCTCTCTTCAGCTTTCTCAACGTAACCAAGTAGTTGGTCAAATAAATAAATTGACTCCTCCTCCTATTTGAGCCTTTTTTGCTGTAGTCGATAACATGCTATAGCTAAATGCATTGGATTTACTTTGTTGATCCTCTCCATCAGAAGTAAGTCATCTGGATCAATGGGCTGCTCTTGAGGGATGATGGACTGATCTCGTTCAGGTACTACATTCTCTTGCATCAAATTGAATCCCTTAAAGTTTGGAATTTCAAACTAAGAAGACTTACTAGGGGAGTCAAGAGGATGACTTTGCCTAAAGCTGGAAAACTTGTACTTGGGAACCTCTTGTTTAGAAAATTTTAGCCTCATTTCTGCATCTTTTGCAACTAGCTGCTGGGCAAGGTTCTCTTCAAATTGCCTCTTTTTGACCTCCCATTCTTGCTCCCTTGTTTGAGCTTGGTAAGCTTTTTGTTCTTGTTGCCAATCAATCTCCTATTGTCCTTCAATCTCCAATATTTGTCTTTGAAAATCAGAGATTATGTCATCGATACACATGTTGTTAACTCCTTGAGATTGGGCATGTGAACAAACATGTTGGTTGGCATTATGATGGTTTTGCTGAGACTGTTGTTGGACATATATAGGCTGATGCTCAAATTGAGCAAGGGTGGGAGGGTAGAAAACTTGTGGGGAATATTGATAATCTCCTATAGCAAAGATACTTGGACTAAAAATAGTTGCATACTCATTTTGATATGGCTGATAATTGGGTATATGAGCAAAATTTTCATGAAATGAGGGATGATTAGCAGTTTCATGACAAGCTGGGTGGTAGAACATGTCTTCATAAAATGTAGACATTTTGGAGCATTCAAAGAAGCTGGAAATGCATTAAAATTTCTTGTAAAACAAGAAAACTAGATTTGATTTTCTGGAAATAAGAACATACCAGCACTTAATCTGCTTGAAACCAGTTGCTATTCTCCCAGAGTTGCCAGGTATGTAAAGAAAATGCCTCCAAAAGGCTGAAACTACTGCTATACACACCAAACAATAGTAATAAAATGCATAAACATGGACTGAGAAGCAGTTCACGGTCCCATCGGGCGTGCAAAAACTATTATCACTTGAAATTTGCACCCTGTTGAATACAAAATTCAACACCTCAGTGTAACATGGGAAGACCTCTAAAGATGTGGGTTTCTTGTAAACAAAGGTCAACCTCCAGAGAAGGTCGGCTTCCTATGGTGGTAGTATCACCTAACTACTATTCTTTGAAAGAAAAGGGGACGAAGGAATACATAAATTGGAAACTACTCCTATGGTGATACACCAAATTTGTTCAAACATGAACAACTGCTTAACACACAATTTTCAATCAACTAGTAAAAGCTGATATGCACAACTCAACACTTATATGATATTGCATAAATGTTTTATAAGAAAGCTACGATACATGCAGTCCTAGAAGGATGATAAATTCTCCTCACAACTAAAACTGTTTGCATCACTAACATAACCTATAACCTACAATATACACATCTCCTTTGCTTAAAAGTGCTATTAATGAGACAACTAACAAGGAATAAAAGAAAATCACATGTAAATTTATCAATCATTCAACACACTCAATGAAATAGATAACTGAGAAGGTAGAAGTTGCTTTCTTTATTGATCTCCAAAGGTGAAGTTGTACATTCAATGTCTGTAAATGAGTTACAAAACTTAGTATTCTCCTCTAAGGACCCTTAGAAGTCACAAAGCAGAAAAATATGCAAGAACTCCTATAAAAAGAGGCAAAAAATGTCATATATACGAAAGTCCCAATCCCTAGGGCTTACAAAATATCAACATTTTTAAAATAAATCTGCCCTTAGATCTTTTGAAGGAAGTTAATACTACATTAAACATGTGTCCCTGCTATCCATGTCGGTGAAGAGATGCTCCAGGGGTTTCCTCCTTGATCTTTTGCAACGCCCGCATTAACTTCTGGTCTTGTGTTTATCCTCTAACCTCCTTGTCGAGCTGCTTTGAATGCTCTTGAGCTCAAAGCAGATCCATGTCACTCTTTCTATTGATCTTCTTCATAGGGGGGTCAAATAGTCAAATGGCTCACGGTGCATCCTCAGCTCCCTTTGATTGGTCGAACTCGAGCCACATAGATTTTCAGATGGCCAGAGGTTCTTCAGACAGAATCGTATGTCAGTGAGACACTAATCGTGTCTCCCCAATGCGATTATGCTCTTGCAATAGTATTCGGCAAGACATACGATGGTCGACCAGACCTCATAGTGAGCTCTTTTCATTTCCCTGAGTTCACTTCATTTTAGTAAGACCCTATCAGGTCGGTGAGACATCTTGCTGAAGCCATCTTGTTTCAGCAAGAGCCTACCTTCCTGTTCACAACGGTCAGTGAGACTATCGGGTCGGGGAGACTTCTCCCTGACCTCAAAATATTATACTGAAGGCACCCCCTATCGGCAAGACCTCATCAGTCAGCAGGACCTCACATCGAAGGAAAAATCTATCGGCGAGACTACCCCCATTTTCTGAGACATCATGTCAAGCTCTTTACGTTATACCGAAGGCACAAAAGATGTCAGCGTGACTAACAACCATCGGCAAGACATCCTATCGATAACACCTCCTTTCATCGAGCTCTCTTCATTTTGCTGAAGCATCTCCTCGAGCTCCTACTTGTTTGGAAAGACCCTCGACTTTCGGCGAAACCTTTTGTCGAACTTCTTTCCTTTGCTGATGCCGCTTCACTTCGGTGAGACATCCTGTCGATGAGACCCTATGGTGAACGACAAGAGTCTTATCGATGTCCCTTTTGTATTTCGGCAAGACCATCAACAGTCGGAAAGACCTTACACCGAGCACCAAACATTACATCGAGCCCCTTTTGTTTTGGCAAGACCACCCTCGGTCGGGGAGACATTTCCCTGAAGACATCACCATTCGCCGAGACCACACCATGTCGGCAAGACATTTTTCTTTTGGGGAGACCTTTTGCCAAACCCTCATCTTGTTGCCGAGACCTCCTCCTGTTAGCCAGACCTCATGCCAAAGTTGTTCCCTTCACCGAGAGCACTTCACTTCGGTGAGACCTCACCCCGACGGTGAGACCTTACAGTGAAGCCCCCATACCTTCCCCGAGACCTCAAGCAATTGGTAGGACATCACTCCGATGACCAGATGCTGCATTGATGTCATCTATGTTGGGGAGACCCTTCATTATCAGTGAGACCTCTTGCTGAAGGAAAAACACATATCAAGACCCCCCATTATCGGCAGGACCTCATACTTTCGCTGAAACATCATGACGACTCTACTTTCCTTTGCCTCGAGCTCACCCTACTTCGGCAAGACCCTTTTGGGTTGGCAAGACTTCTCAGTGAAGTCACAATCTTCTGGTGGGCTTAGACCATTTCAGGGAGACTTCATCCTGTCGGTGAGACCTTTTGCTGAGATCATTTCATTTCGCCGAGACTTGTGCTTGGTTGCCGAGACATCATGACGAACACAAACATCTCCCCGACGCCAACCTTGTGAGCTACCCTCGGTGAGACATCCCATGCAGAGAGACACATAAAGAGTCATGGTGACCCGAATGTCTTGATGACTGGTGCATTTGAACAAATAGAGGGCACTGCTAGTTGGCAAGACAACAATAGGGTCTTGCCAACTCTCTTCTTTGATAATTTTTGTGCCAAAACTGATTGAGGCATTCTTTTCAATTGAGCTCCTTGTGAAATTTCATCAGATGCATTACCTAACCCTCGATGCAAATGTCCCATTTGGCCCTTATGAACATCTGAAACATAATTTATCCTACCTAATTTAGCCCGTAGGTGAAAATTGAGCAACAGGTCCATGAATGCAAAATTCTAACATGGTATCAGAGCTAGACTAGGAGCCCCAGGCATGACAAATGTGGCTTATGGGGGGTGTTGTAAATAAGCCACACATCAATTGAAGATGGATCGACCACAAAGTGGGTCGACAACTCAGTGGTAGAGCACTCCAGTGGCAAATGAGAGGTCCTAGGTTCAAATCCTAGCTAGTCCATGACTACAAAATTCTAACAAATTTTTCCTTTGTATCCCATTCTTTTCATTACATTAAATCAAACATTCTTTGGAGAACATTCTTTGTCATTATCCTCTCAACTTGCAATATTTGTAGATTCAAAATATTGTTATATTTCTTATGCTTTTTTTTTTTTAATCAAAATATGATTTAGCTATATCAAATTTATCAAATGATTAATCTAATGAACAATATAAATCATTTATATCACATGACACATTGTATAGTGTAGGCTTAAATAAATTGCACCGATGTTCCTTTACATAAGCTTCAAGTAATTGGTTGAACAAAATATTTTCTTCTCTCAATTCTAATAAATCTTCCTCATGCGACCTATGTTTCACTTCTAATTCTTCATTTTTATTTCTAAACTTCTTCCAAAGTATTATTTTTACACATTGAGTTTTTTATTTTTTTCTTTCCTCTTTTATCAATCTTTTTCATTGGAAAATAATTTCCTTATATAGTTAAAATTTACCCAAAAATAATTACTAATGTAATACCTAATGTCAATTAATTTTTGTGACTTTATCGACTTCACTCTTCCATGATTTGAAATGATCTACCACTTACTTTGTATCTTTGCAAACTTAAATTTCAACAAATATTATAGAATCCATCAAATGTTGTGAAAAAATTTAAGAATTTTTTTGATCACCCTTCTTCTCTAATAAATGTAGTCTTAAAAATTGTCACCTTTGAAAATTTCACACTAGTTTTAGCTCCCCCCTATGTTCTTGGACATAGTCATGCATTTAATTTGCACATTTTATAAATATCTTCAAAAAATTAAAAGATAGTCCTTTAAAAATAAATATTTAATATTTAATACCAATGTTTAAGGCCTTGACAAGGATGGGTTAGCAATAGGGAACCTAACACCCTTGTCCAACCCTTTTTGGCTAAAATTTAAATATGTCAATGTCGAAATTTTATTATTTGACAATCTAAAATTATTTTCCCTATTAGTATTTATCTTTTGAAAAACTAGAAAAATTGTAGATAAATACAAATTATTTTCACCATTTTAATCCTAATGAATCGTAGCATATTTGAGAAAGAAATTGAGATTATTATTGAGTATCCTAAGAGCTATCAAGAGTAGAATTAGTAGGATTACAACAACATTAATTTTAGTCAAGCGTCATTTTAGCCATACATCATGTTTTTATGTGAGTTTGTTCATATTTCATGTTTATGAGTCTTGTGAGTACTAACACTTGTAGGAATTCAAATCAACTGTCAATTTCTCCTTGAAGGTGATGAGTACATGACTTCAATCCATCAACGAATGAAGATCTAGGTGGTAAGTTGCAACAATTATCAATTTATCACTTATTTATCATTTAGTCTCTAGTTGATTGAGGGTAAGTTCTCTTTTTATATCATCAAAACCATTGTGAAGATAGAAATACCAAAATGCGGTTTGACTTAGGCAAGCTCATATACAACACAACCCTCCCCCCTCTTTTGTGTGTGCATGTTAAAGATCGAAAGAAAAGTGGAGGAAGTTTGAAGAAAATTTTTGCATTCATCCATTCAAGTCCTACAAGTCATCAAGTAAAGGAAAGTGGATTTTATCAGTGATAGAAAAAAGTTTCAACAATGATCTAATAAGAGAATAAATTGCAAAATAGGTGCAATAGGAGTGTAAAATTAGATCTTTAATAGTTGTCAGCCAATATAAGGTTCCAACACCCCTATCCAATTGTTTTAGGCCCAAATTTATATGTCAGGTTCTTCTATGTCTACCTTTTGCTTTCCTTAAATTTATTTTTGTTTTTCTATTCTATGTTTTCCAAAAATATCAATAGTTTGTTGCATTTCCATAGATAATCTAGGAACACCATTGCATTATAAATATTTAGTCAATTAATCATATCCGCATCATCCCCCACCAAAGGATTAAAACCCTAATCCACCATTTTGGCTCTTTTATTGAGGTTTTGTTGCCAGTTGGGAATTAAGATCAATTTTAATCCTTTCCCCAATGTTCTATGTTGGAAGAAGTGTGGTTTAGGATCTAGATCCCTTTTTGAAACCAAACAATTAATATAAATACACTTTCTTCTAAAGCTATGTCAGGGTGAAGCCACAATAGTGGTTTACAATTTGATGGAGGAAGGAAAATTGAGAAACAATGACCCCATGGCAAAAAAAGTGATTTTGGGGGTTCGTACGAACCTAGAAGTTCGAATGAACCAAAAAGGGATTCGATTGAACCTGGGTTTGAGCGAACCCCCTTGAAGAGGTTCACATGAACCAAGGTTCAAGCAAACCCTGGCTTGAATGAACCCCCCTAAATCCTCATCCCCTCCCTGAGACACACAAAAAACCTAAATTTTGGCACTTTGGAGCTCAGGTTGAGGATGAAAATGGAGGAATCTTCACAAACCAAACTGGAATCAGGTAGTCCTTAGAACAAGCTATCCAATGAATATAATTTTAATATGTTTTGGTTTTATTATGTATTTATTTTTTTAGTTTCATTAAACATAGGTTTTTCATCGAAAACCAAGGTCTCTGTTCTGCACATGTGGAAAAATAGCAAATTATCAAAAAAAATTGAAAAATATGAGTGCACTAGATATTGAAGTCCTTGATCCAACAAAAAAAATAAAATTGAATTTTGATATATAAAAAAGAGTTATGCGTTATACGGTTGTGCTATGTCTGAATTGTAATTGGTTTGACTTCGAAACTTGATTAAAGAAAAAATATTCAATAAAAAACTATCTAACCAAGTGGAAGCACTAGATATTGAAGTTATGAATCTAAATTCGAAAGAATTAGAATTTTATCCTTCATGAAAAAAAGTTATGTGTTATACGGTGTGCGTCACTTTTTAAAAATGTTGTTTTATAAAAAAAACTAGTTTTCCTGGGAGATGGAAAAAGAAGTGCAATCTAATTCCAAAAAATTTGAATTTTTTTCTTTTAGAATCTACAGACAAAATTTGACGAGACTCTAGTTTGCATCATTTTGAAATTCTTCACGGTTTAGCCGCTATAGGTGCCCGAATGTGAAGATTTAGTTAAAAATAATAATTTAAGTGTCCAGTTTGGCCAAAACTTGTAAACCACTATTGTGGGATCACCCTACAATCTCTTCCCACTTTTCTTTCATCACATGCAATTTTCTTCTCAAATTGGCATCTTTCTTGGAAACTTCAACCTCTTCATAATCTACAATCATTTACAATGATTTGTCTTGTCCTTTGTTGTAACTTGTCTCTTGTGGCTTATAAGATTTATTCACAAAATACCTTCTTGAAATTATTTTGAAAGATCTATAATATCTTTTAAACTAGTTTCATTAAAAAAATTAATCTATGTTTAATTTTATTACCAAAACCCCTATTTTTGTATACATCCAAACTTAAATGTAAAAATATACTAGCCTTCAAATTTCTATTAATAAAACCTGATTCATAGTTAATCAAATATGCAATACAACCAAAGCTAAGAAGATTGTGATTTTTAACATTAACTTCAATAACTCTGAATACATGAGGCGAAATATACTAGTTCCCAAATTAATTTCCTCACAAAATATGTTCTCTTTCCAATGTTTTGATGAATATGCAAAGGTAGAGCTCATTTACCAAGATAGACAATGCTGCCTTTTTCAATGTCGCACATCCTTTCATTCAATATTTCAATAGTCCCTTTGCATCACCCCTTTCCAATGGTAGATCTTTCAATAATTAAAGCATATTCTACTAATATGCCTTTATTTCATTCTTTATGATTTTATTTATGTGTCACACCTGTGATCTTTTACCCTAACACTGCATAGATCCCTCAATACTACCATAGTCCACAAAAAATATACCACCATATTACACTCCCTTTATAGTTATCACATTCAAATTCTTTATGCACATGCTACATAGTGATATTCCTTTTTGCTCACTATTTAAGTCTACTATTATATGCTACTCAGGCCGTCATAAATCCTTCCTATGTTGCAATGAGAAATAACATTAACAAAAGTTCACGAGTACAAAATTGCTTTATGATCAATCCCTATTGCGACCAAGGAATGACACAAACATAGTGAAAGGACTAATCTTGCCACCAATTCAACACAGGATCATGAAGATGCTCTGATACCATGTAAAAAATTAGAGAGCTTGAATTGTTTATTGTTTCTATGATGTCACGTATAAAATTTTGAATCCAAAGACCCTTAAATAAATATTATACACAAACACGTGTGCCTCTTACATGAGAGATTGAAGTCACATTATTCCTTTTCATTTTTAAATAAGGTTTGTATAGAAAATATATGTGAACACATTAGAGAAGGTTCTAAGATAACAAATTACATCACGCAAAGAAAGTTTGAGTTCTTTCATTTGATTGTTGTTAGCTATTGAAAGATGCACTATACATTAAATGAACATTTGATATTACCCAAATTAAGGTGGAAAGCCATCAACTATCCTTTACTAAATTTACCATTCAAATTATAGTGTAATGCATGTCATAAATTTGTTTTAGCTTGATACAATTATGAATAGGTTATATAACTAAAACATAGATTCATGTTATAATAAAATTAATGTGGATAACTTGTTAGAATTTTTATTTATGAAATACAAAAAATCTACTTATATTATGTAATATCTACAACTTTAGATATTATTTTATTTCTACTTAAATATAAATGTTTGCTTTGCTATTTTGTCACATTATTTATCATATATATATCTTAGTAAATTTTATTTACTAAAATTATTTCATTAAAATTATTCTATTCATTATAGATAAATGAAAATAATAATGCACACAAATATTTTGCATATTATGTTTGTTGTTTAATAATTTTCTTAATACATTCATACAATTACACTCTACCTCTTATAATTCAAAACTGATATTTTTGACTTTAAATTAGATATTAGAACAATATTTATATTAACATAATAAAAAATAAATTATTACTAACACTATAAAACAAAACAAATTTAATTTTTACCATAGTACTATGCCACTTATGAGTAATAGCAATAAGATATTGCACCGCTACCACTCGTTTTTTATGAAAGCTCAACCCCAGTTCTGGGCATCATTCGAGGAAGTTTGGAAACATATGCAGCAGAAAAATATTAGGTTCAAATCTTTGAAAGGTCTGTCATATATACTGAGATGGGTTCTGTTAGTAATAGGGAAGGAGATTTGAGATGGGCTCTGGTCCAACCTTTAGATGCAGGCGCCCTCTTTGTCTTAGAATCCAAAGGTAAATTCAATTTTTATACTTAAGATAAATATAAATAGACGGAGTTAAAGAGGGATTTTGATGATATGCAGGAACATGGATTCATGCTGGCTTTCATTTATCAACCTCCATAGTGGCCCCTGCACTTCTCAGCTTGCCATTTGCCTTCGCCTCGCTTGGATGGGCTGCAGGTGTAATGTGCCTTACTTGTGGGGCAGTAGTCAGTTTCTATTCATATAATCTCCTGTCCCTGGTGCTTGAGCATTTGGAATTGCAGGGAAACAGACAATTAAGGTTCAGAGATGTTAGCTATCATGTTATGGGTAGGAATCAGGATTTTGTCACTCTTTCTGGGTATTGGATCTTGTGTGCTTGTAATAGTGTTTTCTATTTAAGGACCTCTAAGTTATTATCCAAATTTATCATCACTTTTCATGGTGATGATGGGTCAGGAAGTGTGACTGGAAAGGTCAGAGATACATTCATACCATTTGTCTGAGGTTTTCATAGGGAAGACTATTTGTAACGGTTTGGTTGTGTAATTTGTTGGTTATACAGGGCCCATGGTGGCTAAGTATTTTGTAGGACCTATACAGTTTGCAGTATGCTATGGATCTACTATAGGGTGCACTCTGATCGGTGGGCAGACTCTTAAGGTCTTTATATATGCATCCTATAATCTTAATACATTTGGAAGAGTGATGTGGATTTTTCCCATTGATGCTTGGCTCTGTTTTGCAGTTTCTATACACTATATATCATCCAGATGGAGCAATGAAGCTATATGAATTTATCATTTGCTTTGGAGGGTTGATGTTGATTCTGGCTCAGATGCCTTCGTTTCATTCTCTGAGACACATTAATCTGGTGTCCTTTGTTCTGTGCTTTGCTTACAGTATCTGTGCAGTGATCGGTTCCATTTATGCAGGTTTGTCTAGATTGATTCGTGCACTGTGCCCTTCACAGTGGTATGGGGTAAGCTTAAGCAACTTTCTTAAGATTCTATAATTTAGATAGAACTATCTACAACTCATACAAAAATTGTAGTTGTGGGACACCCACTGCTGTAAGGATAACTTCAACAAGGACCAGGTTCTTACAACTGTTCTGTATTTCTTGTTTTGATTTTTTCATCGAACCAAGATCATAAAAATGGCTTCCTTTCCATTACATCATTACCATTTGGATCATCCCTTTTATGCCCACATACTTTAACCTTTCCTAAAGTTTATGTAGATCTAGAATGTATAGATGTCTGAAAGAAGGATAATTGGTAGAATTTAATAAAATTTTATTTCCTATCTAACAGGTAATTCAAAAGAAGAATCTGAGAAAGATTATTCTTTGGTTGGTAGTACAACAAGCAAACTATTTGCAGCTTTGAATTCTTTCTCAATCATTGCTACCACTTTTGGTAATGGAATCATTCCGGAAATTCAGGTAAGTACTACTGATTTTCTATAAAATTTAGGGGTTCTAGTCTACCATAGAAATCTTTTAGTGGTATCGACTAAATTGTTCATTACTTAAGATAGCTTATAGTGGAAAGGGGCAATCATTACAACAGCTATTTAGAGAATCAACAACCAAATAAAAACACAAAAGAGTTGTTATTTTCAAGTTGCTTTTACGTTCAAACATTTTATACATTGGTGACCACTGCTGACTAGATGGGCATCTGTATTATTTTCTTACATTTTTCTTTAAAATCAATTCTTGTATTGTCAGCTAGACACAAATAGAACTATAGGCCTTACTGAGTATAATGTTTTCAGGCAACTCTGGCGCCTCCTGTATCAGGAAAAATGTTCAAAGGATTGTCTATATGTTACGCAGTGGTGGTGTCCACATTCTTCTCTGTGGCAATTTCAGGCTACTGGGCGTTTGGCAACAAAGCAGATGGAACTATCTTTAGCAATTTCGTCCCATCTGAGGGGCCTCTGTTTCTTCCCAAATGGTTTCTAGTCATGGCTAATATGTTTGTGTTTTTCCAAGGAGCTGCAGTTGGAATGGTTAGAGAATTGAAAAACTTGTTACAGTTCAATTGTCAATTTACTATTTAGTAAACATTTGAAATGTCTCAAAAAAAAAGAAAATATGAGTGAAGTGAATAGTTGAAAGAAGATAAAAGATCAAGTGAATAAGTCAGAGAGTTAAATCATTTATATTTATTTAGTCTTATTAGGGGAGAGGATCTAATAGTTGTTGAGCACTTTAATTTTGCACTTCTCAAAATCTTATGTGAAAATTTCAAATCACTCTCAATTTTTTACAACAGCTTATTTGACAAGTCCCCTGCTTATAATTAAAGTTTCAGGGCCACATCATCAAATATGATGCCACATCAGCATGTTTTTTGGCAAGGTGTCCAAAAAGGCCCATTAAAAAAAGTGAGAACAATAGTTGTCTGCTAAGTCATGTTTTATTGGGGGCTAATGTGGCATCACATGAATTGTTGTTTTCTAGATCTGAAAAATACATTTCATTCAATTATGGGTAGTCATCATCAACACTAACAACTTTAAAGTCACAACTATTGATCTAATATTGTTAAAACTATTGAACATTAAATCAATAAATACTATAACAACTATTCGAACATGCTCAAAAACTGATCCTCCCCCTAATTTATTTGAGCTTAAGATTAAGCTATCCCACTTTTCTTAAGGGAATAACTGAGAATGAATTTGTAGAAGTAAAATGTTTGGATTTGCAACCCATCATCAGGAAATTTAATTGACTGTTTTTAAAACTGACATTGGCAGGTGTACTTGCAACCATCATTTGAAGTGCTAGAACGAAACTCTGCAGATGTGGAAATGGGTAGATTTTCTTTGCGAAATCTGATACCCAGGTTGATTTTAAGGACGTTAGCAGTAGCGATTGCCACACTTTTGGCTGCAATGCTACCTTTCTTTGGGGATATTAATGCAGTGATTGGTGCTTTTGGGTTTTTGCCATTGGATTTTGTTTTACCTATGATCTGCTACAACCTGACTTTCAGACCTTCTAGAAGAGGCATAATATTCTGGGTTAATACCATTATTGCTGTAGTATTTTCTACCATGGCCATTTTGGGCTGTTTTGCAGCTATTCGCCAGGTCTTCCTAGATGCCAACACTTATAAACTTTTTGCGAATATATAATTTATACAAATTTCTTTTCCTCGGAAATTTATTTATTCCATTGTTATCATTTGATGTGAATGTCTTCCACAAGTGAAAAAAGGCTGTAAACTAGACATCACAGTGGTTTATTAACGTTGCAATTGCGAGTTGTCGAAACTCTCTGAAGCAAGAATATAAACATGTAAAACAGTCATGACAAAAATTGTAGACTTCAGTGATAGGTTAATCACCACATTTAAGTTGTTTCTATAAAAGTATCTTCACTTGTTTTTGGTGACTGTTTTATTAGCGTGCAACTTATGTTTTAGGTTCGATTTTTACAGAGCTGTATAAGTAATTCTATTGAGACTAGAAGGTCGACAGCTTGCACTATGACAGATTTTTAAAATATTTTAGATATTTTTAAAAGAAGTTGAGTTGAGTTAGACGCAGCTAATCTCTGACAAAGCATACATGTCATAAGCATGTAACATACAAAAACACATAGAAATATATATAAAAACATACATAGAAACATACATAACATGATGAGACGACGTAGTGCGGGGACCGTCAAGACGAGGGATAAAAGTGACGAAATCAACAGACAAGAGGAAATGTTATGACAAGGGAAGCAAAGAGATAACGACATCAACAAGTCGTTTGTTCTACCCCTTCCAATTCACTGGTGTTGTGGCTTGCATGAGAAGCTATCTGTGCACGTGTGGGCATTGGAGGTGGGAAGGCTAATGTGATTAAGACATGCATTTTAAATTGTAACAAGTATTGTCATTGGAAAACACTTTGTGTTGTGAGTTTTTTCATTCTACAGGTTGAAAGCGAAAGGTTGGAGAGCAGGGGGCAGAGTTTGAAGGGAAATTGATTCATCCTAGAACAAACATTTGAAATCAGTAGGTGCCTTTGGTAAACATTCATTTCTTCAAAGAACCTCAAAAAGCATGTACTACTATGCCATAAAGCGAAATTAGATATAGTTTATTTCCCACAATTAATCCTTAGAGGAAAGTTCATGCAATTTTAACTAGTTTCAACAACATGCATTAAATAGATTCAATAAACAGAATCATTAAACATGAAAGAACATAAGACATGAACACAAAGATTTACGTTGGGAAAACCCTTTTGGGTCAAAAACCCCACACTCCAAAAGTATAGATCTATTGTATTATTCAGCAGCCAAATACACAATTACAATACAATTGCAGGCTCTAAGCTATTATTGAAAAATGAAGGTAATATTGTAGCTTAAAACTTGTAAAATTATGAGACTTTAGATCTAATTAAGTGTTCTTTGTCACAATTCTTTGTGTATGATTAATCTGTTTAGATCAATTTTACTAATTGTAGAAAGAGAGAAGATTGTAGAAAAATGAGACAAGAAGATAGAAGTGACACATCATATACGTGGAGAAACCCTTTCAGGAAAAAACTACACCAGAATCAATAGTGCTTGTATTATTTAACCTTAGAACAGGATTACAATAATATTGTATCAATCCTTGATTGATATGCTTCCTTGCCTTCAACAATCCTTTTTCACAACCTACAATAAACTCTCATAGAATTCTCATCCACTTGCTGCAATTAATAGACAATAATTAAGCATGTAAACTCATAAGAGTTATACAAAACAAGAGCATAAAGCTCCTCACAAAAATATACGCCTATATTGGGCAAGTAGAGTTCCACAATGTAATTTGAAGTCAAACCAAAGTTTTCCTCAATTTAGGTGCCCCAAACTGAACATTTAATTGAACTTTGGTCAATAAAATATCTTGTAAACATCACCTCAAAGTTGGTGCCCGAGAATGGGCCCACTTGATTGAGCGTTGTAAATATCTTCTCATGCAAAAGATGTTAACTGAAAGATGTCAACTTGGGCGCCCAAGGTGGTCCCAAGTCAATCTTAATTAACTGAAACATATCTCTCCACCAATTCATGCAAACATTATGCATGATTGATCATCCCCACTTAAATGAAAGTATCTACCCGTTATTTGACATGCAACTGAAGTTATTAGTCATGCAACTCAATTCAATTCAACTCAACTAGCATTCAACTCAAAATAACTACATGCGACTGAAGATAACTGAACTGTAACTAAACTGAACTAAAACTGAATTGAATTAAACTGAACTGAACTGATATTGAATTGATAATGAACTGATAGTACCACTTCACTCATGTAAATATCAATCCCTAATTTGTAAGATCTAAACATTCATTACTAAAGTGTTATCAATCCTCCAAACAATTAACTGAAGCAAGGTGGGTTCCACCTTCCATGTGGGCGCCCCATGTGCTCCTATCTTGTAGGAGCTCTTCTTGGACGTCCCCACATGTTCCTATCATTTAGGAATAATCACAAATGTAAATTTACATGTTCATCTCATTTAGATTTAATCTCTTTCTAGCCCTAGTGTTGGGGAACACTTTCCAAGGACTTAGAAGATATATGAAATATGTTTATGATTGCAATTAAATGACATCCTATTTCCAAAATTCTCCCACTTGACATTATACATTGCAATTATTCTAAACAAGAAATCATTATTATAAATCAAGTATAGGACTCAAAGCCAATGGCCTTCTTGCACTAAGAGAACTTATCTATAGGAACCAGTTTCGTAAGATAATCTGCAACATTGATCAAAGTGTCAATTTTCTTAATCAATACCTTCCCACTCTCAACCATTTCTCGCACAAAGTGATATTGAACATAAACATGCTTAGTATGAGCATGATACATAGGATTTTTGGCTAAACAAATAGCACTCTGACTATCACATTCAAGTCTAGATTTTGCTTGCAATTAAAACCAATACTTTTCCCAAGTCTCTGTAACCAAATTGCCTCTTTAGAGGCATGTGTAGCAGCTATGTACTCTACTTCTGTGGTGGAAAAAGCAACCATGGGCTGCCTCTTACTCATCCAACTAATTGTAGCTTCAAACAAAGTAAACACATAGCCACAGATGATCCCACAATAGTGGTTTACAATTTTTGGCCAAACTGGACACTAATTTTATTTTTTTTAACTAAAACTTCACATTCAGATACCTATAGCATCTAAACCATGAGGAATTTGAAGATGATGCAAACTAGAGTCTCATCACATTTTGTCTATAAATTCTAAATTTTTTTTTTTCAAAATTTTTGGAATCAGATTGCACTTCTTTTTCCATCTCCCACGAAATTGGTTTTTTCAAAAACAACATTTTTTAAAAGTGGCCTTGTCATTATAATGTAACTTTTTTCCATGAAGGATTAAATTCTAATTCTTTGAATTTAGATTTGTAACTCGATATCTAGTGCTTCCACCTAGTTAGATAGTTTTTTATTGAATATTTTTTCTTTAATCAAGTTTCAAAGTCAAACCAATTACAATTAGACATAGCGCAACCATATAACGCGTAACTTTTTTTGTATATATTGAAATTTTTTTTTTGTTGATCAATGACTTCAATATCTGGTGCACTCATATTTTTAATTTTTTGGATAATCTGCTATTTTTCCACATGTGCAAAACAAAGACCTTCATTTTTGGTGAAAAACCTGTTTAATAAAACTAAAAATACATAATAAAACCAAAAGCATATTAAAATTATATTCGTTGGATAGCTTGTTTTGAGGACTACCTAATTCTAGTTGGGTTTGTGAAGACTCCTCCATTTCATCCTCAACTTGAGCTTCAAAGCGTAAAATTTAGATTTTTTTGTCTTTAGGGATGAAGGGTAGGGTGGTTGAGCGAACCCAGGTTAAGTAAAACTATGATACTATAGATCTAATTAAGTGTTCTTTGTCACAATTCTTTGTGTATGATTAATCTATTTAGATCAATTTTACCAATTGTAGAAATAGACAAAAGATTGTAGAAGAATGAGACAAGAAGATAGAAGTGACACATCATATACATGGAGAAACCCTTTTAGGAAAAAACTCCACCAGAATCAATAGTGCTTGTATTATTTAACCTTAGAACAAGATTACAATAATATTGTATTAATCCTTGATTGATATGCTTCCTTGCCTTCAACAATCCTTTTTCACAACCTGCAATAAACTGTCATAGAATTCTCATCCACTTGCTGCAATTAATAGACAATAATTAAGCATGTAAACTCATAAGAGTTATACAAAACAAGAGCGTAAAGCTCCTCACAAAAATATATGCCTAGATTGGGCAAGAAGAGTTCCACAATGTAATTTGAAGTCAAACCAAAGTATTCCTCAATTTAGGTGCCCCAAATTGAACATTTAACTGAACTTTGGTCAATAAAATATCTTGAAAAAATCACCTCAAATTTGGTGCCTAAGAATAGGCCCACTTGACTGAGCATTGTAAATATCTGCTCATGCAAAAGGTGTTAACTGAAAGATGCCAACTTGGGCGCCCAAGGTGGTCCCAAGTATATCTTAGTTAATTGAAACATATCTCTCCACCAATCATGCAAACATTATGCACAATTGATCATCCCCGCTTAACTAAAAGTATCTACCTATTATCTAACATGCAACTGAAGTCATTAGTCATGCAACTCAAGTCAACTAGCATTCAACTCAAAATCACTACATGCAATTGAAGATAACTGAACCATAATTGCACTGAACTGAAACTAAACTGAACTGAACTAATATTGAACTAATAGTACCACTCCACTCATATAAATATCAATCCCTAATTTGTAGGATCTAAACATGCATTACTGAAGTGTTCAATCCTCCAAATAGTTAACTGAAGCAATGTGGGTTCCACCTTCCATGTGGGTTCCCCATGTGCTCCTATCTTGTAGGATCTCTTCTTGGATGTCCCCACATGTTCCTATCATTTAGTAATAATCACAAATGTCAATTTACATGTTCATTTCATTTGAGTTTAATCTCTTTCTAATTCTAGTGTTGGGGAACACTTTCCAAGGACTTAGAAGATACATGAAATATGTTTAAGATTACAATTAAATGGCATCCTATTCCCAACAACCTTTACATGGAGATTTACATCCTATTCCATATGGAGAAAATCTGGTAGCATAACCCCTGTGAATTCAATATCTCCTCTCTCAACTCAAGCAAAATCTCATTTTTATAGAGCTTACAATGCACAAATTAGACATTTCTAAATGAACTATCAAAAATCAACACGAAAATAGAAAATGCCTTCATGCACAACTCCACCTGTAAAATCAACTTTCCAACTTGAATCGTCATCAAAAAAAGAAACTGCAAGTTGTAACTCAAAAGACAATGTGAGAAAATTAGCAACATTCAATATATAGAAAAATCAAAGGTTGAGACACCTTCATTTTCCTAACATTCTCCCACTTGTCGAACACCTTTGAAGAGCCTATGAAAGTAAAAGGATTTAACTACTAAGAGTCAACTGATGAAAACACATCGTCACAGCCATACATGCAATCACAAGAACCTCAAAAAATGTTTTCGTGCTCCAACCAAGACACTTACAACAACATCCAAGATGTCCACCATCTCGAGCAACAATTCCTGCCATCCTCAAAGGAAAGGATTACGCCATGGTGTATATACACCGGTCCAAAGAACAAAAGCATCAAATCCAATTGATAGCAAAGGCTACATGATATTGTCACCACTCCACTATGCTCACAAGCTATACAGAAGCATCAAGAACATCAACTTCAAAGCTCGCAACCCAAACACAACTATGAAGTCATCCTCGAGAAAATAAGATAGAACATCAGTTAGAACAAAAACTAGGAAATTAATTGATCCCATCCAACTGACCAAACCACATGACTAAAAATAGCACACACAACAATTGCTAATCCATCCTCACCCATACCTCAAAGGTATCCACATCAGCAAACACATGCCACCTACATAGCCAACCCATCAACTGCAAATACAAGCTCCATGTGCCAACCAGTCGAAGAAGATCAAACACATCCAGGAACTCCCA
Source organism: Sequoia sempervirens (assembly GCA_007258455.2). Classification (NCBI taxonomy): domain Eukaryota; kingdom Viridiplantae; phylum Streptophyta; class Pinopsida; order Cupressales; family Cupressaceae; genus Sequoia; species Sequoia sempervirens. The sequence goes on from VDFB02075321.1 coordinate 393,752,974, forward strand.
CTACATGGGTAATACTAAATATGAAACAATCAAAGGCATACCAAGTCTCCTAATCACAACACATAGAAAGTGTAGCCATGTAGTACCAAGGAACATCCACAAAGATCTACAAATCCTGCAACCAACTACTGCAAGACACATCTCTCTCAACAATCTTCCACAACTCTCCCATGTTCTCCATATTCGACCTAAGAAAGAGATACAAGAACCTCCATGTCATCAACCAAGTGACAACACATTACCACAAACTAGTGATCACCATAGCTCCACATAGAAATCTTACATCTAAAGTCAAATGAATCCAAACATACGTGAAGAAGAACTAGACTAAAGAGAAAAATCTACAAATCATAAACATGTAGCATGCCCTTCTACATACACCTCTAAATTCCAACTGTGTTGAGTAAGATCTTCACAGCCCCAAGAGAAAATCTATAAAAACATCCAAACCCGTTCATCCTCAAGAGATAAAACATAATAAATGCATCATGTATATACATGGATGTAAGCTTCTCAAAGAAGATCAAACTACTCCATTTCCCATCTCAAGAAATAAGCCCACTACCATCCCCTATGATCAACATAAATGAAAATGCAAAACCAAGAAAATAACCATGCTATCCATCTCTCACAATGAATCCTCCAGAACCATCTAATAGCAACTCAAGATCCATGTTTATGAAAGAAAGCATAAAGCACCTGAGAAAAACAATGGGAAATACATCTCAAGTGATAAGCCATTGAGTAGACCAAGAGTGGGGAATGGGAATGCTCCTCTAAGATATGCAAGCCATCATGACTCCTCCAAGAGAAATCTCCTCATAGGTCTCTGTTGAACTCATGTCCAACCAAGGTGTAGGCTCCTCAAACTTTCTATTGAGATCTCATCAAAAGTAAACATCTCAACAACACTTCTCTCATCTCAAGAGAAATATAGCCTCATCTCATTCTCCATGTATCCATGAGCAACAAAAAACATTCATCTCACGCTAAACTCCAAATGCATCACTACACTATCATGAAGTTCTCAAGCATATGACCAATGCACCCAAAACACACAAAATCACTAGACCACTATCAAAGCTCCAATCATTTGAATTAGGAACTTATCATGGCATCATGATATTACCACCCCCTTAGGAGATCGCATGCTCCAAGTGAATATACCATGGTCTCAAGAGAAATGCATCATGCCAAAACTCTAATCTAGAATCAAGAGTATATCATGACATAAAACAAACAAACTCTAAACCAACATCACCTATCAAGAACCACCAACACTTCAACCCAAAGACCACAAGAGTCCTCCATGGCTCTGAGATGCTACACATCCTCGAATAGTGTTCACATGCAAATGTGAAGAAACCCTTTTGCAACAACAGGATCTAAAATTCCCTCTGAAACATCTGCATCACTTAAGAAGATCATTCACCACATAGTGATGAATACATAGTCATTGCTAGAAATACCATTGAATCATGGTGCCAAGCTTTCCAAGCACATGACACACCATCTCCCAAATCAAAAAATCATTCAGTTCCACACACATACAAGTGTATTGTTGATCACACCAAGTGAAACCAAGATCTCCAAATCAAGGAAATAAACCATGCTACAAGAATCCAATATTGACTATCCAAATACTCACATATCATCCATCCTCTCATCTCAAAGAAACCACACAAATGCACAAGTGACCATAGATAAGGCCAGCTAACAAGTTTGCATCAACATAGAATCAAAACTCGTGGATATAGACAGTCCACTTCCAAGTCATATATGCAATCATGCAGGTAAAGATAGCCCACAACATTGCACAACTTGTAGATCCAATCAATGTAACATGCAAACCCACTATCACACTAGAAACTACAAAACCAAGATTTCAAAGAGAATAACTATGTAGAAAACATGACTCAAGCACCAAATCAAGCTCAAATCCAATTTTCCAATCATGTCCACAATAATCACCATAATCAAGAAATCCACCAAGCATCACCACATAAATGCTGAGTGACTAATCACATACCAACACTCCCATGCAGGGAAAGCATCTCACCTCCTCACACCATGGAAAAAGCATGCATGCAAAACTGTAACTATCTCATCCAGTAATGGTCGAAAAGCTAGGGTCTATAAAATAGCTTAATTGTAGCTCCACAAAACCACAAGTTTTTCTTGACCATGCAAAATCTACAAAACCATTGTGTTTGGAAAACACCCATGCACATCCTATTAAAAGATGAAAGACAACTTAGAGGGGGGGGTGAATCAGTTGTCACAAAATTCAAACTTAAGAACTCCAACACATAACAATTCCACAACCGTACTATTTGTTATTATGTATGAGCATGAAACATAGACGACATAAAGTAAATTAACACAATAAACACCAAATTTTTATGTGGAAAACCAAAGGAGGGAAAAACCATGATGAGGGTTCACTCACAATATAAAGTAGTTTCAAACTGACTATAAAAGGCTCACTACGAAGGGCTCACTGCCTTGAAAAGGACTCACTGTCCTGATACAAAAGCTCATTGCTTACAAGGGAGGCTCACTGCCTACAAAAGGATTCACAAAACAAAATTGGGCTTTATAGCCAAAATAAACTAAGAATAATGCACCTAACAAGTGTTGATACAGTTCCAGTGATGCTCAATAGACTGACTTAACGCACTTCATCATTTTTCACTCACTCTGCATTTAGTACTGCTTTATTGTTCACATACACACACCTATATATCTCAAATCTGTTCAACATATATATATATATTCTTCTTTGCAAGCATCAATTAGGTCAGCCTAATTAGATGTACTTCATATTTACCAAAAATACTAACTATCAACTTCAATCATTCACAAAATATTTCCAAAAAGTAGCTCAATATATATATATATATATATATATATATATATATATATCCATTCTTCTTTGCAAGCATCAATTAGGTCGGCCTAATTAGATGCACTTCATATTTACCAAAAATGCTAAGTATCGACTTCAATCATTCACAAAATATTTCCAAAAAGCAGCTCAACCATCCAACATGCTATATCATGTTGGCATAGACCTAATAGAAGTCACACATATATCCGCATAGAAAAACTAATTCACCATATCACAATTAACCCAAGAAGTCGCCCAGGAATAGACTTCACAACAAAAAACAACCAACGAAATAATGCCACTATGTCGTACGATCACCAAAGCCCATAATATTCTGAACATTCACACCTTCAATAACCATGAACAATTTCCCACAACCACAAACAATAACCATCAACTACGAAGAAATATGGAAAAGAACACCAGAGAGTGCAACTCGAATACCGGTTTAGATACCAGACCAAAATATCAGATTAGGCACAGACTTAGACTTGCAATCACAACATGGTGACATCAATAACAAAAAAAAAACTATAAAGATATAATCATCTTTCTTCGTTTTTCCAACAATCTCCCCCTTTGTCATTGATGGCAACACATACCCAAAAATTTAAAAACTCTCTAGACTCTCCAATCTCTCCCCAAATTACTCCAATATCTCCCCCTTTGACATCAATGGCAAAGGGCGACCAAAAAACATGTAAACATGGTGACATCAAAATTTGAAAAAAAAAATTCTAATTCTTAAAAAACTTCCAGCCATCCAAAAATTTTCAATCAACAATTTAATTTACTTCAATTTGTTCAAAATTCTTTTTCCTCTTCCTTTCCTTCTTCACCAAAACAAACAAAACAATAGAAATCATTCAAGATTCAAGTAAAAATAACACTCTTCACTTGAAACACCTTCTTGTAACTTTCCTTGAGAACTTGATACAACTTATTCCAGTTAAATGTAGCTGAATCCATGCTTGTGCAAATGCTTTCCAATAAGCCCAACTGAGTAAAAGAAGATTACCAATATGAACATTGTTTTTCACACTCCTCTGCATTAGTAAGTATTCCAGAAAGATAGTCTAACCGGACCTCAGCAATTTCTTTAAGGAGCCAGAAGGTTTTCACCACATCATCTCTTTTTCTTTGTACAACAATTAGTTCAGCTTGCAGTTCACCAACTCTCAACCTTTGTTTCCCTTCTTTGTCTTCAAAGATGTCAAACTTCTTCCCAATACTGTTTACTTTAGATTTGATTGCTTCAATTTTGCTTCTAAAATTATCTACCACAGCAGGCCACCAGAGACAATACTTGTAAATGTCTAATATTCTTTGCAAGCATCAATTAGGTTGGCCTAATTAGATGCATTTCATATTTACCAAAAATACTAACTATCGACTTCAATCATTCACAAAATATTTCTAAAAAGCAACTCAATATATATATATATATATATATATATATATATATATATATATATATATATCTATTCTTCTTTGCAAGCATCAATTAGGTCGGCCTAATTAGATGCACTTCATATTTACCAAAAATACTAACTATCAACTTCAATCATTCACAAAATATTTCCAAAACGCAGCTCAACCATCCAACACGCTATATCATGTTGGCATAGACCTAATAGAAGTCACACATATATCCGCATATAAAAACTAATTCACCATATCACAATTAACCCAAGAAGTCGCCAAGGAATAGACTTCACAACAAAAAGAAACCAATAGAATAATGCCACTATGTCGTACGAGAACCAGAGCCCATAATATTATGAACATTCATGCCTTCAATAACCATGAACAATTTCCCACAACCACAAACAATAACCATCAACTGCGGATAAATATGGAGAAGAACACCAGAGAATGCAACTCGAATACCGGTTTAGATACCAGACCAAAATATCGGATTAGGCACAGACTTAGACTTGCAATCACAACATGGTGACATCAATAACAAAAAAAAACTATAAAGATAATCATCTTTCTTCATTTTTCCAACAATCTCCCCCTTTGTCATTGATGGCAACACATGCCCGAAAATTCAAAAACTCTCTAGACTCTCCAATCTCTCCCCAAATTACTCCAATCTCTCCCCCTTTGACATCAATGGAAAAGGGTGGCCAAAAAAAATGTAAACATGGTGACATCAAAATTTGCAAAAAAATATTCTAATTCTTAAAAGACTTCCAGCCATCAAAAAAATTTCAATCAATAATTTAATTAAATTCTCTTTGTTCAAAATTATTTTTCCTCTTCCTTTCCTTCTTCACCAAAACAAACAAAACAATAGAAATCATTCAAGATTCAAGTAAAAATAACACTCTTCACTTGAAACACCTTCTTGTACCTTTCCTTGAGAACTGGACACAACTTATTCTAGTTAAATGTAGTTGAATCCATTCTTGTGCAAATGCTTTCCAATAAGCCCAACAAAGTAAAAGAACATTACCAATATGAACATTGTTTTTCACACTCCTCTGCGTTAGTAATTATTCTAGAAAGATAGTCTAACCGAACCTCAACAATTTCTTTAAGGAGCCAGAAGGTTTTCACCACATCATCTCTTTGTCTTTGTACAACAATTAGTTCAGCTTGCAGTTCACCAACTCTCAACCTTTTTTTCCCTTCTTTGTCTTCAAAGATGTCAAACTTCTTCCCAATGTTGTTTACTTTAGATTCGATTGCTTCAATTTTGCTTCTAAAATTATCTACCATAGCAGGCCACTAGAGACAATACTTGTAAATGTCTAATATTTCTTTAATGCATTTATTTGTTTCCACTATAAGTTTAGATAGTCTCTGCTTAGCTTTAGTACATCTCTTCTCAACCAAGGCTTCAAACTTATGTCCTTTTGGACCTTCAAGCAACATTCTTTCTTCAACAATCTCAACTAAATTTTCTGGTAGGGAGTCAGAGACACTTGATACATCAATACCTTTTTGAAGTAAATAATCTACCAGAGCATCATCAATTTTTAGTCTATCAACAGGAGACACTGCATTCCATATGTAACCAATCTTCTTCATCTTTCCTTTAACTAATATAGTCTTGATGTCATATAGATCAAAAGACTTGGATCTAGGCATATATTCTTTTTCCTTCTCTTCCAAAAAGACAATGATATCTTCAGTTACAACTTTTCTTTTCTTCAATTTCGAAGGGGAATCACCAACAACAATTTCCAATTCTCTTTTACTAGAGGATGAACCTACCTCAAACTGACTCATTGTTGACATACCAGAGCATAAAGTTGTTTTTAAGGATGTGAAATATGATTTTCACACACTTACATTATCTGCCAATGACTCTAGGTATCTATAGACTTTTTTCCCAATAGGAATACCGAATTCCCACACAACATTATCCTTTCCTCCTAGGGAACTCAAAAAGTAAAAGAGAAAGCACACAAGTAGAGTACCAAATCGCAAGGGATAACCCTCTACCACCTACATTCAGACATTTTCTGATAAATTATCTAGTAATAGACCACACAAATCAAATTTCCTGTTCTCCTTAGCCATCATATGTGGCAATATAAACAACAATAGCTTATGTCGAACCTTCACGATTTCTAAAATATATTTTGTAAGAAACACTGTATGCAACATACCTTACGGCCAAATCCTCGAGAGTGTTTATCAGTAGAGCTCGTGGGTCTTTACTAATGATAGTCAATTCCTCCACATATTTTTACTTCACAACTTTCTCTCCAGGAAGATCCCCACTACTGCATAATCCAGTAATCGCCTCAATCGATTCCTTTGTAATTAAGTAGGGTTTTTCCAATACAATACTGTCATTCTTGAAATGATTCAACAAGAACAAAATAAATTCTTTATCAACAAACCACATAAATTCTCCCCACACATCCATACCTAGGTTTTTTATACTCTGTAATTCATTTTCTTTCAGCCCTAGTTCCATTTCTTTTATCTTTCTATGATTAAACTCTTCCAATTCAACTCCTTTCAACTTCATAAGGATGACACCAATTGATCCTTTATCCATTGTCACGATTTCTCGAATCGTTAGTCGAAATCTCTTCGTTGTTCTTCTTCCCATTTTGCAAACAAAAAAAGATTCTAGATTACCTATGATAATTTCTTTGAATTCCCTTTAGAATTGCTTCAAGATCTCTTCAAGATCACTCCAGGGCACCTTTCAAGTTCTTCAAATGCTCAATTAACTGAGAAGACTCACAAAATTCAACTTATACATCATCGGTTTTACCCTAAAATGCATGAAATGCGACACACACCAAAAAGTTGCTAAAGCATTCTTCTCACTTCAGAAAACCTTAATTTGGTCTGCAAATCATCATGAAAACATGTTTCCTTCTAGTTCTTTTTCCAAAACCTTTGATTCTTCATTCTTCATATTTCATCCTCATGCCAATCTCTGACACACCATATATCCAGGGGGTTTTTATAGTTTTCTGATAATGCTCCCCCTAAGACCATACTAGGTCTAATTTCCAGAGGAATCGTCTGTATCGGATGAGGGCACAAACACATCAGTAGCTTCAGGTTTTTCTTCTTCTTTATTCTTCCATATCCTATTCATCTCTTGCTTGATTTCTTCTTTGTCAACCTTATTTATCAGATCATTCTTCTCTACTAGAGTGAACTTCTTTTCTTTCTTACTTCTGCAAACCTTTGAAATATATCCTGGTTTATTGCAATTATAACAGATGACATTTTTTTGATTACTTTGACTTCCATTACCTCTCAACCTACATTAATTTGCTCTATGTCCAAATTTGTTAGAGGTATAGTAGTAGCCATTAAATGATTGATTCACTCTTCCTTCATTAAATCTGTTCCTCATTACCTAACTTATTATTCTCACCTGAGATCTGCATTCAATAGCTTTATGTCCAATTTTCTTACATTCAAAACATTGTCCAGTGAATGGACCAAAAAATTGATTATGACTCTTCCTGCTCCTACATTATGTTGCCCTGTGACCATATTTAATACAGGAAAAACAAATACCATTGAAAGAGGGATAGCTTTGTGCATTATGTTGTCTCACAAGCGATCTCCTTGTAAAATTTCTTGAATTTTTCTTCTACTTACCTTTGTCTCGAGTCATTTGATTGTCCTTAGAACTTTCACCAACATCATTTCCCAAACTAGCTTTTTCTTTACTTGATTTCTATCCAACAAGCAGTTCTCCAAGCTTATCAGATCTTGATTTAAAATTATTCCCACAAAGTTTTTCCTTTTCTAGTTCAATCCTAAAGTTTACTACCTCCTATTCAAGTTTAGAGCATTCATTAGTTTTGTTTTACACCATTGTATTTAGACATTCTTCAATTCTCTTCTTCTCTTATATTGTCACTTTTAGTCCAATTATCTCTTGTTTCAACTGCTCACTCACTTCTTTGTGTCTTTCCTTGAATTTATTCAATTGTTCTTTCAACTTCCGAACACATTCATTTGCTTCATCAAGATTCTCCTTCAGATCTATGTTTTCATTTTCAACTTTGTCAAGATCCTTAAGTGTAGTATGTAGTTCTTCTTTATCATCCATCTGATCAACCATCAAGATCCTCCTCAAGTGGTTAAGCTCTTCACCAAGGAACCAAAGATTTGATACCAATTATTAAAAGATGTAGGACAACTAAGGGGTGGGGGGGTGAATCAGTTGTCACAAAATTCAAAATTAAAAACTCCAACACATAACAATTCCACAACCGCAATATCTGTTATTAAGTATGAGAATGAAACATAAATAACAAAAAGTAAATTAACAAAATAAAAACCAAATTTTTACATGGAAAACCAAAGGAGGGAAAAACCGTGATGAGGGTTAACTCACAATATAAAGTAGTTTCAAACTAAATATAAAAGGCTCACTGCCAAGGGCTCATTGCCCTGTAAGGGACTCATTATCCTGATACAAAAGCTCACTGCTTACAAGAGAGGCTCACTTCCTACAAAAAGATTCACAAAACAAAATAGGGCTTTATAGCTAAAATGAACTGGCAATAATGCACCTAACAAGTGCTGATATAGTTATGGTGATGCTTAATAGCTTGACTTAACAAACTTCATCATTTTTTGCTCACTCTGCATTTAATACTACTTTATTGTTTGGATACACACACACACCTATATATCTCAAAATTTTCCAACATATACATACATACATACATACATATATATATATATATATATATATATATATATTCTTCTTTGCACGCATCAATTAGGTTGGCCTAATTAGATGCACTACATATTTACCAAAAGTACTAACTATCAGCTTCAATCATTCACAAAATATTTCCAAAAAATAGCTCAACCATCCAACATGCTATATCATGTCGACATAGACCTAATATAGGTCACACATATATCCACATAGCAAAATTAATTCACCATATCACAATTAACCCAAGAACTCAGCAAGGAATAGACTTCACAACAAAAAGCAACCAACAGAATAATGCCACTATGTCGTATGAGCACAAAAGCACATAATATTTTGAACATGCATGCCTTCAATAACTATGAACAATTTCCCAAAATCACAAATAGTAACTGTCAACTGTGGAGAAATGCAGACAAAAACACCAGAGAGTGCAGCTCAAATACTGGTTTAGATACCAGACCAAAATACCAGATTAGACACATGCTTAGACTTGCAATCACAACATGGTGACATCAAGGACAACACAAAACTGTAAAGATAATCATCTTTCTTCATTTCTCCAACACATCCACACTCACTTCACATCTGGAAACTCAAAAGTCTGAAACGAAAAAAACCATAACAATTAAACCAAAATAATAGATTATCATAGATGAGCATAACTATAGAATTTTTTAGGAAAACCTATAAAATCCCTAGATCCAAAGAACATGAATCTGAGCCATGCAAGTGCAAAACATCCATAAAAGGAAAAAATAGTTCAAGAAATCCAAGCTCGTTCTAGGCCAACTCCACAACCACCAACATGCACATGCATATGAGGGAGACAAGCTATTACAAAAGCTTCCAGATCATCCTATAATCAACTCCATAGCCTACATGCAATTGGGGTAATAAAAAAAACAATGCCTTCCAGTACCACGAAAGAAACACCCAACATAAGTACATTACTCCATAGCTATAAACAAGCCAAGCTTCTCCATACGACCAAAGAGCCTCTCACAAAGACACCCACTATGAAAAATTTGCTGCAACACAACCACAAAGCAGAAAATCTCACCCCATGCATTAGGATTATTTCATTGTCAACTAGGAGCTTCAAATCACATCATTTCAATATGACCAACTACATTTTCTCCATCTTGACCATCTTTCAAGTTGCGGGTTGTCTCTTGAAACCAACCAACTTCATTTTCTCCATCTTCCCCATGCTCACTACCAAGAAGATACAAAGAAGATAAATAAGACTTGCTATAGAGAGAAGACATTCTCAATGTAACAATGAAATCCACCATAGTTCACTCAATCCACTTGCAGAAATGCATGAATGATAGATGCACCTTCAGCTCACCGCTTCTGGAAACTCAACATTTAGGCTTTGCATTGATCTACCATACTCACATCATACCTCTATTCTCTTTGCGCTCTTGTCTCTGTTTACTTTGTTCTCACTCTTCTTCTTCCCTAACTCATTATGTATTTATACCATTTTCAACTTTGAAACATATCCAAAGTTGGCCATCCAAATTCAAATTCAAATTAGGTCAACAAAAAAAAATCCTAGGGTGGAATTAGAATGAGGGTGACCCAAACACATGCTACATAAGGACCCAAATAGATCCAACACGCTTCATCAACTCCGAAGATAGTATTCAACATGTAAGGTTGGCCAAACTAGTGTAAAACACATAGAACAATTAAGCACGAACCTTCCAGATACCAAAATTATCTTCAATACAATCAAAACAACTCAACTCTAGAACTGCAAGTCATAATACTTTAACAAAGAGAAATATGGATCAACAACATGTCTCCCAAACCTCAACTAGAAACACATAAAACCATAGTTCACAACTAGTCAATATAACTCGCACTGTACAAGGAATCAACAACCAAAAATATGGATATAGAAGCTTCCAATAACCACAATCAGCATATCTAAACCATACAACCATATTAGAAAATCCTAGAGAAAAACCTAGAGCAATCATTGAACACCTGCAACATATCTTCATTACAATTTTCTCAATATCCTTGACATATACAACCACTTTCATGTATCCATGACACTAATGACAACAACAATTAGTTGATAACCAATTGACCAGTTGACATCAATGACAACACCTTCATTCTTTCCATTCTTACAACAATCTCCCCCTTTGTCATTAATGGAAACACTTGATGTGAAAAACCATCAAAGACACCATACTAGCTTTGAATACACTTCTCAAAATTTTTCTTTCTATTCCTTTCTATTTCTCCCCCTTAGTAGATAGTCTTTTATATTCTTCCTCTCTTTTTTTTGATTCCTCTCTTTTCACATTCTTCCTCTCCTTTTTCACATGCTTCCTCTCCTCCTTTGACATCAAAGGCAAAGGAAAAATATATTTTACATTGATTTCCCCTTTGACATAGAAACATAATACTCACAATTACAACACCTAACACTACCTACTCCCTTGAGAGGTAGCCACCAAAACACCAGCCTAGAAGAAATATAGATCCATAGATTGGATTGATGCATCTCCATATACATCTAGTTCAAGAAAGGAGGGGAAATGGCCCCTAACTTCTCCTGGAGATACTCAAAAGTATCTTTAGGAAGAGCGTTAGTAAATATATTAGCAATATGATCCTTCATTGGAACATACTCAAACTTTACTTCATTCTCCATGACCTTCTCTCTCAAGAAATGATAACTGATAGATATACGCTTCATCCTCGAGTGCATCACAAGATTCTTTGAAATGTTAATTTCACTTCTATTATCACAAAAGATAGAAATAGGATCATCATATACCACTGTGATATCTTTCAATTTCAGTTTCATCCATAGAACTTGTGTACAGTAGGATGTAACAACAATATATTCAACTTTAGTAGTAGACAAGGAGACTAAATCTTGTTTTTTACTCAACCATGCCACCAATTTACAACCAAGAAAGAATGCACCACAACTTGTACTATTTATGTCATCTACACATATAATCCAATATGCATCTGTATAGGCACTTAAAGTAAAATCAGTATCTCTAGGATACCATAATCTATAATCCAGAGTGCCATTCAAATATTTGAATATTATTTTAACAACATGTGTTTCCTTAGGATCTTCTTGAAATCTACCCACAAGATAGACAACATGCATAATATCTGGTCTAGTAGTAGTCAAGTAGAATAGTCCACCAATCATAGATCTATACTTGCTCTAATCAGCCTTAGGTGAATCATCATCTTTACCCAATTTGCAACTAGTCACCATAGAAGTACATATTGGTTTGGAACCATCCATCCCAAACTTCTAAAACATCTCTTTCACATACTTAGACTATGAAATAAAAATTCATTTCTTTGTTCGATTAATCTGTAGCCCAAGAAAGAAATTAATTTCTCCAAACATAGACATTTCAAATTCTTTTTGCTTCTCTTCCACAAAATCTTGCACATATTTTAATTTCCTCCACAGATAATGTCATCAACATATACAACTACAATCAAGATTTTGTCATTTTTAATCTTAAAATACAAATTACTATCTATCGTACCTTTGTTGAAACCTTCTTGAATCAAATACTTGTCTAACCTCACATACCAAGATCTAGGAGCTTTCTTCAATCCATATAACGCTTTCTTCAATCTACACACCATATCCGGTTGCTCTGACAACTGAAATCCTTCTGGTTGTTCCATGTAGACCTCTTCTTTTAGCTCACCATTCAAAAACATTGACTTTACATCCTTCTGATAGACCTTAAAGTCTTTATGAGAACCAAATGCTAAGAACATCCTTATATATTCTATTCTTGCTACCGGAGTAAAAGTTTCCTGAAAATCTATGCCTTCTACTTGTGAGTAACCTTTACAAACAAGCCTTGCTTTGTTTCTAACCACTTCTCTATTCTCATTCAACTTATTTCTAAATACCCACTTCGATCCAATAATGTTTTCATCTGTCGATCTTGGGACCAATTCGCAAGTTTGATTCTTTTCAAACTGCATAAGCTCTTATTTCATGGCTTCCATCCAATGTTCATCTTTACATGCTTCACTTATAGTCTTCAGTTCAATCTCAAAAAATAAACACATATTAACTTCGGCAGTAGCTCTCCTTCTAGTTAATACTCCTTAAGTCTTATCTCCAATAATATGACTTTCTGAATGATTCTTCTGAACATATCTAGGTGTCTTAGGTGACACCACCAAATCTTCTTCTTCTCTTTCATTATGTTCATTCTGCTTCTCTTGCTCATCCTTTTCCTATTCTTCCACAATCTCTTCAATTCATACACAATCAGGTTCATCAGATACATATCCATCAATGTCAATTGAATTCTTCACTGTCTCATCAACTTTGACATTTGCACTTTCTAGAATTTTCCTCAGTCTTTTATTGAAACATTTGTATGCTTTGCTTCTAGTAGAATATCCAAGAAAAATTCCTTCATCACTTCTTGCATCAAACTTACCTAAAGTTTCTTCATCTCTTCTAATATAACATTTTCTTCCGAATACCTTGAAATACTTAATAGTAAGAATTCTTCCAAACGATAGCTCATAGGGGGTCTTTGTACTATTTTCTCTTTTTTTCTCTTGATTGAATACATACACAATAATATAAATAAATTATCTCTAGCTTCTGGTAAACCAACCCCAATAATCATTGATCTATAGCAACCTCTTGAACTATTATATTTTTCCTTTCAACAACTCCATTTTGTTGAGGCGTTCTTGGAGCAGATAATTGTCTTCTTATTCCATGCACTTCACAAAACATATTAAACTAATGGGAGGTGAATTCTCCACCTCTTCCAGACCTTAAACATTTTATATTCAAGTTTACTTCATTTTCAACCATAGCTTTGAATGTATTGAATCTATCTAATGCATATGATTTCTCTCTATGAAATGTAACCCATGTATATCTAGAATAATCATTGATCAATCAAAAGCATAAAGTACCTTTCACTTTGTAGACTTCTCACTCTTGTAGAACCACACAGATATGTATGAATTAAGTCTAGTAGACCAATAGTAGACTATTCCTTTGATCTATAATGACTTCTTGTTTTCTTTCCAAATTGAAAATTCCCAAAGATAGCATTAACATGTTTTGTAATCCTTGGTAAATCTCTCACAACCTGAATTACACTAATCCTTTCCAATTTATTAAAATTTATGTGACACATTCTCCTATGCCATAACCAACTGTCATTAATCTGAGTCATAAAGCATCATCCATCAACACCCTTAAGTTGATAGATATTTCCTTTAGATTTCTTTCCTGCAACAATCAATGTTCTGGATCTCACATCTTTCATCATTAAATATAAGATCATATCCTTTATTACACATCTGACCAACACTCAAAATATTATGCCTTAAACTCTTAACATAGTAGACATCATCAATATTATGCTTTCCATCAAAACTTACTGAACCTATCCCACAAATTTTAGCACTAGTATCATTTCCAAACATAACCAAGGCTCAATCATATTTTTCAAGTTTAAAAAAATTACTTTTATCACCAATCATGTGATGTGAACAACCACTACCAACAACCCAATATTTCTTTTCTTACTTAGCATGTAGGGCGGAGATAACAATATCTTCATTTTTCTCCTTCTCTAGAAGGTTTTTCTTCACCCATTTTTTCAAAATTAGCAAAAGTAGGTTCATCCTTTATAGCCAAGAACAAGCATTCATTATCATCAAGATCTTCATAATCAGAATCTTCATTAGATATGCTAGCATTCTCATTCACATAATATGCTATGTTAATCTTCTTTCCTTTCTTTTCTTTCTCATATCTTTGTTTATTCCTCTTAGCTATTTCTAGACACTTTGCAACATAATGAACTATTTCTCCACAACTAAATCATTTAAAGGGTAAATTTCCTTCATACTTATCGAAGCCTTTCCTCATCCTTCTCACAAAGTTAGCCTCTATTTCATCAAAATTTTCTTCATCTAGATCTTTAGCTTTTGTAGCCTTAAAAGTAGTTTTTGATTTGCATCCATTCCTTAGACTCGGCTTCCTCATCTAATAAGATGTTAGAAATCCCAACATCAGATCTTTAGTGTAGGTTTTATAATCTATACTCTATTCAATAGAACACACTTTCTCACTATAAGCATCAGGGAGAGTTCTAAGAATCTTGAACTTCACAATTTTAGTTTCATCTATTGTAGCACCAAGTCCTTGAATTTCAGACACTATCTCATCCAATCTCTGTACATAAGCTTTAACATTCTTATCTTCAGACATGTGTAGAAGCTCAAACTGTGTCTCCAAATTATGTAATTATGCTTCTTTAACTCTTTCATCACCTTCATGTGCCCTTTCCAAAGTATCCCATACTTCCTTAGCAATCTTCATATTCTAAACCTTAATCAACTCAAAATGTACCAGACTTTTCTTCAAGATGTACTTCACCTTATTATTTGCTTCATGTGCTTTGATCTCATTAGCCGTACTCAGACCATTTGCAGGAGGAGTGTAAGGATTCTTGTAAGCTTTCTCCACATCATATCCACAATACTCTAGATATTCTTCCATTGATATTTTCCAATAGCATAGTTAGTTCCATCGAACCTTAGATAATCATAAGTCATTTGATAGCCATCCTAGACCTTCCTCAAGTGGTTAAGCTCTTCACCAAAGAACCAAGATCTGATACCAATTATTGAACAAGACAACTAAGAGGGGGGAGTGAATCGGTTGTCATAGATTTAAACCTTAATTCATTCACGAGAACCAATCCTTAACATTGCTTAAATGATTAAACATTAAATACTAGTGCAAAAACTGAAAACTATCACATAAACACAATAACACCAGATTTATGTGGAAAACCCAATAAGGAAAAAACCATGGTGAGGATTAACTCACACTATAGAGAATATCAAAACTGATTACAAGAGGCTCACTACCTGAGAAACAAGGCTCACTTCCAATACAAGGACTCGCTGTCCAATATGGCTAACTTGGAGGGCTCACTGCCACAGAGATACAAAGAAGATAAAGAAGACTTGTTATAGAGAGAAGACAATATTAATGCAACAAAGAAATCCACCACAGTTTGCTCAATCCACTTGCAGACATGTGCATGAATGATAGAGTGCACCTTCAACTCACTGCTTTCAGAAACTCAACATTTAGGCTTCACATTGATCTACCATACTTGCATCATACCTCTATTCTTATTGTGATCTTGTCTCTATTCCCTTTGTTTTCGCTCTTCTTCTTCCCTAACTCATTCTGCATTTATACCATCTTCAACTTTGAAACATATCCAAAGTCAGCCATACATATTCAAATTCAAATTAGGTCGATGCCAAAACATCCTAGGGTAGAATTAGAATGAGGGTGACCCAAAAACACACTTCATAAGGACCCAAATAGATCCAACACACTTCATCAACTCTGAAGATAGTGTTCAACACAAGGTCGTCCAAACCAGTTTAAAAAACATAGAACAATTAAGCACAAACCTTCTAGATACCAAAATTATCTTCAATACAATAAAAAAGACTCAACTCTAGAACCACAAGTCATAAGACTTTAACAAAGAGAAATATGGACCAACAAAATTTCTCTAGGACCTCAACCAAAAACACAGAAAACCATAGTTCACAACTGGTGAACATAACTCACACTGTACAAAGAATCAATAGCCAAAAATTTGGATATAGTAGCTTCCAACAACCATGATCAACATATCTGAACCATACAAATATAGGAGTAAATCCCAGAGAAAAACCCAGAGCAATCACTGAACACCTGCAACATATATTCATTAAAAATTTCTCAATATCCTCGACATATACAACCACTGACTTGTATCCATGACACTAATGGCAATAGCAATCAATTGATAACCAATTAACAGCTGACATCAATGACAACACCTTCATTCTTTCCATTCTTGCAACAATATTATTAATGTCCATTATGTTATTTAAAATGACTTAGGGGTTGTAGTGTAGGAAAAAATTATCCCTTTTTCCCACTTAATTTGAGAATAATTAATGATAAAATGAGCCTAATGTTTCCTTAATTTAGTGTTGTAATATATTTTTCATATTCACATTAAGTTTAGGGCCCTTTTAGATTAAACTGACTTAATTGTACCTTATTTAGGGTGTTGTAATGTGTACCTTTATACTTTGACACTAATCTAGGGCTTTATTAATTGATTGAGGTTAGTTTTCCTTAATTGGCCCCTTTAATTCAAATCCAAGCCTAATTAAATGCAATTTTCGAGGGATAAAACCTAACATTCATAAATTCCATTTCACAACACTTAACTTTGGAAGATGTGTATCCTAGTTAAGTGACCTAGGACCTATTCGCCATAGGGCGAATGGGTCCTCACTTAGATCTAGGACACTGATTTTGCATAATATTTAACATTGTCCGATGTGTGTAATAGGTGAGTGGCTTAGGAACCATTCACACTATGGCGAATGGGTCCTCACTTAGACCTAGGACCCCTCTTTGAAATATTTTTTTGATAGTATTTTAATGATTTCAAATTTATAATTCAATGTCAGCTTGTGATATTTGAATTACAGGAATTAATATTAAGATATGTATATATACAAGGTTATTTTACTATGTTTCATCCTAAGAAATCATAGCAATTTCAAGTCTTCAAAACATTCTAGAAAGTTCATGAGCAAGAGCATTCAAGAGCATTTCTAAGGCATTCAAGGGCAGATTTATAGAATATTATTGGAACAATCAAGATTCCATTGTCATGTCAAAGATATATTTCATCATGCATGTGATGATGTAGTGTTTAAGATCAATCAAGCATATCAAACGCATTATTTCACATCAATTTTCATGATCAAGATCAACAGTCATTAAGGCTACTTCATGCTAGTTTATAGATTTATCCAAGGTTCAAATAGGGATTGGAGAGTTGTGACATTGCATTTGTTCATTCAACATTCCTTTCATGCTTTTATTCATTTCAATGTTTAATTACCAAAATGGGGTTTGACCAAGGCGAACCCCCATTCCCTAACAAACAACATTTTTCTCTCTTTGATGTGTGATTGAAAGTTTTAGGTTGAAGATCATTTGAAGAAAGTTGCAAGGAAAGTTGTCAAATCACAGAAGCTAACATAAATGATTTATTTCCACCTTTCCAACAATGAACAACTGGAATCTAGGAGTGCAAACCTGGTAGAAGAAAACCCATAAAGCATTTTCCAGGAGCCCTAGCTAGGACCCATTCACCATAAGGTGAATGAATCCTTAGTGAGGTCTGAAAAATAATATTTGGTGATAGGTACACAACATTTTACCATATCTTGACCTACCTTTTGACTGTTAGTTGGGTTATATTTGGTTATTGTTTCTCATTTTCACTTTGTAACACATATTTTGAATGGAATTAGAGAAATAGGTGCATCAAACTTGTTTCATTTTGATCAACCTACTTTTTCTATATTTCATTATGGTGAACCCAACCTTTTGAACTTGAGTTTGATCATTGCATTTCTAATTTTGGAGTACTCTTTCATCCTAGATTTAGATCTTGCATTCATTTGCATCTCTTTGCATTGAATCAAGTCTCATTTAGGGTGTTTAGTTTGCATTTCATTTAAAGGATTTTAGGATTGCATATTTTGCATTCTTGAAATCTGAAAAATATAAAAAATAAATCATATTGCATATCATTTACATAGAATTACATCATATCAATTTACATTTTAAAATTGAAACAAAATTTCATATCAAATTAGGTGTTCTAGGTTATCATTTTGTCACATTTTGCACTAGCATTTCACATTGAATTTCACAGAAAAATCAAACCGAAACTTGCTGTAACAAACCAGAATATGGAAACCACTGTAAATCACTCAAAAATATGTAAAAATTATTTCAAAACCCTCTTCTAGGACCCATTCAGCCCAAGACGAATGAGTCCTTGATCAGGTCATAATCTAATTTTCTGGGCATTAAAATATTCAATTTTGCATTTTTGTTTGTTGCTTTCAGATTTTTGTTACTGTTTGCAAAATTTTTGTTTCATCAATTTTATCATATCTAGCTTAATTTGGTAAATTTAGTGCATTATGTGATTTCAAAATTGCATTTACAAGATATAATTTGTAAGTTTTTGCATATTGTAATGAAAAAATTACCTTGTTTTAAATATGAAAATCTAAAAATGGAAAAGTTTATTAGCAATGTTTAGAAATCCTTGTTCTCCTTGGTTGATGTTTCAAGTTGTGTTTTTGGAAATGATCCTAATGCAATTGAACCTTATCATTCTCAAACAACGCCTAATGAGTGTCTTTGTGAAGTTGACATCATTGGAGAAGATGATGATAGCATGAAAAATTTCATAAATGATTTCCTTGACAATCTTTAGAATAATGCATCCTTTTACCCCTCCATGAAACAACCAACACAACTTTATATGTTTGGTATTTTACATCCTAAAATTGAGTCACAAACTAAACCTAAACTTCCAATAGTGAGTGAACCTATCTCCTCTAATCAAGTGCATAACTATCCATCTTCTGTTAACAAAGTGACAAACACTCGCATCAACCTTGAAGATACTTATGGCCAAGGCTTTAAGATTTTAACCAACCAAGGATGTAACATAACTAATGAACATGAAATTCATAAACTTTTAGAAAAAATTCCTATTGAACAAACCAAAGGATTAGGATATCAAGATCCTCATCCTAACATAAGTGTCCTCCTTCCTAAGGAACAACAATTGCCTCATAAGGATGATAAGGGAATATTAGGTCCTCCTCCTCAACATCTCTCTCAACAAATTGATGAATCAAGAAAGCAACAAAAACCTTACAAACTCAAACAAAATTTGAAAAAAATATGGAGCACCTCCTTAAACAAGGTAGGATTAAATTTCCATCTCCTAGTAAAAGTATCATACCTAAGAAAAACATGAATTATTGTGCATATCATAGAACTCCATGGAATCTTATTGATGAGTGTTGTGCATTGAAATTGACATTGACTGATTTTTCCGATGTTTCTTTTTATGACAGAATGGTTGCATAACATTCGCTTTTCTCCTTGCCATGTAATAGTTGTAGGATCTTAGTATTCTCACTGTTACATGTTTTACATTCATTGCAAATCATTCTCTTTATAGCAAGAAGCTCATTCTCATCACCTATCTCAGCTCATCCTTGTCTTCCAGTTAGTGGGGGAAAGGGGTTTGATAGCCTTGTCCTAGTTTTGGTGTTTGTTGTTGTCCCTTTGGCTATTTTTCCACCTTCCACATATACTGATTGAGATTAGGATGCATAAGGCCTACTATAGATTGACTCACACGTGCCCTACTAGTATTTTGTATTATTTTTTTTCATTTTTTTTATGTGGTTGCATGTGCATAATGTGATCCCCCGTATTATTTTGTTTGATGTATCTCTCTCTTTTTGTACATTCCTTTATATGTATCTACATTCTTCTATATGTTGTAAAATTTTTATCCTTTTTTCATTTGTCTTGTTTTTTCCTTTTGGAGATGAAACAAGACATTGAGACATTTAGGTCTCTTCTATGTTGACCCAAAATGATTTTTCTTTGTTTTCAATCTTTATGTGTCATTCTTCTAGTTCTATGAGTATTTAGGGAATGATGACATTTTCAAGCTCTATAACAACATTGTAACAAAGATATACTGACCTCAAATCCATAGATCCCTTATTTATTATTGGGGGCAACCCCTCCTTCCTTTATTTTGGCGTAGCTTTATTTTGGAAACATATGACTTGGCATAGGGATTTCCAAGGAAATTCTCATGTCTTAGGAGTAAACATTGGCTACTTTGCAACAATTTCTCACAACAATGGTGTTAGCAACCACTTTAAAGTGGGGGAATACATCAATAATATCTTTTGACATAACTCATGTTTCATGGTGTGATTTTCTTTTTTCTTGTGATGCATCCTTTTCTTGGTGGTGTCATTAGGTTTGATGTTCTCCAAGAGTGCGATATTTCTTAGTGTATGACTTTCCTCTTAGTAGTGATGTGATGCATTGCATTCCCTAAGTTGTGAAAATTTTACTCTTTATTTTTCCTCTCTTGGAGATATTAGGCACAATGTTCCCTAAGAAGAAGACCTTACACAAACAAAGAAAGATCCCCTTGAACAAAAACCATATATATATATATATATATAATGTTCATAAGTATTTGGCATAACATAGCTTGCTAACCTTGTGAAGCTCGAACCGAACTATAATAAAGGCCACTGAGCATAAATTTTTTTTCTTTCCTATGGATCCTTCCCCATGTTCATAGGTGTATTGGATAAGGTAGCTTGTTAAGCTCTGTGGAGTTCAAAAACCTAAATTCAAGGTCACCTAGCATAACACACCTTGCTTGCCTGTGGAGCCTTGCCTAGCAGTGTGGTGCCTTATTGAAGTTGTTAAGAAGACATATTTGATATGGTATGGGATCCTAATATGATTCTCTCATTTTCCACCCTATTGGAAGAATCATTGAACTGTAGATTTTTGGGGATAGGAGACTCTCTTACACTTGTAGGGTTTTGCACCTAAAAGGAGAGAGGAATCCCAAAAACCTTGATGGCTTACTCAAGACTAATACAAATATGATTGAAATATGTCTAAATAGAATGTGATAGATGCAAATAATTGATAAAAGAGACTGATTATTAATGCAAAACTTGGAAAATGCAAGGTGTTTGAAAACACAGTGTGATATGCAAGAAGACCTAGAAAATAACCTAGGAATGCAAATAAAATGGAACAAAAAGCTATAAAACAAAAAGTGTGCACCTGGAAATGTGTTGCAAAATATAATGAGGACTGGAAATGTTGCTAATTCTAAAATTTTGACCTACTAGGACACTTACGCCATTCTGGGTGACTTAGTCCTAGATCTGGAAAACTATTCCAGAGCCCGTTTCAGCCAAATGGGTATCTAGATCTACAAAAAAAATTGACAAACATGTACAGTGGGACTAAGTAGGCATTGATGGAAACTTATTATAGTTTGGATTTTTTTAAAACCTAAAAGTGGAAATAGAAGCTCTCGATCTGCACCTTCTATTCCTCTAGGTGTTTGATTCTGAAACTGCCAAATTCAGGTCTAAAAGTGACTTTTTATGGATATTTTGACCTAGCCAATAAGGAGATGACTTCAACAAGTTTTTTGATTATTCTTCAATGATTTTCCAAGTCTTCAAAGTACCTAAATTTGCAAACACACAAAGAAAGAAAAAGAAATGTTGAATGCTAGGGCATGGGGGTTTACCTTGGTCAAATCCCGTTTAGGTAATTAAAAAAAAATGATGAAATAAGATAATGAAACATGAAATATGAAACAATGCAATTAGAAACATGCCATGGTGATGGATCTTGAATTTTTGCAACAATTGATGAAGAATCCTACTCTTGAATGCCTTAGAATTGAGCTTGAATGCTATCTTGAATGCTTGATTCTTGCTTGCTTAACTTGACAACATGGATGAATGATGAATGCATGATGAATTAGGGTTAAAGGTATCCTTTTATAAAGGAGAGTTAATTGAATGGATAGAAGAAGGATCATGATCAAGGTCCAAGATTAAATTAGAAAATAATTTAATCAAGAGTGGAGGTTAATTGAGACATGGATAGATAAGGACTTGAGATGGAAGATAAGATTGGCACGAACAAAGAGGTGATAGAAGAAATTAAATAATAAAGATTATTTAATTTAGGTGGCCAACAGAGGAGAAATAAATAAAATATTAATTTTATTTAAAAAGAAAGGTGAGAACAAATAATTAGATAATTAAATAATTAAAAATAATTATTTAATTATACAGGAAAGGTGGAATGTTAAATATTAAATAATTAAAAACAATTATTTAATGGAGAGGGAAGGGATAATTAAATAATTAAAATAATTATTTACTTGGGGAGATAAAGAAAGGATAAATAATAAATAATAAATATAACATTTATTTAATTATAGAGAAAAAAGGCTAATGAATAATTAAATAATTGAAATAATGATTTAATTATAGAAGAAGGAAAAACTAACTTTTGAATAATGCGGGTGCATGAACTTGGGTACCAATTTTCTGGCCACTTTTGAAAAAAGTTTTAAAAAATGCGCTCGTGCTATTTCGCATTAAAAAAAAAGAAAAAAGTGAAAATATTTTCCTTGGAATACCAACCCAAAGGCTTGGAGGGAATTCCCAACAAGGCCAAAGACGTGTTTTTGCAAATTCTACAATTTTTCACATAATCGGCTTCGTGCTCACCATCAAGATTGCATCTAGTTCAATAACGACAAAAGAAAAAATATGGGTAATGTTAGGTTCTCTCTTAGTTATCCAACAATGTAATTTTTTTCACTTTTTGACAATGTTAAGCCTTTCATCCATATTTTCTTTTGTTTGTATGTCTGTTTTTTGCCAAAAAGCAATGTTTGGTGTTTTTTTTGTTATAAATTAACTGTTCATCAAAATTTCAAATAAATTATATTTTTAGAAACTAGACTCCATTCTACAAATTTAAAAAAAAAGAAAAAAATCAATTATTTTCAAAAATTTGTAGTGGGAGCACGGCCAAAATTCTGCTTTTCAGGAAGTGCCCACTTAGAAAATTAGTAAAAATCAAATATTCATTAAAAAATTATTAGAAAAATTGTGCATCAACTAGATGCTATTAGCTAACTTCTGAATAGAGTGATTTTAAAAAATACTAAAAAAGTTCAACGTGCTCAGTCGTACAAGAGTTGCTATGTTATGTTTTTTTGACAAAAACAACACCAATTTGTGTACATCCCTCTTTTGAACCCCTTAATCTCAACCATTTTCAAAATAAATTAGTAGTTTAGAAAGTATACTTAGAGCACTTCGATCCTTGTTTTTGTTCCATCTCAAAATTTTGAGTGTAACTATCCTCAATTTCACGTCCAAGGTCAACATTTCTTGATTTCAGAAAAAAAGTGGCCACTTAAGCCCCCTTTTTGGGAACCATCTTGGTGCACTTAGGAAGCTGACCATTAGACTTAAATGATTAATAAAACTCTAGAAAAGTGTGAAAGTCATTTACAATTCCTTACAACACCTTTACAAGACATGCATTTTATTCAGTTTGCAAGGGTCCAAGACCTAGTGTGGATGTGTAAAACACCTCACAACACTAAATCAAGGCCCCATTAAGTCCAATTTATCATCAATTATTCCCATATCAAGCAAGAAATAATTTTTTATATGCTACATTTAGCTCCTACTTTAGTGAGAGGATGAACTTGCTTCAAACTCACACTAAAGTAGACATTGAAGAAGAGTCCAATCATACCAATGCGGATGACAAAGAATGACAAAGATGAATGCATCGATCAAGTCCCCAGGATCCAAGATCCTAAGTCATACCAAAATAAGCACAAGAGGACACACACAAGGTGTATAATATGCAGCAAAACAAGATACGCGATCATGTAATGTCAAGAACTAAAATAAATAAAGATGAAACATGGATCAAATATGCGCTCATTTTGGGGCCATGGAACATCAGGTCATCTGCGGGGTGAGTTTTCCCAAGGAAGTGGTTTAGTGATACAGTCGTGCCAGTGTGTTGGCTTCCCATCGTATAATGAGAAAGCCATGCCAGTGTGTCAGCTTCCCATAATAATAACCATACCAAAGTTATCCTCTTGATAACTTTGATAAGGCACCACAATGAAAATAATTTTGTAAATTTTTTTGAATGCCATGTAAATATTTTGTTAAAGGGAATTTTTCTTTTTTCATGTAAGGTCTTCTTCTTAGGGAGCATTGTGCCTAATGTCTCCAAGAGAGGACAAGTCAAAGTGTCAGATCGTTGCCCATGTGATGCCTCATTCACATCATGCCATGTCAGAAGATCACACACTCTTGGATGACATCAAACCCAATGACACCACCAAGAAGAGGACACATCACAAGAAAAAAGAAAAATCATGCCATGAAATTTTCTCCAAAAGATGTCGTCTATGTATGCCCCCACTTTAAAGTAGTTGCTACTATGGAAAGTATGAGCTAGTTTGGTGGTGTTGTCATTAATGTTGTCATTGATGTCAACACAGTTCAGTATGTTGCAGATTGTACATGTATAGTTGAGATCCTGCTGAGATGTTGTGAGTACATGGATCTATCTTTATGATGTTGCAGATGGTGATGAGTTTCCAAGTTCTTTTGAGAAAATTAATAAAGAAGTGAAGTCAGAGTGTTGAATGTGTTCAAAATGTGCTTAGGTATGTGCTCCACGTTTCTCCTATGTTGATCCTATGCTTGTGTGGATTTGAAGGTTTTCTAATAGTGGTCTAGTGGTGATATCTCTTGAGTTTTAGCTTCTGGTTTGATAGTATGTGAAAGTTACGTTCACTGGTGTGTGAACTATTCTAGTAGAGTTAGCCTTCTATGGACTGGGAGAAATGTTTTTGCTCCGTAGTCCTCCACTATTTTGTTTTAGATCTTGTGGATCTAGAATATGTCTTGTAATTGTGTTCTCTGGGTTCTAGCAAAGAGGTTCGAGGTTTGGTGATCCAAAAGTCATGTTTTTGAGTTGTCGTATGTGGTTGCACCACTTGGATGGATTGGTGGAAGGTGGAAGGTGTTTGAAGTTTGTTACACTTGCTACGGATGTATCTAAAGGAATCTGAGATGTTTTCTCATGCATAATGAAGCGTGTTGTGTCATTTGTGTGTCATCTTGTTGGGAAGTGTGTACATAAATGTTCATTTTCTTTCTCATTAGGTTTGGCTAACCTAGTGTTTACACATCATTCAAAGAATTAAAATTTAATTAAGGAAGTGGGTGGTTGATTCGAGACATCATCTTTTGGTCTTGTATAAATGTTTTATTGGTCCACTCACATTATTTTCCACTATGAGAATGTTGAGTTGTCGACCTAATTTGAATCTATGAAATGAGGTTTTTGTGGCTGACCTTGGAGAAAGTTTCTAAGGTTGAAGTGGGTATAAATGCAAGTCAAATTGTGAAGAGTTGTATGATAGTGTGATGCAAAGTGACGAAGTAAGCCACAAATCAAAGAGCATAAGTGTGTGAAAGTGTGTTGAGGCAACAATTCTTCATTGTGTTAGATTCTTGAAGGGAGTAAACTTAAGGTTTCTACAATCCTTTATTCAAAGCTGTGGATGTGTGTTAATTTTTGTGGTGGATCTTTTGTGCTCTTTTGTATTAGTAGGCAGTGAGCCTCCCTGTTGGATAGTGAGTCCTTTTGGTAGGAAGTGAGCCTTTGTATTTGGATAGTGAGTCCTCTTCCGAGTAGTGAGCCCTTGGCAATGAGCCTTTGTATTCAATTTATATATTGTGAGTTGACCCTCACTATGGTTTTTCCCTCATTGGGTTTTCCACGTAAAAATATGGTGTTCATTGTGTTGATTTTTCTTTCTATTATTTGTGTTTCATGTTCATTCTTAATAACATAATAGTGTGTTTGTGAAATTGATAAGTGTTGAAGTTTAAATTTGAATTTTTGTGACAACTAATTCACCCCCTTCTTAGTTGTCATATTCCTTTTTAAAAATTGGTATTAGAGCTTTGGTTCCTTGTTGTAAAGCTTAACCACTTAATGAGGATTTGATGGCGCATAAGTTAGCGATCCCTATGTTTGATGGATCTAATTACAGTGATTTTAAAGTGAAAATGAGAGGATATATTGTTTCTCTTGGTTACAAGACCTGGAGGGCTGTTGAGATGAAGTATATTGCTCTTGCGAGTGGTCCTACTACTATAGATGAGGTTTCTGCTTATGAGGAAAATGAGAAAGCGAGGTATGCAATTTACAATGCTTTATCTAAAACTGAACGAACTAAGGTTCTTTCTTTGGATACTGCTCATGATGTATAGAATAAGTTGGAAGAACTATATGAAGGAAATGAAAGAGTAAAGTTGACAAAGAAGCTAGTGGCAAAGCACAAATATGAGAATTTGAAAATGGAAGAAGGCATGAAGAGTTTACAAGTTATTTCCAGAGGGTTGAGATGACAACAAATGAAGTTAAGAATCAAGGGGGAAAGATGACTAATGAAGATATTATTGAGAAGATCTTGATCACCCTACTAGATTGCTACAGTGATACGATCTCGGTTATTGAAGAGATGTATGATCCTAAGAAGTATACTAAAGAAAAATTGTTTGGCACCTTGCAAGCTTTTGAGATGAGAAAGTTTAGGAAAGATGACAAGAAGGAAGAAAATATAGAAACAACATTTAAGGCAATGAAGGTTGAAGATGATTTGGAGAGTGATGGTTTTGATGAGTTGGAAGTGAATTTCACCAGGAAGTTGAAGAAAGGTATCAGAAAGTATAAAGGTATGTTTCCCTTTAAATGTTTCAGTTGTGGTAATATTGGTCATTATGCTTCAAGATGTTTGAATAGAGCTGTGCATAAGAAAAAAAAGGATTATAAAGATAAGGATAGAAAGGATAAGAAATACAAGAAGCTGGAATCTTTGATGATGAATCTAAAAATGAGGTTGATGACAATGAATGCTTATTCTTGAATTTGGAAAGTAAATATGTATCTACTAACCCTGGAAAATGTGCAAGCAAGAAGGCTCCAGAGAACAAAAGGAATAAGATTACTGGGTGATTGATAGTGGATGTTCTAATCACATGACTGGAGATAAGAGTAAGTTCACTAAACTTAAAAAGTATGATGGTGGTTTAGTAATGTGTGGTGATGATTCAGGAGCTAAGATTTGTGGGAAAGGTTCAATTAGATTTGATGGAGTACATAGTACTAATGATTAATATTATGTGAATGGTTTGAGGCATAACCTTTTGAGTGTTGGACATATGTGTAGAAATGGTTTTAAAATTGCATTTTAGAATAATACTTGTGAAATCAAAAAAGGATTTGGAAATGGAGACATGGTTGTTGTTGGAAGGAGAACTCATGAAAACATCTATCAGCTTAAGGGAGTTGATGGTCGATGCCTTGTATCTCAAGTAAGTGAAAGTTGGTTATGGCATTAGAGAATGGGACATGTAAATTTTGATAATCTAGTCAAGATCAGTTCAAGAGATATTGCTCGGGGTCTGCCTAGAATCACAAGGCATGGTAATATTATTTGCAAAAAAATTTAGTTGGGGAAACAGACAAGATGTAGCTTTAAGGGAAAAGAGCACTCTACTACTGGTATGCTGGAATTAATTCACACTGATCTTTGTGGTTTGACTAGAACATGAAGCCTGAATGATGACATGTATTTTATGATTCCTATTGATGATTATTCTCAAATGACATGGGTTTCTTTTCTTAGGGAAAATAATTAGGCTTTGGATAGGTTTAAAGTGTTCAAAGAAAGAGTTTGAGATCTGATAGAGGAGGAGAATTCACTTCTAGTAAGTTTAATGCATTCTATGAACAACATGACATAAAGAGACAATTTTCTGCTCTGAGAACCCCTCAACAGAATGGGGTAGTTGAGAGGAAAAATAGGACAGTACATGAAGCTGCGAGAACCATGATAAAAGAATCAAATGTACCGGATGTGTACTGGAGAGAGGCAATACACACTACTGTTTATGTGCTTAATAGAGTTCATATTAGAGGAAACAACATAAAGAATCCTTTTGAGTTATGGACTAGTATGAATCCTACTGTAAAGTACTTCAAGGTATTTAGAAGTAGATGTTACATTAAAAGAGATGATGAAAATCTTGGAAAGTGTGATGCTAGATGTGATGAAGGAATTTTCTTGGATACTCTACTACTAGCAAAGCATATAGATGCTACAATAAAAGATTGAAGAAGATTGTTGAAAGTGATAATGTGAAAGTTGATGGAGACATGCACAAACCTATTGAGATAAGTGAAGTTGAGCATGATGATCCTATCTATTGACATGTACCTAAGGAGAACAAGGAGAAGGAAGATGAAGAGAAAGAAGAAAAAATTGAAGAGGAAGAAGAAGAGAATGAGCTGAAACCTATGTTAAGACTCCTAAGTATGTACAAAAAAATCATTCAGAGGAACAAATAATTGGAGATAAGACTGAAGGTGTGAAGACAAGAAGTAAAGTGGCAGCTAAGGTAAATTTGTGTTTACTTTCTAAAATTGAACTTAAGTTTGTGAGTGAAGCATGTGAAGATGAGAGTTGGATGAAAGCTATGAAAAAAGAGTTGCAATAGATAGAACATAATTAGACATGGGAACTAGTCCCTAGACCTATGAATAAGAATGTAATTGTTTCGAGATGGGTGTTCCGGAATAAGGTGAATGAAAATGGAGAAGTTGTAAGGAATAAGGCAAGACTTGTATGTAAATGATATTCACAAGTTGAAGGCATAGAATTTGAGGAAACATTTTCCCCTGTGGATAAAATGGAAGCTATTAAAATGTTTTTGGTATTTTCTGCCTACAAGGATTTCAAAGTGTATCAGATGGATGTCAAGTCAAAATTTCTAAAATGTTGAATTGGAGGAAGAAGTATATATGGAACAACCTAAAGGATTTCAGTTATCTGACAAAATGAACATGGTGTGTAAGCTGAAGAAGGCGCAGTATGGACTGAAGCCTAGAGCTTGGTATGCAAGATTGGATAAGTACCTAAAAAAACAAGGATTCAACAAAGGTTTTGTTGATAGCAATCCTTACTTCAAAGTGCAAGGTAACAAAATTCTGATAGTAGTTGTATATGTTGATGATATCATTTTTGGCGTAAATGAGGGCATGTGTAAAAGATTTGCTGAAGAGATGCAAAAAGAATTTGAGATGTCCATGATTGGTGAATTGAATTTCTTTCTTGGTCTACAAGTGAATCAAACTGATAAAGGGATATTCATTTCACAATCTAAGTATGTAAAAGAGTTGTTGAAGAAATTTGGAATGGATGATTCCAAACCAGTTAGTACTCCTATGATAACCGGATGTAAGCTGAGAAAAGATGATGAATATGCTAAAAAAGATCAGAGCAAATACAGATCTATGATTGGTGGACTACTGTATCTTATTGCTACTAGACTGGATATTATGCATGCAGTATGTCTAGTTACCATATTTCAAGTTTATCCTAAAGAGACACATGTTTTATTTGTAAAGAGGATATTTATATATCTTAAAGGTACACCAAATTATGGCTTATAGTATCCTAAGGGTGCTAATTTCACCCTGAGTGCTTATACCAATGTAGATTGGGTTGGTTCTATGGATGACCAGAAGAGTACCAGTGGAGGTGCTTTCTTTCTTCGTAGTAGATTGGTTTCTTGGTTGAGTAAGAAGCAAGAATTGATTTTTTTATCCACTATAGAAGCAGAATATATTGCTGCAACATCCTACTGCACATAGGTTTTGTGGATGAAGCAAACTTTGAAAGACATTGGAGTGATATGTGATGAGCCTATTCCTTTTTTTTGTGACAACACAAGTGCTATAAATATTTCAAAGAATCCAGTTTTGCATTCAAGAACAAAACACATATCTATCAAATATCATTTTTTGAGAGAAAAAGTGTTGGATAATGAATCCAGATTGGAGTATGTGACAACAAAGGAGAAAATTGCAGATATATTTACTAAGGATCTTCTGAAGGATACTTTTGAGCATCTTAGGGAGAGGTTGGGGGTCATTGGCCCTTCAAACTAGGTGCACATGAAGGTGCATCAGTCCAGTGAATTCACAAATTCTTCATTTATCTGGACTGATGAATGGGTCTACTCTGCATGGGGAGTAGAAAATGTTTACATTGTTGTAGTATGAGTTGAATAGGTGCATTCCTAAGGGGGAGTAAGCAAATTTGTTGATCTTTTCCATTGATGTCAAAGGGGGAGAAAAATTCATGTGAAAAAGGTTGTAGAAGGAGAAGGTGTTCTCCCAGAATATTGTGTAAGAGGTTGTCTTTGATGGTTTTTCACATCATGTGTTGCCATCAAAGGGGGAGATTGTTGCAAGTATGAGCTAGTCGGGTGGTGTTGCCATTGATGTATGTTGTAGATTGTATATATATAGTTGAGATGTTGCTAGGATGTTGTGAGTACATGGAGCTATCTTTATGATGTTGCAGATGGTGATGAGTTTCCAAGTGCTTTTGAGAAAATTAATAAACAAGTGAAGTCAGAGTGTTGAATGTGTTTAGAATGTGCTCTGGTATGTGCTTTGCATTTCTTCTATGTTGATCCTATTGGTGTGAATAAATTTCTTGTACCTAACTTATTCATTCACTAGGTAATTAGGGGACATATTCACATGTTAAGTTTACTTAGGATATAAGATTCTTTCTAGAAGTATTAGTTGGATTTTCTAGAACTTATCTTATCTAGCTATATTGCATGATTCCTAAGTATTTAGTTGTCTCATGTAATAGGATTTAGATACTTGACATCATCTTGTCTAATCCTATCTCTCAACCTTTCCTTTATAAGCAAGGAATCTCATGTACAATTGCATTGCATCAATTGAATCAATTGAATCTTATTCAAGCATATTTAACCACTAATCAATCTTGCATTGTGAAGGAAGCTTTCTTGCCATTATCTCTCTTGTGAAAGTGGTTTTGGTTTAGCAATTGTTGCACTGCCTAAAGGAAGAAAAATTCCTACTCCTCCACCTCCTGCTTCCTCAACCATCGATACTTCTATTCAGAAGGATGATCATAGTTTTTCAGATCTTGCTTTGTGGGATGAGTATTTGACAGGTATCTCTAACTTGTTCATGAAGTCTCACATTTTAGATTTGGAGGACACACTTGAGGGGATTTCTCTCCTCTTTGATGACAGTTTCAACACAACTATTATACCATCTACTTTGTCTTTGGAAATTGATATTCATGAGTCTCCTCCATCACTTGATTTTTCATGTTTCTTGGTTAATATTGACCATGAGTATGTTGTGACTCATTCAATCTTGGGGAATCCTCATCAGTTTACAGAGGCATACATGTTGAACCTTCATTCTTCCTCATTTCAGTTGGATATGGAGTGGCTTCTACATCTTCTTATGAATATTTTTCTTCCTAAGGGGAGATGTGTTTCTTGCAGACATTGGATCATCTTTTTTTTTCATGCATTCTTAATCAACATTAGAGCTTCTTCATTATGGGGGGAACATCTTATCTCTCTACTTCCCTCCTATGGGGGTAATTGATTGTATATACATGATGGATGTAGTCCTTGGGGGGTATCATTGAGTCCTCCATACATCATGTTTGTTTGTTTTATTTTTCTCTCTTTTGGAGATGAGTTTTGTTCCACTGGGTTTTCTCCCTTTCTCTGTTTGTGAGAGATTTTACAGACTAATTGCATTTTCATTTGTAAATGGGTACCTAACATGGCCTAGTAGTCAGAACCCATCCCCATAGTCTTTTCATAGTTTGCGTAATAATCTTCTCCCTAAGTTGCACTTAAGAGGGGGTGTTGGTGTGAATAAATGTCTTGTACCTAGCTTATTCATTCACTAGGTAATTAGGGGACATATTCACATGTTAAGTTTACTTAGGATATAAGATTCTTTCTAGAAGTCTTAGTTGGATTTTCTAGAACTTATCTTCTCTAGCTATATTGCATGATTCCTAAGTAGTTAGTTTTCTCATGTGATAGGATAAAGACACTTGTCATAATCTTGTCTAATCCTATCTCTCAACCTTGCCTTTATAAGCAAGGAATCTCATGTACAATTGCATTGCATCAATTAAATCAATTGAAGCTTATTCAAGAATATTCAACCATTAATCAATCTTGCATTGTGAAGTAATATTTCTTGCCATTGTCTCTCTTGTGGAAGTGATTTTGGTCTAGCAACTATTCCTAGGGGTGTTGGGGAGTCACCATTTACTCCAACAGATCCTATGCTTGTGAAAATATGAAGTTTTTCTAATGGTGGACTAGTGGTGATATCTCTTGAGTTTGAGCTTCTGGTTTGATGGTATGTGAAAGTTACATTCACCGGTGTGTGAACTATTCTGGTAGAGTTGGTCTTTTGTGGACTCAGAGAATTTTTTTTGCTTTGCAGTCCACTATTTTGTTTCAGATCTTATAGATCTAGAATATGTCTTGTAATGGTGTTCTCTAGGTTCTAGAAAAGAGGTTTGAGGTTTGGTGATCCGGAAGTCATGTTTTTTAGTTGTTGTATGTGGTTGCAAAGTCCAGATGGATTGGTGGAAGGTGTTCAGTGTTCAAAGTTTGTTGCACTTGTTGTGGATCTATCTGAAGGAATATAAGACATTTTCTCATGCATAATGAAGCGTGTTGTGTCATCCACATGTCATCTTCTTGTTGGGAAGCCTGTACATCAATGTTCATTCGTGTTTTCATTAGGTTTGGCTAACCTAGTGTTACACTTCATTCAAAGAATTAAAACTTAATTAAGGAAGCATGTGGTTGATTTGAGACATCATATTTTGGTCTTGGATAAATGTTTTATTGGTCCACTCACATTCTTTTACACCATGGGATTGTTGAGTTACCGACCTAATTTGAATCTATGAAATGAGGTTTTTGTGGCCGACCTTAGAGAAAGTTTCTAAGGTTGAAGTTGGTATAAATGTAAGTCAAATTGTGAAGAGTTGTATGACAGTGTGATGCAAAGTGATGGAGTAAGCCACTAATTAGAGAGTAGAAGTGTGTGAAAGTGTGTTAAGGTAACAATTCTTCATTGTGTTAGATTCCTGAAGGGAGTGAGCTGGAGGTTTCTGCAATCCTTTATTCAAAGCTGTGGATGTGTGTTAATTGTTGTGGTGGATATTTTGTTCTCTTTTGTATCAGTAGGTAGTGAGCCTCCCTATTGGATAGTGAGTCCTTTTTGTAGGTAGTGAGCGTATAGTGAATCCTCTTCTGAGCAGTGAGCCTTTGTATTCATTTTATATATTGTGAGTTAACCCTCACTGTGGTTTTTCCCTCATTGGGTTTTCCACGTAAAAATTTGGTGTTTATTGTGTTTCATGTTCATTCTTAATAACAAAATAGTGTGGTTGTGGAATTGATAAGTGTTGAAGTTTAAGCTTGAATTTTTGTGACAACTAATTCAGCCCCCCTCTTAGTTGTCCCGCGCCTTTTTAATAGCTACACCATCACTGTGAGCAATTTATTTAAAGTAGCCAATGATAAATAAAAGAAGACATGAGAGCCAACTTGGAAAGCCCTATGCCAAGTCATATGTTTTTGAATTGAGATACATCATGAATAAGTATGTGTCATGTGAGCAAATTAAGGCATGTCATCCACATCCCAAGCTTGCTCTTATATGTTCATGAAAGGTTAACGACTAGCCAAAAGAGATGACAAGTGACATATGGGGAGAAGGCTAGCTAACTCCTTTGCTCCCACTTAGTGCAGGACAAAGGTGAGCCTCGATGATATATTGATATGTTGCTCCTTGCTATGAATGTAAAACATGCAACTATGGCAAGGAGCAACAACTAATGTTATTTATGTCGATAAGTAAACAAATTTTCTGCTTGATACATATTTAATGAGATATCTATGAGTTTAGGATGTACCAAGGTTAAATTTTTCTTGGAATATTTGTTTGTGATAATGTTGAGATTGAATGAAGGTTTTTTTCTTAAGGGACAATAACCAAAATCATTAGGCTTTATAGCATCACATCCTTTTCCAGATTGCTTCAAAAGTTCAAAATGTCTTCCAAAAAGTTTTGTCACGTTTGTTGGATTTGGTGGGTGTTCAATTGCCTCAAAGTTTTTCTTGGATGTTTTCTTTTATTTTAAGGTGGTTGAAGTGGATTTTTTTTATATTACCTTTATTTCTCTTCTCTGTTTAGATTCTTTTGTTATGATCATGTATTCCCCTATAGATGTAGAAATGAAATAAAAGGTTTTTGAATCCTATTCCAATAATTTTGTGGTGTCTTCAAGTTTATTTTGTCTTTGTAGATCATTTTTCTTGGTACTGATCATAGAACATGTAACCTTTTTGTTTTGAGGAGTAGAAGGTGACTTGTCATAATCTCCTAACATTTTCTTCAAGGTTTCATGATTTTCAAAGCATTCCCATGATGGTGGTAAATCTACATCAAGCAATTCAGGATGCTTCAGAGTGAGGTTTATTTTTAGTTTGCACATGATAGTGTTGATGTTTGCTTCCACCATGATATTCTACCTAGCAGAAGAGTTTTTAGGAGAGAAGCAAACAAGATGTTGATCACATTCCATTAATAGGTTTTGTAGAGTAACTTCATCACAAGGAGAGGAGGCATCAAGAGAAGAAAAATCATCACATTCATGTTGTTCAATGATTGGATACTTTTGCTCAATGATGTATTCTTGGATGGAGGAAACATTATGAAAGGGAGTAAGAAGATTCTCACATCTTTCAATGAATAATTCGTCTAATCCCAAAATATCTTCTTCACTAGTAGGAGAGACATTAGGATAAGAAAAAGTATGATTATCATGATTATCTATGATTACATCCCTTTGGCCAATAATGTCTTCCAAAATAGCGGAAGAAAAAAAAAGAGAATTGTCATAGGTCTTAAAGGTTTGATCATCTAATGCCAACATATCTTCCTCACAAATAATGTGATTGTCATGATTGCTCACAAAAAATATTCTCACAAATAGGGGAGGAGTTAAAAGGTGAATGTAGACTAGGTAGAGTGATGTTAAGAGATGTGTTTATGATCTCATTCTCTTGTCCCATAATATCTTCCAAAGTAGGAGAAGTTATAGAAGAGGAGCTTTCAACATTATCATGATTCTAAATGGGCATATCTTCTAGCTCCAAAATACCTTCATCACATGTAGGAGAGATATTGGGAGAAGAGGAACTATGATTGTCATGATTGTCGATGCTTTCATAATCTTCTATCACTTCATTCCCACAAATAGAAGAGATATTAGAGGGTGTGGAACTATGGAGTGTGTCAACATTGTTATTCTCTTGCATTAAGAAACTCTCATAACTAGGAAAGAGATTGGAAGGATGACTATCATGCTTGCTAATAAGCTAATAGAAAATTGAATGCATGATTTTTTCCTAAAGATTCTCGTGATCTTCTTCACCAATAGGAGAGATGTTAGGAGAGGGGGAAATTTGATTATTTTCCATAATTTCAGAATTTTTTTCTAAGACCTCATTTGCTTGTGCCATACTGTCCACCCTAGCAGGAGAGCTTTTAGGAAAGTGATAAACAATAGGTTCATCACATTTCATGGCTGGATTTGATAAATTAGCTTTGTCGCTCATAGGAGAGGCATAAAGAGAGGGATAACTAGGAGTTTCATGGTTACCAATGATTGGAATTTTTTTTCAAATAGGTCTTCCCAAATGGTAGGGGCATCTAGAAAGGGAGGAATAAGATTCTCATGAGTCTTAATAGGGATATCCTCTAACACTAAACTATCTTCTTCATGTCTAGAGAAGATATTAGGAGAAGAAAAGGTTTGATTGTCATGATTATCTTATTTTACATCCCCATGTCCTAGAATGTCTTCTTGAGTGGGAGATGTAGGATTTTCATAGCTCTCAATCATATCCTCCTCACAAATGTGTTTTTCATGATCATTCAGGATTGCATCCTTATGCACTAAAATATTTTCACAAGTAGGGGAGGTGTTGGGAGATGAATGGAGACTAGGTAAAGTAGTGGCCATGATTTTAGCTTCGTGTGTCATAGTTTCTTTGCAAGGGGGAGGAGAAGGAAGACACACAAGACTTTCATGATCATCAATGATTGTGTCTTCTTTCATCAAGATACCTTCATCACCAATGGGAGAGATATTGTGAGAAGAACAATTATGATTATTATGATTATCGATGCTTGTATTCTTTTGATTCAAACCTTTAGTGGATGATTTTAATGAGAGGAAGTCCTTAAGGGATTCATCTAACATGTCCAAGTCATCACTACTAAAAGGTTTGGGAGATAAGTTATCTTTGGCTAGTTTGGGTTCTTTATCACAAATCTTAGTGGATGAAGCCCTGGAGGGATCCATCTAACATATCCAATTCATCACTACTAAAAGGTTTGGATGATATAGTTTTTCTAAAGTGAAGCATTGTTTTTATTGTTTCATTTGATGTTTTGAGGTTTTTTTTTTCATTTTCTGATGAATCTGATCTAAATGAACTAGGAACTAATGATGAAAATGAAAATTGTAAAAATCTAATGCTATCCATAATTGCCATGAAAGTAAATGATACTAGTTCTAATGATTACAATGTAATAGAAAATGACTGAACTGAAACATAAAAGTAACTGAGACAAATGACAACTTAAGAAACGAGAAATTGAATGCCGAAAATAGTGATGCAAAATGTGTACTGGGACTAAGTCACCCAGGGTGGTGAATTAGTCCCAATAGGGGTATTTTTTAAGTTTTTCTAAATTTTTTGATGGATTCTTATGTATTATATACTGTACAATGCAAATATAAAGTTCATATACAAAATTTCACTATTGTTCAAGGAAATGAAGTGCAATAATGCAAGCTTAAATGAGCTTTTCACTAATGCAAAGTATGAAATCCTAGAATGCAAATGAAACAATGCAAAAGGAAATGTAAGCTATTCCTAGGGTGTAAATGCACTCTAAATCAGAAATAGGATGTTCTAAATGTAGGTTCACCAAAATGAATCATATACTTTTGGGGATAGGAGGCTCTCTTACACTTCTAGGGTTTTGCACCTAAAAGGAGAGAGGAATCCCAAAAACCTAGGTGGTTCACTCAAGAATAATGCAAATATGATTGAAATATGTCTAAATAGAATGTCCTAGATGCAAAGAATTGATAAAAGAGATTGATTATTAATGCAAAACTTGGAAAATGTAAGGTGTTTGAAAACACATTGTGATATGCAAGAAGACCTAGAAAATAACTTAGGAATGCAAATAAAATGAAATAGAAAGTTATAAAAAAGAAAGTGTGCACCTAGAAATGTTTTTGATTCTAAAATTTTGACCTACTGGGACACTAACACCATTCTGAGCAACTTAGTCCCAGATCTGGAAAATTGTTCCAAAGCTCGTTTTAGCTAAATGGGTATTTGGATCTACAAAACTTTCTGACACACATGTACAGTGGGACTAAGTCACCATTGATGGTGACTTAGTCCACTTTGGATTTTTTGAATTTACCCGAAAGTGGAAACGAAAGCTCTCGGTCTGCACTTTCTATTCTTCTAGGTGTCTAATTATGAAATTGCCAAATTTGGGTCTAAAAGTGACTTTTTATGGATATTTTGACCTAGCCAATAGGGGGATAACTTCAACAAGTTTTCCAATTATTATTCAATGAATTCCAAGTCTTCAAATACCTAAATTTTCAAACAAACAAAGAAAGAAATAGAAATGCTGAATGCTACCTAGGGCATGGGGGTTTGCCTTGGTCAAACCCCGTTTAGGTAATTAAACCAAAATGATGAAATAATGTAATGAAACATGAAATATGAAACAATGCAATTAGAAAATTTCCATGGTGATGTATCTTGAATTGTTGCAACAATTGATGAAGAATCTTGCTCTTGAATGCCTTAGAATTGAGCTTGAATACTATCTTGAATGCTTGATTCTTGCTTGCTTAACTTGACAACATCGATGAATGATGAATGAATTAGGGTTAAAGGTCTCCTTTTATAGAGGAGAGATAAGTGAATGGATAGAATAAGGATCATGATCAAGGGACAATATTAAATTAGAAAATAATTTAATCAAGGGTGGAGGTTAATTGAGACATGGATAGATAAGGACTTGAGATGGAGGATAAGATTGGCACAGATAAAGAGGTGATAGAAGAAATTAAATAATAAAGATTATTTAATTTAGGTGGCCAACATAGGAGAAATAAATAAAATATTAATTTTATTTAAAAAGAAAGGTGAGAACAAATAATTAGATAATTAAATAATTAAAAATAATTATTTTATTATAGAGGAAAGGTGGAGAGTTAAACATTAAGTAATTAAAAACAATTATTTAATGGAGAAGGAAGGGATGATTAAATAATTAAAATAATTATTTACTTGGGGAGATAAAGAAAGGATAAATAATAAATATAACATTTATTTAATTATAGAGAAAAAAGGCTAATGAATAATTAAATAATTGAAATAATGATTTAATTATAAAAGAAGAGGGAAAAACTAACTTTTGAATAATATTTAATTCAAAAGTAGGGAAGAAAGGACCATTAGACTTAAATGCTTAATAAAAGTCTACAAAAGTGTGAAAGTCATTTACAATTCTTTACAACACCTTTACAAGACATGCATTTTATTCAGTTTGCAAGGGTCCAAGGCCTAGTGTGGATGTGTAAAACACCTCACAACACTAAATCAAAGCCCCATTAAGTCCAATTTATCATCAATTATTCCCAAATCAAGCAAGAAATACTTTTTTCTATGCTACACTCACCTACTGGATAGCCTAAAGTTCCGCTACCTCAGAGTGAGCATAAACTAATAGCTTAGATGTATTCCACATTGCCTTGGACAATCTAGGCTTGATCTTCTTGGTCTTTGATGTTGTATGATTGTGTATCTTTGTTATTGCTACATACATGAGTGTCTTGAATGTCTAATTTAGTGTTGGTTTCACTTCAGTAACAATTACACATTGCTATAGGGAAGTTAATTCTGTAGAAAATGCCCTAGGAAATCATGCTTGAAAAATGAAGACATAAATCCTCCAAACCAATCTATCTAATTTTCTCAAGTTGGAGGATTTTGTGCAAACTGTTCACAAAGAAGGTCAAGAGAGTGGTGCTTCTGGGCCCTCAAGTTATTTGCATGATTAATGATAGATCATTTATGTTTCCCACCTCGTTAGTATGGCAGCTAATTGGTTGGATCTTAGATTAGTACAAAAGAAGTGTATAAGTCTATGCAAGATGTTACACACCAGTGCCTTCAAAAGTTATTTCGTCAGATCTATGAGATGGCTATCTTGACCTCCCCAAGCACTGTAATGCTACCCTTCCTTAAGGAAGGACCAAAAGTACATTTACTTTGAGCTCAATTCCCACTTGTGCCACGTGGATTTTGCGTGCAAGTTTTGAATGTTTGGAGCTCGAAGGTTACAGAAAGCTACAACATTGGTACATTTTGTGAAAGTTGGATCACTAATTTTTGAGTTAGTAAAATAGAGGCTTATAATTTTTGGGTGACCAAGGGAGGTCCCAAAAGTGTTACCTTAAATTTGACATCTAAAAGTGTCGAGAAGAGTCATTTTGTTTGGACCTCGAATTCGGTGTGCTAAGGATTTATGTTGGCTTGAA
The DNA here is from genome assembly GCA_007258455.2 of Sequoia sempervirens. Taxonomy (NCBI): domain Eukaryota; kingdom Viridiplantae; phylum Streptophyta; class Pinopsida; order Cupressales; family Cupressaceae; genus Sequoia; species Sequoia sempervirens. The sequence continues at coordinate 393,793,238 of VDFB02075321.1, forward strand.
TTAACTATGGTTGTTGCATTATTCTCCTTCAAGGGATGTTCCAAAAGGAAAGCATATTGAGCTTGACACCTGACAACACCAGGTGTTAGACGGGACAAGCTTAGGAACATTTTGAGCTCAAGAAGATTGTAGAAGGTGCATGATTGGTTGTTTAAATCCTTGCGTGTTATTGTCATATGTTTTATTATCACATCATCCCAAGAGTAGTTCTAAAAGCTTATGCCAACTTGACTTCACTACGATAGCTATGTTGTATTTCCCTAAGGGAAGTTCCAAAAAGAAAACATACTAAGTCTGACACCTGATAATGCCTCTTGTCACTTATGTGCAAGCTCGAGAGAATTTTTAGCTTGTAGTTTGCACAAAGGTGCACTATTGGCTATTTTAATACTCATGGGTCGACAAGAGTGATCTGAAAGCTTATAACAAAAACTTGCTATCTGTAAGCACGATGTGTCCCTTGGACACAAACATAAAAGATCCATGGCTAAGGAAAGCTAAAAAATGTGTCATTGGCTCCATGTCACCTCTAGATGGATCATGGGAGTCTGTGATGGTTATCACACCTACTCGTGAATTCTATTTTGGAAACACCAATGTAAAATATAAGGGAATACTATTTTGAAATTTTCATGACCAAAGGTGGCAGTTTTCCCTTCGTACCACGCTTGCATTTAAATCTTGATCTGATGGGAATTAATTACTAATTACTCTAGCATGGGGATGCCTTTCAAAAATCAAGGAAGCCAACCACATTCATTAATGTTATGTTCTCGTGCTAGCATCTAGTTTAGCGGTTTTTTATTCCAAGACTAAGGTTGAGAAAATGTGAAGGATAGAAGTCATTATTACTAACAAGATACGCATACGATTAGTTCTTTAGAAAGATTTATTGGTACACTCTTTGAGGTACTTTCTCGTGTGTAAGAGTATTATTAGCAATCAATGCATCTTAATTGACAAAGAAGACTAAAATTCATAGTGCACATACTTGCTTCAAGGGATTTCTATGTATCAAAAATGAGGTATGGATACTCTCACTAGCTTAGTGAGTGCCCGCAGATAGATAGCCTTCTGAGCCATAATCTTGGAGCTCCAGTTGAAGAAAATCATGATGGAACTAGATTTTATGTTGATTGGAGTGGTTAAACTCATCCTAGGTCAGGAATTTCTAGTGTCAGATGAGTGGTATAGTTGATTCAGAAATTTCCTCATGATTCATGGTGGCACTACTAGATCTACACATTTTGAAGGTGAAAGTGGTGGAAAAGGATTGTAATATTTTTATACCTAAAATTTTAGGTGGGCTGGAGGTGTTGATGGATGCTGTCTCCCTGGGCCTTAGTATACCTAGGCCCCATGACTTGCAACATCTTCTAATTGTAGGTGAGGAAGTAACCTTATACCCCTTCATATTGAATATCAAAGGCAAGGCATTGTGCAAACATAGAGAGTGGGTGGAGGTGGCAACAATATTTTTGAATTAAATATTGCATGTTGATTTGGCCCAAGACTTTTAATGGGTAAGAAATTTTATCAATTATATTTACGAAGTTGGTAATGTATAGTCTAGTTTACTCTACAATTTCCACACTCTATTCTTTTTTTCCATATGCACACAAGGTTTTTTTTTATCATAGATGGTAATTTTACTTGTTAGCAAGATTCTGGATATACTTCTGGGTGGTAGGGAGTTTGGGTTCTAAAATTCCTAAAGGCAATTTTAAATATGGATGGATTTTTTAACACCATACATTTTGAGCAGTTGTCTTAGACTACATGTTGGGGAGGACGGGGGTAGTTCATAGAAATTTATCTATTTTTTCCCTTGATGGGTCATGGCTATAATTAGCTTTTATTTTGTATTTCAAGATAAACTTTTTTCCCAATGGGATAACATTCTCCCTTGGCATAGATTCTTGGAACTTATAAGAATGTAGTTAAGATTTAAGATTAATATAAATAGTTTAGCCTTTGGCCTTTTATCCAAGAAAACTATCAATTTCTCATTGAAGGTGATGAGTACATAACTTCAATCCATCAACTAATGAAGATCTAGGTGGTGAGTTGCAACAATTATCAATTTACCACTTGTTTATCATTTAGCCTCTACCCAACTATGGGTAAGCTCTCTTTTTACATCATCATAACCATTGTGGAGTTAGAAATACAAAAATGGGGTTTGACATAGGCAAGCCCCTATAAAACACAACCATTCCCCCTCTTTTATGTGTGTAGGTTATAGATCTAGATAATATTGGAGGAAGTTTGAAGAAAATTTTCACATTCATGCATTCAATTCCTACAAGTCATCAAGTTAAGGAAAGTGGATTTTATCATCAGTAGAAAAAAATTTGATAGTGATCTGGGAAGAGAAGAATTTCACAAATAGGTGCAACATGAGTATGAAATCAGATCTTGAGTAGTTGTTAGCCACTCTAGGGTTCCAACACCCATATCTAGTTGTTTCAGTCCCAAATTTATATGGTAGGTTCTTTTATGTCTACCTTCTTCTATTTTAAAATTTATTTATGTTTTTCTATTCTATGTTCTCCAAAAATATCAATAGTTTGTTGTATTTTCATAGATAATCTAGGAACACCATTACATTATAAATATTTAATCACCATATCCATATCATCCCGCACCGAAGGATTAAACCCTTGATCCACCATTCTGGTTCTTCCATTGAGGTTTGTAGGGCCAAGTGGTCATTAAGATCATTTTTAATCCTTTCCCCAATGTTCCATATTGGAGGAAATGTGATTTAGGATCTCGATCCCTTTTTTTGACCAAATAATTAATATAGATACACTTTATTCTCAAGCTACAATCTCTTCCAACTTGTCTTTTATCACATGCAATCTTCTTCTCAAATTGACATTTTTCTTGGAAATTTCAACCTCTTCAAAATCTATGATCATTGACAATGATTTAACTTTTCCATTGCTGCAACTTGTTTCTTGTGACTTAAAATATTTATATCGCAATCTATCTTCAAAATATTTTCAAATATCTATAACATCTTTTAATGTAATTTCATTAGAAGTTTCAATATATGTTTAATTTTATTACCAACACCCCTATATTTGTATACATCCAAACTTAAATGTAAAAGAATACTAGCCTTCAAATTTCTATTAATACAACCTTAAGCATACTTAATCAAATCTACAATGCAACCAAAGCTAATAAGATTATGGTTTTTAACACCGACTTCATAAATCTGAATATGAGGCGAAATATACTAGTTCCCAAATTAATTTTCTCACAAAATATGTCCTCTTTCCAAAATTTTGTAAATATGCAAAGGTAGAGATCATTTACCAAGATAGACAATGTTGGCTCTTTGAATGTCACACCTCCTTTCATTCATTATTTCAATAGACCCTTTGCATCATGCCTTTCTGGTGGTATATCTTTCAACAATAAAAATATATTATACTAATCTTCCTTTATTTCATTCTTTATGTTTTTATTTTCATGCCATGCCTCTGATCTTTTACCTTGACACTACATAAATCCTTCAGTGCTACCATAATCTATAAAAATTATACCACCATATTACACTCCCTTTATAGTTATGGCATTCAAATTCTTTCTACATAGTCTACATAGTGATATTCCTTTTGTGCTCACTATTTAAGTATACTATTATATGCTACTTGGGCTGTCATGACTCTTTCCTATGTTGCAATGAGAAATAGCATTACAAAAAGTTCACAAGTACAAAAATATTTTGTGATCAACCTCTATTGGAACCAAGGAATGATACAACCATAGTGAAAGGATTGATCTTTCCACCAATTTAACATAGGATCATGAAAGATGCTCTAATACCATGTAGAAAACTCAAGAGCTTGAATATTTTATTGTTCTATGATGTCACCTAGAAAATTATGAATCCAAAGACCATTAAATAAATATTATACATGGGTCATAGGTGTGCCTCTTACATGAGACATGATTTTTTTTTATTATTAAATATAGATTATATTTTAACAAAAAGATAGAATTCATCTTTAGTTGAGATTGAAGTCACACTATTCCTTTCATTTTTAAATAACTTTTGTACAGAAGATATATGTGAACACATTAGAGAAGGTTTTAAGATAACAAAATACATCACACAAAGAAAGATTGAATTCTTTCATTTGATTGTTGTTAGCTATTGAAAGATGCACTATACATTAAATGAACATCTGATATTATCCAAATTAAGGTGGAAAGCCACCATCTATCTTTTACTAAATTTACAATTCAAATTATATTGTAATGCATGCCATAAATTTGTTTTATCTTGATACAATTATGAATAGGTTGTATAACTAAAAGATATATTCATATTATAAATGTGTGCAGCGTGATTTCCTACCCTAAAAGATGCAAAACAACAACAAAAATGCAAAGGAGAAATAACACAACACCACCTCAAGATTAGCATAAGTTGACTTGAAAAAAATAAAGATTAAAGCAAGAGCTATACCTTGTCCAAGTGATCCTTTTGGTTGGACCTATTGGATGTTGTGGTTGTGTTACTGATATGTGGTTGTCATTGATGTCAACACTATTAGCATTTGATGTATTGAAGGCTATATATGTCGAGATATTGAGAAAATTGTAAAAGAAAGTATTTCAGGTTCCCAGTGGAACTGTGAAGGTCATGAAGGTGTCTTGTTCTGTACATTGAAGATCAATTGTTGTGGACTAAATGGTTTATTGTTGAGTGTATCTAGTCCATCCTATGGATGTTTCAAAGGTCCACATGAAGATTTGTTCAAATTATGAAGATTTGTGTTCTGATAGTGTTTTTGATTAAAGTTGGTATGATTCTAGTAATTCTAGTTGCTGTGAATGTTTCTCTATTGTTTCTTGGTGTTCTTGGATGTTTCTAGATCATGATCTATCTTTGTGGTACATCCACATTGATTGGTGTGCTCGTGGTTGAAGATTTCTCTCTGTATGTTTACAACATCATGGGTGTAACATGTTGTGGATCCTTGGAGATTAAAATTTGAATGTTTGGCACACTTGAGGATATTGTTTTGGGTCTTATCATGATATTAGTCGATGTTGTTTAATCCACATTGAAAATTTATTTATAAATTTGGGCCGACATTAAAAATATGTTTTATATTTTTGGCCGACTGAGTTGTTGATGCAATCTCATGTTGTGGATTTATAAGAGTGATTGTTTCATCGGTTTAAACTGTGTTCAGTGTGCTCCCATGTGTGTATGTGCAAATATCATTCGATTGCAGAGCAGAGTGTGAAGAATATTGAGTGAAGTGTGAAGAAGTATGAGTGAAGAGTGAAGAAGGTTTTTCTGTGCTTAACTGTAACTGTAATCAGGCTTGTGTAGAAGCTATTTTCTCAGTTCACATTTTGGATGGTTTTAATACAAACCTTTCTTTGGAGAGTGAGTCCTCTTTTGTATTTGAGCAGTGTGCTCTAGTTAGTGTGCCTAAATGCATGTACATTCCCATCATATCTTTCTTTATACTTTTAATAGGGTATAATATTGTGGACTAACCTCCACTATGGTTTTTCCCCTAATAGGGTTTCCACGTAAGAAAATCTTGGTGTTCTCCATGTTTCCGATTTGTTGAATATTTATGGTTTATTGTTTATTCATCAGATCTGAGATTGAGTTAAATAAATTTTGAAAAGATTTAAATATTTTGTGACAACTGATTCGCCCCTCTTTCTCAGTTGTGTGTCCTTGTTTTTCCAACAGGCCCTTTGTTGAAGATTAGATGTGCACTCCTTGATGGTAAATATGATGAAATGATATGAAAAATGATCTAGATTACATGATGCATGTAAAGATGGAAGTGGGTGTTTGACTAAATGTGTGAGATGAATGCAAAGAGAGCTTCAAAAATGTAACAATGGTGGATGAATACAAGTGCTTGAGCTTGAGAGTTCTAGAGCTTGAATTGTGAATGGATGTTATCATGAATGAAAATGAAACCAAATCTTCCATTTTAAGGGAAGAGTCTCTAGAGGATTCAATGGCTAGGATTTAGCCAACATGGACAAGATGGATGGCTATGGTGAGTTGAGGAATCACAAGCCCTCACATCTTTCCATGTGGAGAGGGAGGTGGAAAAAGGACAAGTGATGTGGAAAGAGGACATATGAGGTGGAGGTACTTGCAAGTACCTTGGGATTAGGGGAAGATTTCCTCAAAAAGGAAGTTTTTGTCCCCATATGGGTAGGATGGTGACAAGTGAGGAATTTTAGAAAGTATTCTCTTATCATCATGGGGATGAGAGAAGTTGTTGGGGGAATAAATGTGAATTTTAAATTCACATGATTGGGGAGTACCTTGGGGGTTAGACAAGGTCCTCATAAAGGAGGTCCTTGTCCCATGTGACTGATATGACCTATGAGGGAATTTATAATTTCCCAACAACCTACATGGGGAAGAGAAATGCGTTGAATGAATAAATGTGAATTTTTTAATTCACATGGGGAAGAGGTCAAGGCTTCAAAAGAAAGCACTTATGAAAGGTTGACTTGGAGGACATACCAGAAATGACATGTGATTAGATTAAGGTTGTGCAAATAGGTGATTAAGAAGATTAATGAAGGATTAGAGACAAGTGGCCAAATATGGAGGATGTGACATTGATCTTGATTAAGGGTGTGCACATCCTAATCATGGATTAATTAGACTAATCCAGATTAGAAGAAGATTATGGAGGATGTGACAAGGAGAGAGAAAATAGGAATTTAAAATTGATTTAAAATTAAAAAGGCTAAATGACTAAATTAAATAAATTGATATATTTATTTAATTTAGAGAGAAAAGGATGAAAGGTAGAGTATTTAATTATTAAATTAAATACTTTAGGAACCTTAAGCAAAGGGGAAATATTAATTAAATAAATCATTTAATTAATATTGATGAAGTAGACGAATAAAGGAGATGGATTTGACCATATGGGAGTGGTCAAATTTGGATGTCTACATTTTTCCCATCTTCGGAATATTGTTAAAATAACAGTGTTTCAAAGAAAAATAAAATTCATATGACTTTATAGAGGAAGAAACTAGAAAATGATGCCCCAGCATGGGAGAAGTTGTGTGAGCTGCCCAAATGGTGGGAAATGAAAGGAGATGCCCCACTCTCGCAAGAAAAGTGACCATGACAGAGGAATGGATGAAAATGGTAGGGTATGCCCCTTGGAGAGGGTGGTTGGGGAAGAAAAAGGGGCCCCATATGACTTCTCAATATGAGGAAACAAAAGGTACCTTTAGATAGAGCTCAAAAAACCATGAATATTGGCTTTTGAACAGAGTCAAACAGACACACGGTGTGCAAATGGTGGCCCCAGGAAGTTAGTGGATTAGTTGAATTAAAAGAGGTTAAATAAAGGGTAAAAATACCCTTAACTTAAAAAAGTTAAAAAAGGAGAGAAATGTTATATATAGTAATTTTAGAAATTACTATTCCTCATTTCCACACCTAGCAGTTGAGTGAGAGAGAGAGAAGAGGAGAAGAAGGAGACAAATATGTTGGAGGACTATGATGACAACATCATCCGCCGGGGGGATGAGGTATGACTATTCTTCCATGAGCACGCGGTTCCACGCCAAGTTAGATTCAAAAATCTCTTTATGATTTTAAGCATTTTTTGATGTATTTTTGAGTTTTAAAGCATTTTAAAAACATGGGTTTTGGGATTGGGGTAGTTTAGGAAAATGGGTTGGGGACGAAATTGCAATTTTCCTCATCTGGTAGGCAGAATTGTCTACGAGAGACGGTAAAAAAGGGAGGAGATTTACCCAATTAGTGGGTAAATGAGCCCAAAAAATTAAAAAAAGGTGCCTGAAAAGGGCAGGGGGCCATAATGGAGTGGCGGATTTGCCCTGGGATCGGGAAAATTTGCTAGAAAATGTGGTTCGCAAGAGATGGGTGATCACGCCCAAGATAGGGGTGATCTCGCCCTGGAGAAGGGCGACCCCGCTTGGAAGAAGGGCGACCACACCCTGAATAGGAGTAGCTGTGCCCGAGGAAGGGTGGCCCCACCCCGAACAGGGGCAGCTGTGCCTGGGGAAGGGTGGTCACGCCACAAAAGGGTTAGCCCCACCCAGAGAAGGGCGACCTTGCTCGGAGAAGGGCAGCAATGCCCTGAACATGGTCAGTCGTGCTTTGAGAAGGATGAACCTGCCTAGATAAGGATAGCCCCGACTGGGGAAGGGTGGCCCCACCCAAGGATAGGTTTTCCTGTCCACCAGGCAGATTCTCTCTTCCATCGGGCGAGATCACCCATTCACCGGGCGAGATTGCCCATCTAGGTAGGCTCGCCCATCCCAAGGGGCTGACAAAAGGGCAGGGGAGAAAGAAAAGAAAAGAAGAAAGAAAAAGGAAAATGGGAAAGGAATAAGATAACTTGGAAAATTTGTCAAAAATGGGGAAATATTAGTAAGAAGATAACCCAGGGCCGAGAAATGTAAAAGAGGGAAAGATGAAGGAAAGTATGAGATGACTGGCATGTTGTTTGATATGGATGCAACAGTTCGAGAGTCTATGGACACGTGAGAGGCGATTGAAGGTATTGGAGGTGACCATAGCAGCCATGAATGGGGAGGACCATGAGGCTTTGTCGCGAGCGGGGTTACTGCATATGTTGGGATACCCGACTATTAGAGTACACTAGCCGATGTTGACAACCCTTATAGGGTGCTAGAGTTCTGAGACCTCGACTTTCAATCTCCCAACAGGGGAGATGACCGTGACTCTAGAGGACATGTGGAGGATATTGAGGCTACCTATAATAGGTTGCCTAGTGAGCATGGCGAAATTAGAGGGGGAGGTGTTGGATTAGACCCTATGGGTCTTGTTTGGATGAGAGGAGCTTCCTGTGCAGAGGAAAGGGTTGGATGTGGACAAATGCTTGGGGTTGAGGGTGCCACCACTACCACTATACTTGTACAGATTGATTAGAAAATTACTAATACCAGAAAAAAGTGGATGCTTCTACAACCTTAGCTACATAGAGGTGATACAACATATCGTGGAGGGGAGAGAGGGGGAGTTCACATGGGGTCCATGTATCTTGGCACAACTATACAAAGACATGCACATTGTGTGCTATCGAGGGGTGCTCAGCATTACACAGGTGATACTGCTATAGGTATGGGCCTATGAGCACATTAGTGTGGCTAGGCTAGGAGTGGTGAGAGTAGGTTCGAAGGATGTGACACTATGAATGGCTTATTGGTATAGGATAGAGTACGGCTAGGTGTGGCATTATCAGAGCTTTAGGGATCTGGATGGGTGGAGGAGGATACCAGATGATATTCAAGAGGAGCATATAGTGTGGAGCTGTACATGACATGATGGTTTTCTTGATGAAGGAGAGGTGAGGAGAGACACATAGGGTATTTCTGTACCAATTGCTATATAGTCAAGAGAAATCCATGTATAGTGGAGGCACATAGGCCAGATCGAGTGACGAGACAATTTGGGCTTCTGCAACACATTCCTCACAGACCAAAGAGATTCTGACAGATCTCGTGAGAGTGACCATGGGGGAAAAAAATTATGGCTGAGTTTGCAAGGGATCATTACGAGACATTGTTGTAGGTACCCTACCTAGGCAGGAGTGGAGGGGAAGCAAATGCGGGAGTGAGTCAAATTCTCAGCGTGGTATGTCTGACACAGAACTGCATAGATTACGTCAGGGGAGTCGATTGTAGAGGCATTGGGTTTTGGAACAGAGGATGGGTTGTGACTGGTAGGCCAAAGGAGAGGGAGGAGGATGGGACAATAGAGGAGAGGGTATGAGGTCAACAAGATAGAGGGCAGGGAGAGGCTGGGGTAGTAGGCCAGCAAGAGAGAGGTAGGAGGATGCTGAGACAAGAGGTTAGCAAAGGAAGGTGAGGAGGAGGGGGAGACAGTGGAGGTCGAGGTAGAGGAGGAGAGAGATGAGGTAGAGGTGGAGGTGATGGAGAAGAGAGATGAGGAAGGGGTGGAGGGGATGGATGAGAGAGATGAGGCAGAGGTGGAGGCGATGGATGTGGATGTTCATGATATTCCCCCATTGGCCATGGTACCACCTATATCTGAGGATCCAATTGTGCTGTTGAGAGGGGTTGTGGTAAGATTATAGATTATGGAGTAGATTCTGATAGATACAAAGGTTGTGAGGTTTAGACTGGAGGTCAAGGTGAGCATGTTGTGAGCAGAGGTGGCCAGAGTGTGGATAGAGGGCGAGAGGGATTTCAGGGCTCTAGTCGATGCGGTGTCACGACATGAGGAGGAGGTATTGGTAGAGAGGAATGGTCTGTGAGCCAAGGTGAGCTAGCTATGAGTAGAGGTGACTCGGCTTGAGGGAGAGGTGTCCAGAGAGCATGAGGAGGGGGTGGCGGCGAAATGGGAGAGAGATGGGCTAGAGGCAGTGGTGACTATACTGCAGGCGAGGGGACAATGAGTGCCTGGAGGAGTGACAAAGCAGGTATTAGTAGAGACTCTGGTGGAGGTGGAGAAGGACTTGGATGATTTGAGGAGATAGGTGGGGGTTACTGAGAGAGAGGACTGAGCTAAGATAGGAGCGAGATGAACTTTGGGAAAAAGTTGAGGCAGCAAATCAAATAGTGGGAGACATGGGGTTGATGCAAGAGAGAGAGGAGGCTATGAGGGCCTAGGTACAAACCTTATAGATAGAGAGGGATTCAACAATGACATAGGTGCAGACCCTATAGGGTAAGAGGGATGTGATAGTGGCATGGGTACGGGTTGTGGAGAGAGAGAGATGCAACATGGGCTTAGGCACGGGTAGCGCAGGGCGAGGGTGGCAAGATGGGGGAAGAGGTGTAGAGATTGTAGGCACAAGTATAAGCCATGTGGGATGAGAGGGATAGGGCTATAGAGTAGATGTCATAGATGGGAGTAGAGATTGGTCAGTTGAGGTTGGCACATGATGCATGGGCGCAAGAGAGGAGATCCATATGTGGATTCCAGGATAGGTACAGGGCAGAGCAGGATTCAACTAGATATCAGGCTATAGAGCGGGATGAGTACATGCAGGAGGCCAACTACTATATGGAAACTTATTTTATAGCAGTGCTAAATTAGGGGGAGTGGATACCTACCTAATTTTAAGCGAGGCCACAAATGCTAGCCCCATCCCAGTCAATAGGGACACATACCCACTACTACAGTAGTTGGAGAGAGACCCCTCCATGTAGAGGGGAAGTGCCGGACTCACCACAGAGGTCAGATGTGGGCATCTCTTAGTAGAGAGGACAAAGGGTAGGTGATAGGATACCAATTTTTGATAGGTGTAGGATGGGTTTATAGTACAAAGTAGTAGAGATCAGAGTTGATCTAGAGCCTTGTATTTGTACTTTATTGATGATATATGTGATGGATATGTATTTTGATTATATGATGGAAATTATTATGGAATATGTGATGGACATTGTATTTTTATTTTTATATGATATGTGACAACCCTTATTGTCACTATGTTATGTGTATATGATGTATGATTTTATTTATGCATGTGTATGTTCATGATTTTGTGATGGATGATCATTATGATATGATGTATGGATATGTTTATGATGATGTATGTTTATGCTTATATGGATGAGATAGATGATGCATATGATGACTAATGTGTATGATGCAGGATGTGATGGATGATTTATGACTATATATGCTTATGGATATGGATCTAACAATTTGTGATGCAAGCGACGATGCATGTAATGTGTTAATGATATAGACTAATATGGAAATGAATGGATAATGAAATGAATTTAAGATGCTCAAAATAATCAAATATTATTAATTTAAACAACTTAAAATAAATATGAGATGATAATGCACATGGGATAGAATGCAATGAACCTATATTGTGGGATGAGATGTAACTAAATTCCTTACAAACACTAATAGATAGATGAAATGCAATGTGGGTGGTAGATGAAATTTATTTGCGATCATGATTTCTTTAGCTTATAGAAAAGAAAGGTGTGTGATATGTGAGTGAGATGACCTAACATAAAGTGAAATGAAACAAGAATATGAGTGTAAATAAGGACTTGTATAGTAATGAGGGATTGTTGGTTTAATGACAAGTACTTTCCCTATAATCATTACAAAATTAAGGGAAGATGGGTGTGAAGGTGCACCTATCAAGAACCATAAGCATCCTGAGAAGAATGGGAGATGGAAGGTGAATGTTTGCACAACCAAGATCATAGGTCATAGGTTAGGTATGGATGCAATGCAACAAATCTTGATTATGAAATGCAATCCTAATGCAATTTGCCATTTTTGGAGCACTGATTTTTCTATAGCATAAGACACCAGGTGCCAGGGTATGTGAAACCAAGGAAAGTTAGTGTCTAATGTTTAAAAAAAACACAACAAACAAGAAGGCTATCCCAACACCCCAAAGTCGTGAAGACCTTGGTCGGGCCAGGCATTGAGATAACCACAAGCACAAAAGGATGCCCCAGCATATCACAAGACCTTAGGGATCTTGGTGGGTACTATGTGGGACAATCAAGAAGACAAAAACACAGCAAAAAGATCAAGATATGCCCCTATGTTAACCAATCAAAACACACCATAATATGATAGACCATGGTAGCCTTGACAAGTTGAAATGGGCAGCTGAAATGATAAACAAAAGCCAAAAGTATCAAAAGATCAAAATCAATTTCAAAACATCCTTTGCCATAGGATCAAGAGGATGGATAGGGTTGATGAGGTCTATTAGGAAGGATGCATCTCATTGAGACCAAAGATGGATACTAAACTAAAAGATTGATTATGACGCAGGAGACTCCAAAACCGATTGAATCTCATGATACAAATGGATCTCATTTATGCAGAACCAGATAGATAAGGACATACTTGACAACACGACATGAGATGGGAGACACAAGACACAAAAGTGACACATACTAATGACCTAGGGGCTCAGGGGCCGATCAAAGATTAGCCTTGCCTACGTGAAAGCGCAGAGCCCTCGTAGTTCAAGAAAAGACCATGGATAAAAATGGAAAGAGGACAATGGAGATGAGAAATGGAAGACGACGACAAAGCAAAGGAAAAAAAAGAGCAAAGAAAAACAAAGCAAATCCCCGGGGGTGGATCAAATGATCGACCTTGCCTATGTGAAAGCACAGGGGCAACGTAGTTCAAAAAAGACCAAAAGGACTAACATGATAGGATGGGATCTAAATGAAGACCGACATGATGAAGAGCCTAGATGGACACAGAGGACTGACAAGACAACAAGATTGATGACACAAGCTTAGGATGATGGATAGCAGGTGAAGCTCATCTAATGCTCAACCAAAATATACCAAGCAACTAGATGATGAATGTGGATGGAAGGATAGGATCGATGGGATGATAGGAGATGAGATCAGAATGGATGGAAGCATAAAGTTACTAGGACACAAGGTAGATAATGCTTAAGCCCTATATGAATGGCACTTGTGACTAGGTTTTCACCAAATTTACTTATCCAAGATGCCACCAAGGGTGGTTTTCACCATAGGATGAATTATTTCTCTTTACTATTTTGGATTTTTCTAATTTTTTTGTATTTTTTGGATTTTTGCAGTATAGGATGCCCTAGCTGACTTAAGTGTAGAATCTTTTCAGGTGCATGATGTTAATGGGATCCTCAAGGGGCTCTCCTTCAGGTGTAGCAAGTCTATATGCTCCTAATCCATATTTTGCGGTGATGACATAGGGACAAGGTCAATTTGCTTCAAATTTTCCCTTCTTATCTTGATCTTGTTAAGTGTACTGATTCTCCTTGAGGACTAGATCACCACTGGTGAATTGAAAAGGATGAACCTTCTTGTTGTAGATTCTTTTCAAATGATTCTGATATTCCTAAAGATGGTCATTCACTTTGATCCATCTTTCATCTAGGAGATCTAGCTGGCTGAGTCTTGCAACTCGAGCATCTTTATCGTTAATAAGATTCTTCAAGGAGATTCTCAATGAGGGAATTTCTACCTCAATAAACAAGATAGCCTTGACACCATAGATGAGAGAATATGGGGTGGCACTGATAGGAGTGCGGATGGAAGTGCGATATTCCCAAAGGGCAGGATGGATGTGAAGGTACCAATCTCGACCAGTATTGTTAACCACCTTTTTAAGGATCTTGGTGAGGGTTTTGTTGGTGGCTGTTGATGGCGATTTTGGCACCACAACAATGCAAGTAGAATATGGCTATTCTGCTTCTCCTGAAAGAGAAAGGAAACACATGGATTCCTTAGCTCCCAAGGTCTTGGTAGTTGGGTCTCAACTTTGCTGATGTTACTCAGTGGTCAATGCAATAGTAATGTTCAAGGGGCTTGCTGGTATTGGGCTTCTAGATTGTTCTAATGATCAAACATGAAATAAAACCTACTCTAACCAGGGGTTTTAAAGAAACAACAAAAGATAGGTCAGGGTTTTGAAACAAAAAAGAACAATAGTTCATCCAATCTTAACCAGATTTGTTAACTTTAAGGAATTATAAACTAAAACTGCAAAACAAGATAAGCTTGTGATTGACACACAACCTCTTTCATTTTCAGTGCTAATTTGAATTATATATTTTCAGCTACCATTTAAATAAAACACAAAATAATATTTCATTCCTTGAAGACTTCACAAATCAAATGATCAATTAAGACAAATATCATTCAGGAACACAACATGAAGTAGATTAAACTCTGATTGCTTCTACTGTCCATAAAATAGATAAGCAATATTTACAAGGTTGGCACAATCACCAGTGTATAGAGAATCTGAAGCTCCAGATTGTTTCCAACTACATTAGGAGAACTTAGAAAATGCATTACAGTTTGTACTGAATACCTTACTGCTAACCAAGAAGACAAAAAGAAGCTCGTATTACTAAGAATCAAGATGCAACTCTATCTCCTTCTGTTAACTGACTAATTCCTAATAGTTCTAACTCGAAATAGTTCTCATTCTAAAAGTTCTCTAACCTTAGAAGTTCTAATCTAGAAGTGCTAACTTTCTTCTAAAATCCTTCTAACTCCTTACACAGAGGCAAGAATGCCTTATATACAGAATGTACCAACTTGAATGCATTGTCCCCTGCGCTAGGGTTTACAAAATATCTACACCCAGGAGAGTCGGCTCTCAAATCTTTCTAAGGAAAGTCAAAACTACATTCAATGTGAATCCTTGTTGTCCATGCTGATGAAGGATTTCTACTCACAGGAGAATTCTTTTTAGATCTTTTGACAACTGCAGCATTAACTCTAGCATCCTCGTTTCCACCTTTGAAATCCCTCGCGAAGTCGCCTTGAATGCTCTAGGATATCTGCATTAATATTGATCTACCTTTGTCAGTGATCGCCACAGGTGTCCCTCTAAGTCATGGCTTCTTCATTCTTCAGCCTCCCTTCTATTCTGGAGTCCTCTGCTTGTTGACTGTCTTTTAGAAATGCCATTAAACCTCCTATAGATCTTTGCACCATCATTCGAGTAGATTCATCATCAACTATTCTCAGAAAGAAACCATCCAGTCGCACTCTGTTAGTCTTCTCCACAGGGGTGGTAAATTTGTCAATGGCTAACCTTAGCTCTCTCTGATTGGACGATCACATGCCATGCCAGATTCCGAGTAGTCAAGAGTGGTCTGACCTAAATCGCAAGTTGGTGAGACACCATCGGTGTCTCCCCGATGCGATTTCGTCTTACAACAGACATCGACATAGCATGGGTCAATCGGTGAGACGTCTCAGTGGGCTACATATGTCACATCGAGCTCATTTTCATGTCGGCGAGAGTTTCAGCGAACTCCTTTTCATTCTTGCTAAGCTCAAATTTCTTTCTTCTTCTCAAGCTCGAGCTCTTTCCACTTCGGGGAAACCTTCTTTCTTCGCCAAGACCTCCTGGTGCACATGTTTCTTCTCCCCAAACCTTTTCTATCAACAAGAATCACGACGATGCCAGAATCCTTGGGCGAGCTCATCTCTGATGTCGGGGAGACCTTACCCTGAACCCCTTTCTTCCTACCAAGCCACCCTTGTCTTCAGCAAGACTCTTCCATGTCGGTAAGACATCCCAGTGAAGACACCTCATTCACTTAGAGTCTTGCCAACTCCCTTTTGTTTTCTTTGGGCTCCTTTTGCTTTGGTGTGACCTTCCATGGTTGGGGAAACCTCTTGGCGAAGCCACTTAGTTTCGCCAATACTGCTTTTATCTCGGCAAGAGTTCACCCCGTAGGTGAGACATCTTGCTGAGATCACTTTTCTCTCAGCGAGCCTCCCTTTGTCGCTCTGACTTCCTTCGGTCGGTGAGAGATTACACCGAGGGCATCACCTTTTGGCGAGAGCCCATTTTGAACGACCGTCGGGGAGACCTTTCTATAGTTATACCGACATGTATTCTTTTTGTTCCAAATGTGTCGCTATAACATTCCCTCATGGGGGAGACGTCCCAAAGATCACCTTATGTCTCACCGAGAATCTCCCTGAATCCATCCTTCTAGTCGTTGAGACATATTGATTCTCTCACTGAAGACTGCTGATAGAATCCCCTTGTGCTGTGTCGGTGTGACCCAAAGAACTCGCTAAGACACCTCCTCGCCGCGAAGGCCTCTCGTCGAAAGGCATATCTTTCTCGTTGGTTGGTAAGACATCCCCCTTTTGGGGAGACGTTTCACCGAAAACAAACTCCTACCGAAGTGTTAGACCCTTTTTGCTAGTCGGTGAGACTTTGTGAACTCGCCGAAACGTCTTGGCGAAGAGAGAACATTTTCCGACAGTGTATGCCTTTTTCCGCAAGTTGGTGAGACCCAAAGATCTCGCTGATACATCTCTCCAAAGGAAACCCCTCATGTCGATAGGAAATTCATGTCGCCGGGATGATGACCCTTGTATTACCGATAGATCCTATATATGATTTTTGATCGCTGTGACATCTCTGGGGTCTTGCCGATAGGCAACATAAATGCAGATTTGAACCAAACGAACCATGAGTCAGCAAGACCGTGATAACCCTATGCCGATAAGATGCACAGTGGGGAGTATTCTGATTCTTTGGATTTCGAACAATCAGAGCCGAGCCACCAGTCGGTAAGAGTCTAGAAAAGTCTTGCTGACTTTTGCCTTAACTGATTTTCATAACCAAATGGATTGAAGAAAGCCTTCTAGGCAGACTCACTTGAGAAATATCATCATGTGTGTGGCCTATTCCTGCAAAACAGATGCTTCCATTAGTCATTAAAAGGACATAAGATACACTTTGGCTTGTGATTACTCCACTGAATACTTAGCAAGAAGGGAACCAAAAGAGAAAACTCAAGCAAAAGACAAAAGCAACCCAAAAAGAAGGAAAATGACCAAAAAAAAGCAACCAAAAGAGAAAGGGGGACCCATTTTGATCCAGATCAAAGTGGGGTGGTTATGCAAGGCATAATAGTGGCTTCTACCCAACCATTAACCTAGGGGTAATAAGGCGTAGACCAATGATGTTGGATGTGGAAAGTGTTGAAAAGGGGTTTCATGGCTTGGTTCTTGAATCGCTTCCCATTATCAGAAATGATGGTGGATGGTATTCCATATCTGCAGAGAATATGGAAGAGGAAAAATTTAGAAATCTAAGTACCTATGATTTTTGAGAGTGGCATTGTTTCCACCCACTTGGTGAAGTACTCAATTGCAGTTAATGATGAAGCTATGGCCATTGGAGGATGGGGGATATATCTTTCTGATTAGGTCAAAGCCCCTCTGAGACCTCTTCATCAGGAAATTCTATTGTTAGAGGGTAGGCATCCACCAGGGGAGCATTTGTCAGGCATCCACTTAAAGGCATTATCCTTCTTTAGGAGATGAGTAAATGACTGAAATTTGTTGACTAATCTAGCAATGAATCGCTGAATGGATTGTAACTTACCTTGAAGGCTCCTTAACTATTTGAGATTGCATGGTGAAGGCATATCCATAATTTCCTTGACTTTTTTTGGATCAACCTCTATGCCTCGTTTGGAGATGATGAAACCCAATAGTTTTTCTGATGTGACCCCAATGACACATTTCTTTGGATTTAGCCTCAACTTATACTACTATAGATGGGAAAAGATCTTCTTGAGTACCACAGGGTGCTCTTACCTTGTTCTTGATTTCCCTAACAAATCGTCAACATAATCTTCCATTATTATATGAATGAGGTCATGGAAGATTATGGTCATGGCTTGCTAGTATGATACCCTCGCATTCTTAAGACTGAAGGACATGACATTATAGCAAAATGTGCCCCATGGTGTAGTGAAGGTTGTTTTATGTTGGTCTTCAGGTGCAATTTTGATTTGATTGTATCTGGAGAAGGCATCCATGAGAGAAAGCATCTCGTGTTCTACAGTGAGGTCAACCAACATGTCAATGTTTGGAAAAGGAAAATCATCTTCAGGACAAGCCTTGTTGAGGTCACAAAAGTCTGTACAAAATTTGATTGCGCCATTTGGTTTGGCAACCAGTACTATGTTCAAAATCAATTCTAAATAGTCAAAGGGTCTTGTGAATCCAACATCTAATAGCTTCTCTAACTATTTCTTAACCAGTAGAGCTACTTATAGGTGCATTTTTCAGAGCTTTTGCTTGACAAGTTTGGCATTAGGACGTACATCCAAATGATGTACTACTAAAGTAGGGTCAAGGCCTGGCATGTCTGAATATGTCCATGCAAAATTGATGATGCCTTCTTTGAGAAGTGTGGTGATGGTAGAATATTCTTCCTCTGATAGTGCTTTGGCTACATATGTGATTTTGGGATCCTCTTCAATTCCCAAATTTATTTCTTAAGTTTCTTTGATCAAGATGGACGATCATTGAGAGAGCTAAGTTCCTACAAGGGGAAGATGAACATCCCCATCTTCTAGCACCTCATCGAGGTTTTCGCTATTAGATAGACCCTTTGTTTTTACATTTTCTAGGTCAAGATGCACCTCGGGGAGGTTTTTGCTAAGTGAACCTTTTTAATTTTACTTCTATTTACTTTTGCAGTTAGGGCGTTCATCTTCCCCTAATCCCATAAGATGTACATACTGATCCATTGAAGAAAAGGTATCGATAGATGCACTACCATGTAGGTCCCAGTCTATGAGTTTAAGATGTTCAAGGGATAGGCTAATGGTGCAAATGGATAGGAATTCAAACATGGAAGAAAGGTCAGTGTGATCTACATCATCATACATGTGTTTGATGGATTCATCCTCTTGTATGTCTTCAAGGAGACTGTTACTCTCAGTGACATTGTTAGAGGCACTAGATGATGCCATAGGGCTCTTTTGCTTGGTATGATAGTCCAACCCCAAGTTTCTTGGTTCCACAGATGTGTCTATTAGTTGTCGTCATCCTTGTTCTTCTACACCAAGGCCTCCCCCCTGATAATTGTGTTTCTCTACAAACTTAGAAGGCCAAGGATAGACCTCTTGGAAATATTCTTTCAAGGGGGGAGAGGGTTTAGGCTCCTCGCAATATACCCACTAGTTGATGTCATCTTTTGGTGTCTTGCCTTAACCCAGGAGAGTGAAAAGTGGTGGATCCCACATTTTTGGAGCTCAAGGTGATCTTCTTCTCTTCTTACTTTGGTGTTGATTGAGATGGTTGGTCGTATGTGTGTGGTAAGGGTGGCATGGTTGCCACATTCAAAGTTGTGCGCATTTCATACTCACCACATCCCTTGTCGATGATCTGGACTTTATTAAGGGGGGAATCGGATGTGGATGGTGGAGTGGATGAAGTGGTGGCTGATGCGATTGTGGATGAATGAGAGGATGATGCCTGTGGTGGTCTTATTTCCACACTAGGACAATAGTGAGAGTGGGGAAAAGAAGCTTCTAATGCACGACAATACTCAAATGATTGGGGATCCGCATGTATGGTAACTTCTACCCCATTGAATGGGAATTTTAGAAATTGGTGGTATGTGGATGGAATAGCTTGCATGGTGTGGATCCATGAATGGTCAAGGAGGAGGTTATAGGGAAGTTCCAGATCAAGGACATGACATGTAGTGTATTGCACAACTGGCCCAACTTGGATTGGAAGACATATTGTTCCTTCAAAATCATGCTCTGCATTATTGTATGCCTTGATTGTGATGAATTGATTATTTAAATCAGCATGGGTGTATCCCACCTATTTTATGAATTTCAATGTACAAAGGTTCAGGGTAGAACCATTATCTACCAAGACCCTTTTTACTTTATGATGGTTTACAAGGACCTCAAGATGGAGAGGATGGTTATGGTTGGAGTCAATGCAAGGCATGTCATTTTGGCTAAAACCTAGTTGATAGGTTGCTGAGAGGTGTCCCACCAATGCTTAAAATTACGCAAGATCTATGTCATTAGGAACTCAGGTGTCCTGTAAGGCCTTATTTAGGATTTCTTGGAATACAGGTGAAGACTTAAGAAAATATAGAATAGATATTTGTGCCAGAGTCTTTCCTAGATGGTCAATAATGTTGTATTGAGAACGTACATGAAGTGGTTGAGTGGATGTGGAGGCTCCAAGTACTATGACACAGGTTCAACGAGTTGTAACAACACATTGTGGGTCTTTTCCTTTCACGTGTATCATAGATACATGTGGTTCTACTTGTTCGATGTGCATGATGGGACCCTCATAGTTAAATGGCACATTTTTTTAACTAATGTTGTTGGTATTTTTATTCTGAATATTGTTATTGCTAGGCCTTGGGTTTGAGTTTGACATGCTAGGACCTTGGATATGCTTAGGGAAATAATTCTCATATATCTGTAATTGAGCATTGGAGGAAGGTGTTGTGTTGGCATCCACATGTATGTCACCTCGATCTATAAGATCCTAGATGTACATTTTTAGACCTTGACACTTATTCAATGTATGCCCTTTAATCTTGTGGAACTCACAATATTCATTTTCTTTAAACCAGGTTAGTTTGGGCTTGGATTCGTTAAGGGGCTTGATCATAGGATATGTAATTGGGTAATTGGATTGAAGAAGCCTATTAAACACAACACTTAGGGTTTCTCCTAGTGGAGTAAATTGACATTTGTTACCCCCTTGATTGTTTTGATTGGATTGTTGGAGTGGATGAGGTGCCCCTTGGAGCACTGATATAGCATTTGGAATTTTCTGTTGTGGGGGAGGATATTGTGGCTTCTGCGAAGCATTGGCTACTTGGACATGTTTGGTGTCGGTGACACCATCATTGACAACATTTTTTTTCTTGTTCCAATAATGAGGCTTATCCCTAGATGACTTCTCTTTATCAAAGTTAAAGATTTTGACTAGCCCTTTGGCAATAAGAGCCCTCTCAAGAATAAGACCTTTCTCCACTATTTCTGCAAAGGTCATTACATAGTGAAGTCTGAAGTTATGGGCCATATCCGAATGAGATTTTTTGATGAATAGGGTGACCATGTCCTTTTCCCTTAATGGGGATTTGATTTGACTGGCTAGAGCTTGCCAACTTTGAAGATAGCTGGCAAAGGTTTCTCCCTCATGCTATTTTTCCTTTAAGAGATCTAACGTATCAATATCCTTCTCCAAATTAAAGGAGAAGTGGGAGACAAACTCTTCTGAAAGCTGTGCAAAGGACTTGATAGATCCTTTCTCAAGACTCATAAACCATTCAAGAGATATTCCCTATAAACTCCTCGAAAATAATCTCATGAGGTAATTATCATTATGCATGACTTCTTGAAACTGGGCGTAGAACTCTTGAAGGTGAGCCTTGGGATCTTTTGTTCCTTTATACCTATCAAATTTTGGCATTTTGAAATGCTTCAAGAAAGGAACCAGTGAGATAAAGGGATCAAACAAATAGGGACATATATCTTCAAATTTAAACGATTGTTTTCCAGTCCCTACTTGTAAGTCCTTTAATGTAACCTTGACTTCTTCTAGATCTTTATTGATAGGTGTTGAGGGAGTCATATTGGATGGATTAGGCTGATTGTATGGAGGCTACTGCTGATATGATGACGATGGTGCTGAAGCAACTAGATCATAAGCCAGTTGAGGTGTATATGGAGGTGTTTGTTGGTATTGATTGGAATAAGCGAATTATGGATTGACATAAGGTAGATAGGAGGATGACGGATTTTGATGGTAAGAGGTGGAAGCTGCTTGTTGGTATGGTGGTTTCTATTGATAGTATGAAGTGGATGGAGTTCCCTACTAATATTGTGTATCAACTTGGTAGTACGATGATGTGGAAGCCCCTTGTTGGTAAGGTGGTGATTGTTGATAGTAGGAGGTGGATTGAGCACCCTACTGATAAGGTGGTTGTTGCTACGTATAGGACATGGATGAAGCACCTTGTTGGTATGAGGGATACTATTCAACGTAGTATGAATTGGATTAGTAATTTTATGCAACGTTGGGTTGTTGTGTGATATACAAAATTGGTTGTGGATTAGACGACTGTTGGTAAGGATTCATGTGTGATTGTGGAGGATTGGTGTAAAGTGGTGGTTGTGTCCATGGAGGATTATGAGCAGACACATGGATATTTGGATTAGGATTGGATGTAGCAACATAGGTTGTATATGTGCTAGACGGATGGTATAGATATTGTGTGAGAGGATTGCATTGCATTTGCGTTGGAATGTGCATATGCTAGGGTAGTTGTTGCTGCTATGGTGGTTGTTGATAAAGTGGGCGAGATGGGATGTGATGTTGTTGTGGGGCCATTGCAGAAGCTCCATGGGGTGGTTGCGGTGGTTGTGATGTAGTTTGCGTAACTTGATGTGGGGGTTGTGTAGGAACGGTAGTGTGTTGTTGAGAAATCAAAACATTTTGCTATGGAATGGTGATGTTTTGTTGTGGGATTGTGACATTTTACTATGGAGGTTGTTGGTGAGGTGGTTGAGATGGGAGAACAATGGTAGCGGTATGTTGTGGTAGTGCTTGTGAAGGAATAGCAATGTGTTGCAGCGGTGCTTGAATCATAGTGGATTGATGAGGATTAACGAGAGTCTACTAAAATGTAGGGATATTACCTTGAGGTGGCAGTGGTAGATTTCTAGAAAGTGGAGGTCTTGGAGGTGGCATCAATGCAAGGATTGGAGTACCCCTAGTGTTGACGAGTGGTTGACTAGGATTCTGAGGTGGGAGTGGTGGAGTAGAAAAAATGTTCTGCGGCATGCCATAGGTGTAGGGGTCATTAGGATATGGTGGTTTCGTAGAGGCTGCAGATGGGAGGTGAGGATAACTTGCAACTTGATGTATTACAACATTTCCAAACTTAGGGTGATACCAATTGTCTATAGGTGCACCTTCGGGAACATATAGATTTCCCATAATATTTTGTGAGGTCTGTGGGTCTTGAGTTATAGGGAGAGACTGGGTGCCAGTATACTATGACATATCAAAATCAGGTGGTGGTTTGAATCCTTTCATGATCAGAGTAGAGAAAATATTATCCCCATGCTCGTTGAGTAGGCGATCCGTCATCTAAACATTAGCAGGATTGCTTAGATATTTGTCAATGGTGACTTCAAGCTTATTGACCATGTTTTCATCTTCAGATAGTGAGGTGTTTTGAATGTCAGTATTGGACTGTGATGAAGCACCATTATTGGGATCTTGTGGGATATTTGCAGCGTTGTTGGGATCCTAAGGGATATTCATCTGGGAACCTTGGCCTTGTTGTTCTTCCATTTGTTTCTTGGCTTGTGATCAAGTCTAAATGGGCATGAAAGTGCAGAGCTACTATGTGAGCTAAGATGATGCTAGATTCTACGATGCAATGTAGAGATGACCTAAACAATGATTGAAGGATTGAATTGATTGGATAAGGGATCAGTTGATTGCATGATTAGATAAGGATGTGATTAGATTAGATTTATATAAGATCAATTGATGAAACAATTGACAAGATTGGATTATGGATGAGATAAGATGATAGAAGGGATTCTAAACCAAGTTCAAAAATCACCCTAGGTGACTTAAGATGCTAATTGATCAGTTTAAATGATGGATAGACGATTGCGGTAGCGAATCCAACTTGAGATGGAAGTGGCTTGATTGGGCTGAAGAGGATGACTGACTCAAGACAAATGATGATCCTAAGCATGTTTTGAAGGATAACGACTTCTTTGAGACACCTAGGTCAATTTAGATAATAACTTGAAACAAAGTTCAGAGGATTTGGATTGAGAAAATGAGGAGGGATATGCAGCCTAGAGATGCTTTATGATGTACCTAAATGATTTGGATGATGAACAGATGACCTTTGGAGAATGCAGATGGATTGTGATAGGTTGTCATTAGGTCCAAACACTTTAGTGAATAAACACATCAATATATCGACTAGGCAATGTCCAACGACTATATGCAATAGAGGACATCTCAACCTCTCTCTTAATCACTAATCAACTGAATAAAAGTTCTAAGCTAAGGGGCCTCTAATATTAAAATCAATAACTCATCTATCTAGAAAGCAAGAAAATAACTCAAATTAGAAAACAAAAAAATAAGAATTTAAAAAGCATCACCATTAAACTAGAAAGCATAGAAATGGTTAATCTAAAGAATGCATAAATTGTTGAAGAAGTAAAGCATGTAAAGAAATTAGGAAACATTTATCTAATGCAAAAGATAACAAGCCAACTTCCAATTATAAAACCATTAATCAGAATCAACTGAAGAAAGGTGCTCTGGACATTCAAATGTTAAGCTCAGAAACTAAGGACTCAGTTACAACCTACAGGCTTGACACTAATAGTATAACATATACTCATGAAAATGAAATGAAAATTCAACTATTATCTACCAAAAGAAAATACAGAATAGGAAACAAAATACTTATCTATCTATCTATAACCCTCGAGTGGACAGCTCTCAGGTGTGACTACAAATACTTCAGATCACATGCATTGGAAAAATCTCCCAGTTACTTCATTCCACAGATGCATCCATATTACACAGTAATTCAAAGAGTGGCGGGAAAACACATATTCATATGGTAGTTTTTTTACTCAAAGACAAATTGGCAGCATAACAATAATCTTTTTTATTATTTGTAATAGTTACATATTTATGTGAAAAATGACTAACAAAAATCCTATTTTTCAGTCGATCGAGTCTTCCAACAGATTTCCCATAGTAAAAGGGACTTTAAAGCTGGCCATGATATACAATATTACATAATTTTTTTGAAACTGAAAAATAAAAGAATTATAAAGACTCGGCCAAAACATGTGCTCCTAGAATTCTGGCACTCGCTTGCTGGTTTTCAAAAGTGTCAGGATCCGCATTCATTTCCCTTCTGACTAGAATGTTGATTGGGAGTGGAGTTGACCTACGAAATTCTCAAAGACTAGACCATTAAGTCAGCATAAGTTAGTTTAATTCGATCAACTCTAAGAAATAAAGTTTGTATGCTTATTCATAGAAGGAGAGCACTTATTTTTCCTAAAGGTAATCAATTGGTAAGGTTATTAAGGCTGAGAGGTTTAGATTTACATATTGAGCCCATCATACTGATGAGGTTATTTTTACCTCATCATTTCCTCCCCCCCTTAGGTTTGAGTAGGTCCTCCTACTCTCTAGTGTGTCCCCTGCCCATCATTCCTTCTATTCATTTCCTCATACTTAGCATTGAGATCATACACATCATTTTCCTCTATGTCTAATATATCTGGATTCCTCAAGAATCCCTAATGAAAAGTGACCCTTTTTTTCCACTTGGAAAAACTATCCTCACTTTGGTCTAGGTTGGTATATATTGAAGGTGGCGGTGAAAGAAGCAAGGGGGGTATGTACCTCATACCAATTCAGTTGATCTTTAATTCATCCAGAATTTTGGCCAAAGCTACTGCTCTTCTGTAGGACCATCTGATATTAAGAGGTGAAATTATTTCCCTCTTTAACCTATTATTTTCAAATTCCACATCCTTCAAGAGGTAACAATTCTCTATCCATTTCATTAGAATTGAGGGAATACGTACCTGGAACCAGTCTATAATAATAGGTTTAGTTTGTGTCCCCTTTGATTCAATGATTGGTTGAGTGTCACTCTCCTGCAAACTTTGTTCTAGCTCCACAATTTTACTCACAAAGGCATTTAGCTCAATTTCCTGTCAATTCTTTTCTTCTTCAAAACATTGAATAATTGCATAAAATTATTTTTTAGATCTTGAATACATTTTTCTTTTTTCACACAGAGCATCCTAATTTTGCTTACCCTATTGATTCCATTGCTGGATCTAGAATTGCAATTTCTCAATAAGTTTATCTTTTTCCTCCATTTGCACAGTCAATTTTGGAACTTCCTAATTTATTTTATGGACAATGGCAGTTTGAACCTCAATTTCTTCTTTCTGTTGATTAATTTGTGCTTCATCATCTTGCAACCTAGCTCTTAACCCTTCAATTTCTATCTTTAGCTTTTTTAATTCCTCATTTCTCTGACTAGATTCTTCATCCCCTATGTCCATAGAAAAGAACGCGTGAGAAATTTCTTCATCAGGATGAGGCACATTTTCTTCTTTATTGTCCTTAGGAAGGGACAAGTGAGGAACTTCTTCCACTTTTTCATCAATATGGGGTGCATTTCCTACCTCAGTGCTCTTAAGAAGCACTTCTATCTCTTATGTATTCTCAGTATGAGGCATACTTCTTCAATTTATTTAGGTAAGGAGGAGCAAGGAATTTCTCCATCAATATGAGGTATGTCTTCTTCTTCATTGGTATCCACAAATAAATATGCATGAGGAGTTGCTTGAGGCATTCTTTCCACAAATTTAGGTATACTTTCCAATCCATCAGGGAAAGGAGAGAATCCTCCCATAGGTTCATCTTCATTCTACTATGAGTGTAGTGATTATGTTCTTTCCCTTTTTTGTTCTTCAGGCGATAGGGTTTCTTTGTTCTTTTCGCTGGGAAGTTCATCCCCTTGCTCTTTTGTTCCATCTATTGCCTCACTATCAGGTGGACTATCAATTTCTACCACCTTTATTAGAGTCCTGGCCTTTTTCCTTTTTGAAGTACTACCTATATCTTGGGGTTCAATTTCACTAGCCCCTGAAGATAACCATTTACTCCTCCATAGAGGAGGAGTTATTTAAAAAATAATTTTACTTTGTTTCTTTTTCTTCTGAGGAGTTCCTTCTCTTCTCTAGAATGTACAATTCCCACCTCCCCTTCCTGCATTAAGGTTTGTAATTCATCTGGCAAGGTTTCTGATGCATCACCGCTGGGAGCCGTGGAGGTATATTGGGATTTAAGGGTGCCTAATGTCTTTGAGGAGGGTTCCTCTATAGACTATTCCTTTTGTTTAGAGGATTCTCCTTCTTAAATTTTTGTAGAAACCTTTGCGACTTCTACTCTAGCTTATGGCAGAAATGGTATTTACATATTAAGTGTATCAGACCATGATGTTTAAGGGGCCCCATCCCAATTTTATACTTTTCTATCATAGAGGTTACTAAATGGCAAAGAAAAGATGGTAAATTTACCCTAAGAGTAGGGTCCTCAATATCATGGTGTAAATGAGTTAGCAAGCGGAAAGGGGGTCCCACTACTATAGTCATTTGTCATTCACAAGTGAAATATTTAATAATCTAGGCTGCAACAAACCTCTAGGGTTCTGGAATAGACATTATATGAATTCCCTTATTTTTCCCCCTGGTGTTTATGGTCATTATAGATTGGGGTTCCCCTTCCCTATGGAACAAATCTATTAACTTTTGATAAGGGACATGGGTATTTTCATTCAAATGAATTCCTTTATTCTCAAGACTGGAAAGACGAGCAAGGACTTTTGTACTTACCAAAAATGGTTTTCCACACACCACATTCTTCCCATATGCAAAATTCTCAATGAATTCTATCACTAGCTGCTTTGTGTACCCTTCATATAGTTTCATGAAGTCCAACCATCCAATTCTTTGAAATAAAGCTGCTATATTGCTTAATGCCATCAATGGCGTTGCAGAAGTTGGGTCATACTTTTTCTTAGCGCCTCCCATTTCCTTTGTTTCCCAATGGAATTTTAAAAAACTTTGGAATGCTTGCTTCTCTGAATTACAGACAGAAAAAGAGTTATGCATCGATATACTTGATGAGGAAAGAATTAATTACCAGCTTGCTTATCACTTTACTGCATAATGATGATGGCCTTCCATGGGGAATTACAACTGTTGTTGTACTCTTACCAATCATGTAAAGGGAACAAGTTTCAAAGTTACAAGGGGAACATATCATTCCAATTAATTAACCTTTATTCAAAATAAATACTAACCCTTTTAATAAATAAATTCATACATACCTTAGGTCTTGTTGTTAGATCAAACATCACCTACCTATACTAACGTAATTGGATAGTCACATGGTTGGTGAGGGTGGTGATGAATAATAATGAGATGGATGGGATGGTTGAAGTAATGACATGAATTATTATGACAAAAAGGTGTCATAATAATCTTATTTATTATGGAAATATTTAATGTGATGTGGAAAAATAATCATAAGGGGGCAGATCTCATAGTGACATTAAAGGATGGGCATGCGCGGAACTTAGGAAAAATTAAAAAAAACTAGAAATAAAAAAATTATACAAAAATCTAGAGCATTATCAAGTAATGCACCCAAAGTAGAGAAAAAGAGAGTTCCAGAATTACTATAGAAAGATATTATTGGAACAGAGTAACCAGATTAAGGATTCCGGAGCATCGCTGACAAATGCAGCTAGAGCAGCAACCAAAATTTCTAGAGCATCGTCGAAAGATGTAGCCAAAGTAGCAACCAAAATTTCTAGAGCATCGTTGAAAGATGCAGTCAGAGTAGTAACCAAAATTTTTGGAGCATCATCGAAAGATGCAGCCAGAGTAGCAACCAAAATTACTAGAGCATCATTGAACAAAATTCCAGAGCATCCGAGCAGAATTCCAAAGCATTGTTGAAGAGATGTAGCCAAAAGAGAAACAAAAAAATTATGGAGCATCGCTTGAAAGATGTAGCCATAAGAGAAATGACAAAATTCTGGAGTATCGCTAAAAAGATACAGCCAAAAGAGAAACAACAAAATTTTAGAGCATCGCTGAAAAGATGCAGTTGGAAAGAAGAAAATTGTGATACTTTGGCCTTGACTTTCCAAAGCACCATTGAGTGATGCATTAGAATGCAAGATCAAGACGAGACGTGGAACCAATCTGATGTGTAGATTCCAAAACTTTGTAGCAACAATTCTGGAGCATCACAACAACAATTCCAGAGCATCATAGTAGCAATTCCAAAGCATCGCAATAGTTGTGCTAGCAGATTCCAGAGCATTGCAATAGGGTGCGCCAGAATTGGGTTCACCAAAAGATGAAGTCCTGAAAAATATAAACAAAACTTTAGCCAAGTCCAAATGGTGGAATTGAAGAAATTTTTTAGAAATGAAATGATATATATATATATATATATATATATATATATATATTAACAACTATATTGACCCTGCCACAACAAAGTCAATGTAGTGGATTTATCCCTGCATTTCTACCATTTTTGTAAACTCCTCTTTGTTAACGGGTTTATGGTAGATGTGGAATCAATGCCCATTAACCATAAGAGTTTAGGTGTCACCATCAATTGGTTTTAACTCGACCAAACCGATAGAAAACACTTCAGAAATCTCGTATGGTCCAAGCCAGTGTGTCTTGAGTTTCCCTTGATGATCCTTGTATTTGGAATCAAACAATAATTCCCAAACCCCAATATGAAATTCTTTTTCTTTAATATGTTTTTCATGCCAGACCTTATGTTGTTGTTGGACTAGTTCAGTTTGATGGATGGCGTCCAGACAGAGTTCATCTAGTTCACTAAGCTGTAAGACTCAAAATTTGAGCTCGTTAAAGATCCATTCCCAATTCCATGGCCATCCTAAGGTTTTGGAGCTTGAATTCAATGGGAAAGAGGGGATTCTTCCCAAAGAATAATTCATAGGGGCTATAGCCAGTGGTTGAATTCCAAGTCGTGTTGTAGGCTCAGATAGCTTTCGATAGTTTTCTAGCCCAATCTTTCCTTCTTGAAGAGACCGTTTTTGTCAAAATATTCTCCAGTTCCCTATTAGTGACCTCAACTTGTCTGTTTTCCTATGGGTGGTAGGGTGAGGACTTCTTGTGACTTACTTGGAAGTGATCTATGAATGCCAATAGAACTTGAGACATAAACTGAGGGCATTGGTCTATAACAATTGTTCTTGGAGCCTCAAATCTTAGAAATATTTTGTTATAAAGAAAGTTAGCTACCTACTCTTCCCTAGCAATGTGTAGTGCTTTCACTTCCACCCACTTAGTCAGGTAGTCAATACAGACCAGAATATACTCTTTTCCTTGCGAAGGAGGGTCTACGGGGCTGATGAAATCCAATCGCCATTTTTCAAATGGTTCAAAGACTGGCTGAGGTCGCAGGGGCATTTCATTGGATGTGGTTGGTCTTCCTACCCTTTGGAATTCATCACACCTACGAATGTACTTCTTGATGTCCTTATGCATTGAAGGCCAATAGTATCCTAATCCCAAAATCCTGTGAGTTGTCCTTTTAGTAGAATAATGCCCTCTAGAAGGGTCATCATAATAGGCCCTAAGGATACTATAGGTTTCTTTTGCCCTAACACATAGTTGCAAAACCATATTGGGTCCACATCGAAACAAGATTCCACTAATCCATTTATAAGGGGCACTCTCTCTTATGAGGCATTTCTTTTGTTTTGATGAAAAGTGAGGTGGTACTTCTGTGGTGGCTAAGTAATTCACAATATCAGAAAACCAAGGAGTTTTGCTAGAGATGGCGAACATATTTTCATCTGGGAATTCATCCTGTACCAGAGCACAGTCACCATCATGTTTATCTGGGATAAGAATTATGTGACTACGTTGGACTTCACTGGTTTGTCAACAATTGTCACATTGAACTCTTAGAGGAGTAACCACATTATTATCCTTGCATTTGCCACCGATTTATTCATGAGATACTTGATGGCTACATGGTCTGTGTGCACTGTAACTTTGTATCCTGTAAGGCAATGTCTAAATTTCTTGATGGCGTGCACTACAACCAAGAATTATTTCTCTATTGTGGTGTAATTCTTCTCTGTTGGTGTTAGATTTTTGCTGATAAAATATATAGCATATTTCCCTCCATTCTCATCTTCTTGCCCTAGAACTGCTCCAATGGCATCATCAAACACATCGGCATAAATGTGGAATGGCAGGTTCCAATTAGGTCCTTGTAGGATAGGGGCATAGATGAATTTCTCTTTGATAATTTCAAATGAGGACTAACACTTGGGTGTCCAAATGAAGTCAACATTTTTCTGAAGGAGAGAAACATTGGGGCTGCAATTTTGCTAAAGTTTTCTATGAACCTTCAGTAGTATCTAACATGCCCAAAGAAACTCTTGACATTAGTTTGAGTTTTTGGGATCTCAAGTTGTATGACTTCGATTTTCTTGGGATCAACCTTAATCCCTTCAGCTAAAATATGATGTCCTAGCACTATTCCTTGTTCCACCATGATTAAACATTTCTCATGACTAAGGGACAACTGATGATCCTCACACCGTTTTAACATGTTTTCTAGATTTGTGAGGGCTTCGTCAAAAGTTGAACCATATATAGTGAAATCATCCTTATAGACTTCCACACGCTCATTTACCAGCTCAACAAATATAGCTAGGATGACCCTCTAAAATGTGGTAGGAGTATTACATATCGGTAAGTGCACCAAGATGGATCCCAAAAAGGGGTCTTAAGTGGCCACTTTTTCTCTAAAATTAGGAAATATTGACCTTGGACGTGAAATTGAGGATAGTTACACTTAAATTTTTGAGATGGAACAAAAACGAGGATCAAAGTGCTCTGAGTCTACTTTCTAAACTACTAATTTATTTTGAAAATGGTTGAGATTAAGTGGTTCAAAAGAGGGACATACACAAATTGGTGTTGTTTTTGTCAAAAAAACATAACATAGCAACTCTTGTACGGCCCTAGCACGGTGAACTTTTTTGTAGTATTTTTAAAATCGCTATAGTCAAAAGTTAGCTAATAGTATCTAGTTGATGCACAATTTTTCTGATAATTTTTTAATGAATATTTGATTTTTTACTAATTTTTTAAGTGGGCACTTCCTAAAAAGAAATTTTTTGGCTGTGCTACCCCTACAAATTTTGGAAAGTAATTGATTTTTTTTTAATTTGTAGAATGGATTCTAGTTTCTAAAAATGTAATTTATTTGAAATTTTGATGAACAGTTAATTTATAACAAAAAAATACCAAACACTACTTTTTGGCAAAAAAGAGACATACAAACAAAAGAAATTATGGATGAATGGCTTAAAATTGTCAGAAAGTGAAAAAAACTACATTGTTGGATAGCTAAGAGAGAACCTAACATTACCCATGTGTTCGGTTTTGTCGATATTGAACCAGATGCAATCCTGACGGTGAGCACCAACCTGATTATGTGAAAAATTGTAGAATTTGCAAAAAAACACGTCTTTGGTCATTGGGAATGCCCTCCAAGCCTTTGGGTTGGTATTCTAAGGAAAATAACTTTCAGTTTTTCTTTTGATTTTAACGTGAAATAATGCGAGCATGTTATAACGTGCTCAGCTTTTTGAGTTTTCAAACTTTTTTAAAAAAGTGGCCACAAAATTGCTACCCAACTTCATGCACCCACCCATATCCCAAAGGGAAGAACCCTATATGAAAATGTTCCCCAAGGGCAGGTAAAGGTCATCTTATCCTAGTCTTCCGCTGCTACCTATATCTGGTTGTATGCACTAAATCCGTCCAAAAATGAAAAATATTTTCTCCCAACCAAATTATCCAACACTTGGTCCACAAATGGTAGGGGAAGATAATCTCTGTGTGTCGCTTTGTTGAGCTCCCTATAATCTACATAGACTCTCCACTTCCCATTCTTCTTTGGAACTACAACCAAGGGTGGCACCCACTTGCTGTCAGAAATTGGGTAGATGAATCCTACTTGCAGGAGTTTCTCAATCTTAGTTTTAACGATGTCTTTGAGGGCTAGATTGAGTCTCTATTGTGGTTAGCGAACAGGTCAAACATCCTCAGAATAGATATGGTGTGTACACACACTAGGGTGTATTCCTCTGATATATTTATAGTCCTAGGAAAACGCTTTAGATCTACTCACCAAGGTATCAAACAGTCTTTGTTCTTCCGTCTCAGTCAACCAACTATTGATGTTCAATTTTTTTCCTGGTAGCAACATATTAGTTTTGACTCCCAGGTAATTGGATGTGATAGTGTGAATGGGCCTTGTCAGTGTGTTAAGTGGACAACAATGCAGTACAATTTTATGAAGCTGAGAAACATCTTCAAAGAAATGGCAATTTTTTGGAACTAGGTTCATCAATGGGCAAGGCAATCCAATAAACTTAGAATCATCAAATTCTACTTGATCTGTGTTAATTGGGTGTCCTAGGATTTCTTATATGTTGGAAATCTCTTCACTACTGGAGTCTATTGCAATACTTTCCACGTTGTTCTCTAATTCATCCTCTAATTCATCACCATGTTGTTTGATGACTACCATGGCTAATGAAGCCAATTTTTCTTATCCAGTAGGACTTTCTGGTTCATCAAACCATACTTTGCTATGTTCGACAAGCTTGGAAAGAGGATACAAAAACAATTGTTTGCTATTAGATCCCTGGGAAATGGTCATTCCTCCCTCCCTGCAGTCAATCTTGGATACAACCGTAGCCAGCCATGGTCGACCCAAAATTATTAGATAACTATCTTTGGGCATAAAGGATTCAATTATCTAGAAATCCATTGGATATTCCCATCCATCCACCTTGACAATAATGTTTTCAATGATGCCTTTGGGAATAGCTATGGATTGATTTTCCATTTGTAGGACTATAGTTGTGGGGCTTAGATTAGTAATTCCTAATTTTTCCATCACATCAACAGTCATTACCTTAATGGCTGCTTCGAGGTCCACCAAAGCGTTGGGTATTGCTACCTCATTAACTGTTACTGCAATGAGTGGACTCCCTGGGTCATCATATTTCAGAGCAGTGATTGTTCCAACTAACAAATCAGCTAGGTATCCATTGATATGAACAATGTTGATTTGTTTTGGCTTCCTCCTTGGAGTTTTGATGCACAACTATTTAATCAACTAGTTTAACTTAGGGATCTCTTTAATTGCTTGTAACAAGGGAACTTCAATCTGTAGTCATTTAATTTCCTGTATTAATGCAGTTTCCATAGGTGAAGTTGTTTTTGGAGCATCTTTCACATAAATTGGTTTTAATTGCTCTAGAAAAGGGGCTTTGGTTTTGTCTTTAGGCACAATATTTTTCAGAAATTCAATTGGAGACTGACCCTCCTCCTCCTAAGGTAGGTTAACAACTGCTGCTGAAGATGGAAGATTAGGCTTAGGTTGTGTGTCGTCTAGGGTTTGTTCTATGGGCGTGGGTGTTATTTTTGTTTCCTTAGCAGACTTCTTGACAGGTTCATCTATGATTTCTTCGATAGTTGGATACGAAAGTGTTTTACCAGACCTCAACTATAGGTTTCCACAGTGTATTACGTTGAGTCTGGTGACATTTTCTTGTTCGGCAGAATACACTGGAGTATTTGGATGATTAATCTTTGGATTAGGGAATGGTTGTGTTAGAAGTGGCGGTTGGTTGATTTGTTCAGTCTGTTGAGTGTCCTAGGGAGGTGGTAAGAGAGTCTATTAAGTAGGCATCCTCCTGGGACCAGAATAGAACTAATGTTGGGGTTGATTCCATTGAGGAATGGGATTTTGAGGGTACCACTAAGGATTACCCCAAGATTGGTTTGTCTAGTCTGGTGGTCCCCAAGGATAGGCTCCCTAGTTAGAGGGTACTAGCGGTGGTGCCTGAGGCTAGGGCACTACGCATTGATTATTGTTCCAATTTGATTGGGGCTGCCAGTTAGGATTGGAATTCTGGCCATAAGAGAAATTACCTCCAGTTCTTTGGTTGACAACGTTCACCTCTTCCTCAACTAGAGTTCTTTTCTTGGAATTTTTGATGGCATTCAATAGCTCACATTTATTGGTGGGGTGATTCTTGTCACATACATGATGAACGTCAATCTTGTCAACTTTGTCCAAGGGACACTCTCTTAGCAAATGTTTGTTTTGACACCTAGGGCAATAAATAGACAAAGTCTTAGTATTTCTGGTTTTATCCTGTATGCCATCTAAGGTGGTGTTTAGTTGGAAAAGAATGTCAATCTTGAAATTGGACAATTCCCCATGAAGTTTATTTATGTCATTAGAACCATGTAAGGGGGTGAACTTCCTAATACCTCCATGAGTATGGGAGAAGTTGTGACACAATTCTGTTATTTCTTCTAGTCTTAGTTGGGACATGTCTCCTTTTCCCATTAAATCTAAACTCCTCTAAGCTTCATCATCAAGACCTTTGAGGAATAAGGTCTTTAAAATATTGAGACTTATGACTTCTCCACCACAATGGTCGGACAACAAGATAAACTTATTGAGGTAATCTTCTAAACTTTCATCCTCATTTTTCCTTATATTGAATAGTTTTTCTTTCCTATCACTCACCCTATAGTAACTTTGGTATTTCTCCAAAAAGATAGCCTCCATCTTATCCCAAGAGGTTATCGACTGAGAAGGTAACCCCATAAACCTATGCAAAGCTGAGTCTTTTAGAGTTGAGGGGAAAAGCTTTAGTTTTTTATTATCATTCTTGTAGTCATATGTTTGACACAAGACTTTGAATTCAAATAAGAACTGATCAGGGTCCTCAGTAGAAAAACCTCAAAAGGTTGGTAAGAAGGCCAATGAGATATTTTTCATTGTTGTGTTGTCATCTGCATCAATAGCAATAGGATAAGTGAATGTGCGTGGTGGAGGGTTATCATTGTTGTGCTTATTGGAAACATTTCTATGGTCACCCATGATGTTGGAGGGGATGTAATCCTCTTCCAAAATTTTCATAGTGGCACAAGGTTCAAAATTTTGTGAAAGAATATATTCCTTGACCACTATTCGTTCTCTTTCTAGGGTATATGGGAAGGTCTCATATTGACCCTATTCAGTCAATTCCTCAGTAAGTTCTTGGTCTGAGTTTCCTTCCTCCCTACTTGTTGTTGGTATGTTGATTAGGGAGGTTTTTGGTATGAATCTTCCATGGGGGCCTTGTTTCTTGACCATGTAGAAAAGAAGCCAAAGAACTATTCATATTCTTAAGAGAGGTATTCAAGATATCTCCTACTAACACTAGAAAAAGGGGTCCCCGACAATGACACCAAAAAGTGACAGGCTATTGTTAGTTCCTAACACTTTAGTGAATAAATACATCAATATATTGACCAAGCAATGTCCAATGGTTGTATGTAATAGAGGACATCTCAACTTCTCTCTTAATGGCTAATCAACTAAATAAAATTTCTAAGCTAAGGGGCCTCTAATCTTAAAAGAAATAACTCATCTATCTAGAAAGCAGGAAAATAACTCAAATCATAAAAAAAAACTAAGAATCTAAAAAGCATCACCATTAAACTAGAAAGCATGGAAATGATTAATCTAAAGAATACATAAATTGTTGAAGAAGTAAAGCATGTAAAGAAATTAGGAAACATTTATGTAATACAAAATATAAAAATCCAGTTACTAATTATAAAACCATTAATTAGAATCAATTGAAGAAAGGTGCTTCGGACATTCAAATGTTAAGCTCAGAAACTACGGATTCAGTTACAACCTGCAGGATTGACACTAACAGTACAACATATACTCATGAAAATAAAATACAAATTCAACTATTATCTACCAAAAGAAAATACATAATAGGAAACAAAATACTTATCTATCTATCTAGAACCCTCGAGTGGCCAGCTCTTGGGTGTGACTACAACTACTTCAGATCACATGCACTAGAAAAATCTCCTAGTTACTTCATTCCATAGATGCATCCATATTACATAGTAATTCAAAGAGTGGTGGGAAAACTCATATTCATATGGTAGTTTTTTTACTCAAAAACAAATTGGCAGCATAACAATAATCTTTTTTATTGTTTGTAATAGTTACATATTTATATGAAAAGTGACTAACGAAACTCTTATTTTTAATTTGATCGAGTATTTCAACAAACTGTCCATAGTGAAAGGGACTTTAAAGCCCATGATATACAATATTAAAGAGGCTTCGAAGGAGCCATAAAGTTTTTGAAACTGAAAAATAATAGAATTATAAAGACTCGGCCAAAATGTGTGCTCCTGGAATTCCAACGCTCACTCACTGGTTTTCAAAAGTGTCCAGATCCACATTCATTTCCCTTCTGACTGGAATGGTGATTGGGAGTGGATTTGACCTATGAAATGCTCAAAGACTAGACCATTAAATCAACATAAGTTAGTTTAATTCGATTGACTCTAAGAAATAAAGTTTGTACGCTTATTCATAGAAGGAGAGCACTTATTTTTCCTAAAGGTAATCAATTGGCAAGGTTATTAAGGCTGAGAGGTTTAGATTTACATATTGAGCCCATTATACTGATGAGGTTATTTTTACCTCATTGATTGAAATGTAGATTTTGGGTGAATGGAAGATGCAAAGACTAGATAAAAGTTAGAGTCGCCCAACTAGGGTGCAAGGTTTCCCAACTAAGGTTAAAGGTTGCCCAACTAAGGTGCAGGATCACCTAGGGTGCAAGGTTGCCCAACTGGGTGACAAATCACCTAGAAGTGCAAGGTCATCTAAGTCAGGGAAGTGAAAGGTCACCCCAAAGTCAAGTGCAAGGTCATCCAAGTCAAGTGCAAGGTCACCCAAGTAGGGGACAAAGGTCACCCAACTTAGGTGCAAGGTCACCCAACTTAGTGATAGGGTCGCTCAACTCAAGTGCAAGGTCACCCAAGTCAATTGCAAGGTCGCCTAACTTGGATGCAAGGTCACACAAGTCAAGTGCAAGGTCACCTAACTTGGATGCAAGGTCACCCAACTTAGCTTTCAGACTTGTCTAAATCAAAAAAGGGTCAAACAGACTATTGGAACGAGAAAATGGGGTATTAGAACGGACAAACGAACACTCAAAATAGGGAAACAGATGCTCAGAACAAGGAAACAAATGCTTGAAATGGGAAAATGGATGCTCAAAATGGGGAAAAAGATGCTCGAAATAGGCAAACAGATGCTTGGAATGGGGAAACGGACACTCGAAACAGGGAAATAAATGCCTAGAACGAGAAAATGAATGCTTGAAACAAGGAAACAGATGCTCAAAATGGGGAAATGAATGCTCGAAATGAGGAAACGTATGTTGAAAACAAGCAAATAGATGCTTAGAACGGGGAAATAGATGCTCAGAATAGGGAAATAGATGCTTGGAACGAGCAAACAGACTGATAGAATAGGGAAACAAATGCTCAGAATAGGGAAACAAATGCTCAGAATAGGGAAACAAATGCTTGGAATAGGGAAATGAATGCTCGAAACAGGCAAACAAACTGACAGAATGAGGAAATGAATGCTCAGAACAAGGAAAGGGATGCTCGAAACGGGGAAACAGATGCTCAAAATGGGGAAATAGGCACTTAGAACGGGCAAACAGACTAACGGATTGACCAAATGAAAGACGTGACTAACTATTCAGAGTGCAAAATCGCCCAACTATGTTACAAAATTTCCCAAGTATGAGGCAGGGTCACCCAATTCAGAGGAAAAATCACCCCTTTTGATGAAACAAGTGAATGTGATGGCTTTTTGACTGACAAAGTGACTCATACAAAGAGCATAATCACCCCTATTGTTAGCAGAGTCACCCCTGTTCAGGGTAGGGTCACCCCTATTGAGGGAAAGGTCGCCTATTAAGTGAAGGATGGATAATTTTGACAGGAACATACTATGAAATAACTTAGACAAAAGGCAAGGTCACCCTGGTGGATAGAAGGGTCACCCTTGTTAGAGGCAGAATCACCCTTATTGAGGGAAAGGTCACCCCTATCAAGAAACCTGGACTTAACTTAGGTAAAACAAATATGGAAAAGGACCAAAAACATAGCAAACAACAAGAAGAAGGTAAGGCTAACTTGACTAAATAGAAATTCATTGGTTTTGCATAGAAAAGATAATTCAAGTAGCACAATCCTAAGATTAATAAGATGGGTATGGCCAACACGGTCCTCTAACTAAGCTAAACAAGGAAATCTAGGGAGTCCTCGATATACGCACGGTACATGAGGCACTACCATGAACACCAACCTATCATAGGTGTGAGTCAAAAGCCCTAGCGAGGTACTAGAAACTTGGACCAACTCTTCAAGTCTTATCTAGGTATCACCCTAGCTTCGACGCTCCGCTAGACACGACGTGACTGGATTGGGGTATAGCTTTGGCTCTCCCCCCTTTATATACCCCGCCGGTGCACATGGTTGGGATTGTCCCTTGGGGTGATGAAATACCCAAGCATGCCCCACTAAAAGAAGACACTAAACATTTTCAGCTAGTCCCAAGACTGACATGAATTGCAAAGGGAAAGCTTGAACAATCTAGTTCCCCCTAGGCAACACAAAGGACTAAGTGGACTACGATTTATCTTCACCTAGGATTTCCAAATGGAACAAGGGGATTGGATACATCAATAGACCACTTTCAAGCACAACACACAAGTATGTTGAATCCCCCTAATTAAATCTATGTGCCTAACTAGTCTAAAAAATGACAAACAAACAAGCTAACCAATGTTCTTGGCTAGCTCATCCTGTAGAAAATATGTTAGAAGTTTTCGTACCTCTAGCCTTGGACAAGCATAAAAAAATTGAACAAATTTTAGTAAAAATAAGCACATTCACCGACAAAACAGGTTAGGGGGTCAGTACTAAGAAAAACAACAAGAAACAAACTTTTCAAATGAACTTTTAGTTACTGTTTTTACCTCAGAGTCACCTTTGTTTGGGGCAGAATCATCCCTGTTGAGGGAAAGGTCACCCCTGTTAGTAGCAGGATCACTTGTTTTAGGGCAGGGTTGCCTATTTCTAGGAAGTAGGGTCACCCAACTCAATAGCAGGGTTTCCTGTTCATAAAATAGAGGGAAAAATTACCTTTGTTTCAAAGATATGTGATTCTACAAGGGCAAAATCGCCTCTATTGAGGGCAAGGTCACCCCTGTCAGTTGTGGAGTCGCCTCTGTGTAACCTAAACCTACAAAATGTCAAACAACAAAAAATGTGAAAGCAACAAATCCATTTGTGGGTCCCACTGGGCATGCCAAAAATGTGTGCAACGTGATTTCCTACCCTAAAAGATGCAAAACAATAATAGAAATGCAAAGGAGAAATAGCACAACACCACCTCAAGATTAACCTAAGTTGACTTGAACAAAATAAAGATTAAAGCAATAGATATACCTTGTTCAAGTGATCCTTTTGGTTGGCCCTTTGTTGAAGATTAGATGCGTGCTCCTTGATGGAAAATATGATGAAATGATATGAAAAATGATCTAGATTAGATGATGAATG
This sequence comes from Sequoia sempervirens, assembly GCA_007258455.2. NCBI lineage: Eukaryota > Viridiplantae > Streptophyta > Pinopsida > Cupressales > Cupressaceae > Sequoia > Sequoia sempervirens. The sequence continues at coordinate 393,833,734 of VDFB02075321.1, forward strand.
CAAAGATGGAAGTGGGTGTTTGACTAAATGTGTGAGATGAATGCAAAGAGAGCTTCAAAAATGTAAAAATGGTGGATGAATGTAAGTGCTTGAGCTTGAGAGTTATGGAGCTTGAATTGTGAATGCATGTTATCATGAATGAAAATGAGACCAAATCTTCCATTTTAAGGGAAGAGTCTCTAGAGGATTCAATGGCTAGGATTTAGACAACATGGACAAGATGAAGGGTTGCGGTGAGTTGAGGACTCACAAGCCCTCAAATCTTTCCATGTGGAGAGGGAGGTGGCAAAAGGACAAGTGATGTGGAAAGAGGACATGTGAGGTGGAGGTACTTGCAAGTACCTTGGGATTAGGGGAAGATTTCCTTAAAAAAGAAGTTTTTGTCCCCATGTGGGTAGGATGGTGACAAGTGAGGAATTTTAGAAAGTCCTCTCTTATCATCATGGGGATGAGAGAAGTTGTTGGGGGAATAAATGTTAATTTTAAATTCACATGATTGGGGAGTACCTTGGAAGTAAGGCAAGGTCCTCATAAAGGAGGTCCTTGTCCCATGTGACTGATGTGACCTATGAGAGAATTTAGAATTTCCCAACAACCTACATAGGGAAAAGAAATGCATTGAATGAATAAATGTGAATTTTTTAATTCACATGGGGAAGAGGTCAAGGCATAAAAAGAAAGCACTTATGAAAGGTTGACTTGGAGGACATACCATAAATGGCATGTGATAAGATTAAGGTTGTGCAAATAGGTGATTAAAAAGATCAATGAAGGATTAAAGACAAGTGGCCGAATATAGAGGATGTGACATTGATCCTGATTAAGGGTGTGCACATCCTAATCATGGATTAATTAGACTAATCCATATTAGAAGAAGATTATGGAGGATGTGACAAAGAGAGAGAAAATAGGAATTTAAAATTGATTTAAATTCAAAAAGGCTAAATGGCTAAATTAAATAAATTGATATATTTATTTAATTTAGAGAGGAAAGGATGAAAGGTAAAGTATTTAATTATTAAATTAAATAATTTAGAAACCTTAAGCAAAGGGGAACTATTAATTAAATAAATCATTTAATTAATATTAATGAAGTAGACGAATAAAGGAGACGGATTTGACCATATGGGAGTGGTCAAATTTGGATGTCTACAATAAATATTTTACATAATATGTTTGTTGTTTAATAATTTTTTAATACATCCATGCCATTACACTTCACCTCTTATAATAACTCAAAATTGATATTTTTAACCTTTAATTAAATATTATAAAAATATTTATATTAATTAAATTAACAAATTAATTAATATAATACACAATAAATGATTACTAACACTATAAACAAAATAAATTTATTTTTTATGATATTACTATGCCACTATTTAACCTTGATTCCACTTATGAGTAATAAGAATAATATATTGCTCCATGTGCTACCACTCATTTTTTATCAAAGCCCAACCCCAGTTCTGGGCATCATTAGAAGAAGTTTGAAAACATTTGCTGCAGAAAAATATTAGGTTCAAATATTTGAACGATCTATCATGAATATTGAGATGGTTTCTGGTAATAGGGAAGGAGATTTGAACGACACAACAAAGGTCCAACCTTTAGATGGATATGCCCTCTTTGTCTTAGAATCCAACTTAGGTAAATTCAATTTCTATACTTAAGATAAATATAAATAGATGGAGTTAAAGATGGATTTTGATGATATGCAAGAACATGGATTCATGATGGCTTTCATTTATCAACCACCATAGTGGCCTTGTCACTTCTTAGCTTGCCATTTTCCTTTGCCTCACTTGGATAGGCTGTAGGTGTAATATGTCTTACTAGTGGGGCAATAGTTAATTTCTATTCATATAATATCATGTCCCTGGTGCTTGAGCATTTGGAATTTTAGGGAAACAAACAATTGAGGTTCAAAGATGTCAGCTATCATGTTCTGGGCAAGAATCAGGATATTGACACTTTTTTTGGGTATTGGATCATGTGTGCTTGTAATAGTGCTATCTATTTAAGGACCTCTAAGTTATTATCCAAACTTATCATCAATTTTCTTGGTGATGATGGGTCAGGAAGTGTGGCTGGAAAGGTCGGAGATTCTTTCATACCATTTGTCTAAGGTTTTCATAGGGAAGACTATTTGTAATGGTTTGGTTGTGTAATTTGTTGGTTATACAGGGTCTGTGGTGGCTAAGATTTTTGTAGGACCTATACAGTTTGCAGTATGCTATGGATCTACAATAGGGTGCACTCTGATTAGTGGGAAGACTCTTAAGGTCTTTATATATGTATCCTATAATCTTAATACATTTGGGAGAGTGATGTGGATTTTTCCCATTGATGCTTGGTTTTGTTTTGCAATCTCTATACACTATATATCATCTAGATGGAGCAATGAAGCTATATGAATTTATCATTTGCTTTGGAGGGTTGATGTTGATTTTGGCTCAGATGCCTTCCTTTCATTCTCCGAGACACATTAATCTGGTGTCCTTTGTTATGTGCTTTTCTTACAATATCTGTGTAGTGATTGGTTCCATTTATGCAGATTTGTGTCTAGATTGATTCATGCACTGTACCCTTCACAATGGTATGGGGTAAGCTTAAGCAACTTTCTTAAGATTCTATAATTTGGGTAGAACTATCCAAAACTCTCCTACAAAAATTGTAGTTGTGGGACACCCATTGTTGTAAGGATAACTTCAACAAGGACCAAGTTCTTCCAACTGCTTTGTATTTCTCATTTTGTTTTTTCCATCGAACGAAGATCATAAAAATGGACTCCTTGAGATTACATCATTACCATTTGGACCATCCCTTTTTATGCCCACATGCTTTAAACTTTCCTAAAGTTTATGTAGATCTAAAATATTTTATTGGTTTTAAAAAAGGTTTAATTCACCAATAAAAATATTTTATTGGTTCGAAAACACTTGAGTTTAGTTCACCAAAGAAAATATTTTATTGGTTTCAATAAAATTATAATTTTCCAAGATTTTCTATAAACTTCTCATGATTACAAAATATTTTCCAATTGAATTTAAATTTTTTTCCCAAAAAATAAAAAAATCACCAATAAAATTAATATTTTTCTCAGGAATTATACAAGATTTGCTAGGTTTTTACACCTTTTCCTAGGAGGGGTTTCTTAAAGTTATCCTTGCTATTAATACAAAATTATGCATATTTAATCAAATCTACAATGCAACCAAATCTAAGAAGTTTGTGGTTTTTAACACTAACTTTGACAATAACTTTGAATATGAAGTGAAATATATTAGTTCGCAAATTATTTTTCACTCAAAATTTATCCTCTTTCCAATACTTGATGAATATGCAAAGGTAGAGCTCATTTACAAAGATAGACAATGATGCCTCTTTCAATGTCACACCTCCTTTCATTCAAGATTTCAACAATCCCTTTGCATCACCCCTTTCCAATGGTAGATCTTTCAACAATAAAAACATATTCTACTAATGCACCTTTATTTCATTCTTTATGTTTTAATTTGCATGTCATGCCCTTTATCTTTTACCCTGACATTGCATAGATCCTTTAATGCTACTATAATCCACAAAAAATATACCACCATATTACACTCCCTTTATAGTTATGACATTCAAATTATTTTTGCATAGGCTACATAGTGATATTCCTTTTGTGCTCATTATTTAAGTCTACTATTATATGCTACTCAGGTCATCATAACTCCTTATGTTGCAATGAGAAATAATATTAACAAAATTTCTCGAGTACAAACTACTTTATGATCAACCTCTGTTGCAAGCAAGGAATGACACAAACATAGTGTTCAAGGGATTGATCTTGCCATTGATTCAACATAGGATCATGGAGATGCTCTAATACCATGTAAAAAATTGGAGAGCTTGAATATTTTATTGTTTCTATGATGTCACCTATAAAATTGTGAATCCAAAGACTCTTAAATAAATATTATACATGTACAAGTGTGCCTCTTACATGAGACATGAATATTTTTTATTAAATTATATAAATTATATTTTAACAAAAATATGGAATTTATCTTTGGTTGAGATTGAAGTCACACTATTCATTTTCATGTTTAAATAAGGTTTGTATAGAAGATATAAATGAACACATTAGAGACAGTTTTAAGATAACAAATTACATCACATAAATTTTTTTTTTGAATTATTTCATTTGATTGTTGTTAGTTATTGAAAGATGCACCATACATTAAATGAACATCTGATATTACCCAAATTAAGGTGGAAAACCATCAACTATCATATACTAAATCTACAATTCAGATTATATTGTAATGCATGTCATAAATTTGTTTTAGCTTGATACAATTATGAATAGGTTGTATAACTAAAACATAGATTCATGTTATAATAAAATTAATGTGGATAACTTGTAAGAATTTTTCTTTATGAAATACATAAAATCTACTTATATTATGTAATATCTATAGCTTTAGTGTCACATCCCCATAAGTTGTCTCCACAGTAGATATTGCAGAGCAAAGAAATAATAAAAATAAATAAGGGAAAGAATATACTCAATGCCTCATTTAATGAGGCATGGGCTATGATATGGGCTTGTTGTGCAGGCATTAACTATAGTGGACAAGAGGAATGGGGTGATTCAAAGAAGGATGAAGACAACACATTTAGTGAGGCATGGTCCACCCTTTACCACCTCCATATTTCCATCTGATTTTCCATATGAAATGGGAAGAAAGAGCAAGTAGTGTGGGAAAAAAAAGGCACATAATAGTCTTTAAACCACCATGACCCCTCATTCCATGAATTCAAGATTTTACTTTGGAGAAAAAATTTATGGAGGAATGCAAAAAAATTGTGTAGGGAAAATAAAACCAGAGGAAATGTAAATAAAATGGCATGGAAAGTTATGGAGGAAGGAAGGCGAAGAATAAAACAAGGAGAGGAATCTTAATCACGTGGGAGTGTAGAAGGGTGCTTGAGAATGGATGAGAAGAAATCACAAGCAAGAGTCAAGTGGAGAAGGAAGATGAAAAGGAGCTAGGTGTAGCTATCGGTAGTGTTTGAGTGCTAGATGTGGTTAGTCTGGAGACAATTTGGGTTCCATATTACCCTCAGGATGTGAGAAGTAGAGGAGGGGAATCGAGTAGGAGGGAGTCTAAGAGAATAGGAGAGGGCATGCCAAGGGTAGGATATAGACCCAATCAACCTATTGTAAAGGCCTTAAAAAAATTCAAGCAAAAGAAATTGGTAGATGTAAAGGAAAAAACTAGAACTAAACATCCTTTTCCCACATCAACCTTGCCTATGCCACCATGAGAATTTGCAATAGGGCTTGGATACTCAGCTAAGTATAAATATTTTCCAAAATAGAATTGGATCTGAAATATCTACTTTTCTAGTTGTTTTATATTGTTGTTATAACTCAAATATTGTTAACACACCCTCCTGAAGATGCTACAACCTAGGGTAGAAATGTTGTCTATTGTTACCACAAAAACCAGACCCTTGCTAGCCACAAATCAACTCTGAGCAACTCAACTCACCTACCCTCTACTCCTTCTACTCCTCTACTTGACCATTGTTCCTTATAGGGGAGAAGATTATCATATTGTAATAGAGGATCAAATATGTATAAAATGATTATGCACACAACAGATTAATCTATACACTACGAGAATTAACATCATTGTTTGGGTGGTTCTGGTTTTGGTCACATTGTTGCAAGAGCTACCAATTGGTGTTGTCTTTACTATTCGTCCTAGCATGATTAGTTTTTTTGTTTATTCATATAGAAAGAAATTGGGACTCAACCTAAATTTTCAACCATGATGAAAAATCTGATTGAAATCCCACTACCATGATATACACATATTTTACAACTAAGCATTGTGGTTTATGTAGTCTTATATGTAAATGGTAATCGATTTTGTGAGACTTCGTTGATGGACTTATATACCAAAAACAATTTATAGTATGAGTATGAACCAATTTCATTTCATCTTGTTATTTTTGGGGTGGTAGTCTACCATCAACTAGATGTCTACGCATGAATTCATAACTTTAAAAGATGTCTAGAATCAAGGAAGAAATTTCACTAAGATAATCCTTGTATTAATAATTTCACCATAGCCCTTTATAAAGGCTATGAGTGCATGTTTTAGGATTTCACCAATGTTTAATCAAAACATTATTAAGCTAGCACATGTTGATCTTGATTGTATAAATACTATTTGTAATACTTCTATTGGTTTCATGAGTAGAGATTGGCTATAGTTATTATAAAATGATAAACATTAATGTGTCAATAACGATCATAATGATTAAATATTTATTGAAAGACAAATATAGCACACTATGGTTGTAATTCAAGTTTTATGTTCATGTTTATTCTGGGTTTCTTAGTATTATTGTATGAATGTTGAAAGTGAGATTGATTATGCATCCATAGAGAACTCTAAACCATGTTTGAACTTTAAATTCATAAATATTGATAATTTATCAAGTAAAACTTGAAAATTTATACACCCTATCAAGATCATGACAATGGCATAAACTTGACCTCACCTTCATCTTGGATGCATGTATTTTAGCACTTATGCCCTTGTTTTGTATTCTACGTGTTCAAAGATAATGAATGACTCCAATAAAGGATAGGGTCTATAATTAATCAATAGATGTTAATGAAGTAAATATTAAGTAAGGTTTATCTATGGGTGACTTAGTGGGTACCTCTGTTAGGTTATGCACATGGGTGAAGCTATGGTCAAAGCATATGGATATAGATCGGTTAGGATTTGGTAACATGCAAATTGCTCAAACTTTTTTAGTTGACATCTTATCAAATCAATAAAAGGGGGAAGCATGGACATGAGGGTTATCAAATGAAGCTTATTAAGAGACCTAACAATTTGGGTTTTCTATATATCTAAACCATGCAATCTTTATATGCTTATAGGATAATACTTTAAGATTAAATTATTTTATTTTCAAAGGGTTTGGTCTTCTAACTATACAAAAATGGAAGGTGACCTATATTCTTATCATGATTTTTTTCATGAAATGAGGTGGATTAAAAATATAATTGTATATACCTCTTCATATATTATGAATTAGGAAAATAATTACCTATTTTTAGTTTTGTATTATGGTTGCCTAAGAATGTAAGTGATGATGACTTATTTTAGTGACACTAGAACTACCTTGTACTAAACACATTTAATGTTGCAAGTTGATACTCTTGGTAACCCACTTTGGTTTGGGAATATAGACTTTTATATGACTACAAGATATCCATCATGGACCCCTTGGGTATAAAAACCTCAAAATTGAATATATCGTGTGAATTTTAAATGTAAGTGCTTTCGTATGGGATTGTGGAAACTAATGTACAATTCACGTTAAGTAATAAGGTAGGCCCCAAATTTGCTTTAAAAACACCACGAACCTTCCCTAGAAGGAGGGACTGGAAAGGTGAAAGAGAGAGGCATGAGAGCAGAAGAGGAGGAGCATGGGAGAAACAAAGGCGTGAAGGGGAGTATTGCACCCATATCAAGAGGGACGCCTTCATAGACTTCAATTCTACTTGTTTAAATTGGTAAATCTCTAGGTTTTATAATTAATTACTTCCATTTTTGGCTAGTAGTCACTTAGGGTGCGACTCAGAAAATATTAGAAATGGTCAATTAAGTTGGTTTTTTAATATTTTATTTTGATACTTGAATATTGCTTACAACAAATGTTGCACAAGAAATTTCTTCATTTTATGCTACTCATATTGTCCATGCTTAGAAAGATATTGCTTGCAGAAAATTTTACTTCTCCTTTCATTATCTAAACCCCATTTAAGTTTCGGGCTAGCAAAAATTAAAATATTGTGAATAGATATGGGATTGGGGGTTGCATAGAGGAGAATAAGAAGACTAGAAAAAAGAAGAAGCTAAATACTCAACCAAACTGTTGCATAGGAAATCTCTTACCTTAAGTATATATATAAGACTCTATGAAGGCATGAATGTTTAAGCAAACTAGCTTTTTGGTAGAAATCATAGCCTTGAACATATTGTTTCCAGCATCACCATTTAGAATAAAGAGGATCACCATTTTATTTTTTGTTTTATTTTACAAATTGGAAATTGTTACCTATTGGGGATCTTGATTTAACTAAAATAGTCACATCACAACCCTATCACTCTAGTTACAACAATAAATATATATTTCCATTGAGTACCTTATGTCACCAAACAACAATAGACCTATTAAAAGTAATCTAAAATTGCAAAATGTCTTCATTTTGGACCTAAACTACAGAAATTAACCTGTTGCCCACTTTTATTTAACATGCTTATGGGCTTGGTTGTAAGCCTATTCATAATATATGTTATGTTAAACCATTAAAGCTGCTAAACAAAAGGGAAGGAGTGTTGGACTAATTGCCAATGTCCCCCTTCGGGGTTCGTGACATGGCTTAACCACCTCCCGTGGATCTGGGTAAGTTTGGTGTTTGTAGCGGGTGTTGATGGGTTGATCTTTTGATGCAATGACAAACATACAAACAATTGGTATAAGAGCCTTAGGTCATGGGTTCAAATCCCCTCGGGTAACACTGAGGGGGGGATTGTTGGACTAATTGCTAGCGTCCCGCTTGGGGGTTCATGACATGGCTTAACCGCCTCCCGTGGATCTGGGTAAGTCTGGTGTTTGTAGCGGGTGTTGATGGGTTGATCTTTTGGTGCAACAAAAAACATACCAACAGGGAGTAATATCCAATTGGTCCTAAAGCCTTTGCTTAAGATAATAAAAAAAACTATCAGTCAAAAGTATAACACAGTGACAATCAACATTTCATGGAAACATTGTTGCCTCCAAAATAAAACTCTTAGAAGCTATGAGGGGTGGGGAAAACAAGAATTTAGCTCAAAAAATCAAACTTATAATTAATTAAACACAACTTTGGATGTCCCTAGGGTTAATTTATCCGACTTCAATGAAGGGTCTAAGGGTAGCTGTAGCTAGCCTATATGTGTCTACCAATAATTAGTCACCTAAAACCATTCCTTAATTCCTATATGAGTGCCATAGTGATGCACAAGGGACTTTTAGAACACCCGTAGGACCAAGCTAGAGAAGACCCAAGTGTGAACCTCTAGGGTAATTGTTGTATCAAGGGGGTTCACTGGCAGTCATTAAGTGCACAAAAGTGACCAATGCCAATGCTACCCAAGATTATGAACAAGATAGCTGAAATTTTCACTAAGGTCATAAGGTGGTAATTGTCATAAGGTAGTTCTTCTTCTTGGGTGGACAGACTCGTTGCTGATAGCTTATAGGTGATTGAGCTCGGAATCCACCAAGTTTGGTAGGTTCACTACTTGGGAATTCTCTGAGACCCTTGGTACGGAGGGTGGTCCCACGGTGTAGTATGGGAAGCATTGAATCTTCTACCTAGTTGATCAATGACTTTGACCCATATCATCACCCCACTTAGCATAGAAGACCAAGAAATGAATGGGACCCTCAGTGTAGTGTGCAATGCACAGTCATTCCTTTCTATGAGATGCTCTAGATGGGATAGTGGTGAGTCTCCCTCTTATTTACCTACCTATCTTGCTCTCACCTTTGAACTAATCCCATTGTGATGAGGTTGGACCCATGGTGTAGTATGGGATACACCAAAACCTCTTCACAGCTGAGTTTGACGTTGTTAGTTACCTTTCATACCCTCAACCCAAACATGTACAAGTTTGTCCTAGGATAGCTTGTTGGGTCCACTTGGTTGGGGTTGACTGGGTTGTGGTTCACGTGGTTGGGTGTGTTGCACCCCACAAGGAAGAAAAGCTAGGTCAATAATGCATTTCAACATTTGCTCATGCTAGGTAATCTAAAACAAGATTCTTCCTTTGGTATTTGGTTTCCAAACCTCTTAATTGTGTAATCTCATCTAGATTTTCTGCTAATGATTGTGGATATTGTGATGCATATATGTGAAATTGTATGTTATCAAAAAAAAAAAAATTGCTCTCATGGTTGAGTTTTTACATTTAGATATTATTTTATTTTTACTTAAATATAAATATTTACTTTACTATTTTGTCACATTATTTATCATATATATATCTTAGTAAATTTTATTTACTAAAATTATTTTATTAAAATTATTGTATTCATTATAGACAAATGAAAATAAGTATGCATATAAATATTTTACATAATATGTTTGTTGTTTAATAATTTTTTAATACATCCATGCCATTACACTCCACCTCTTATAATAATTCTAAATTGATATTTTTGACTTTTAATTAAATATTATAAAAATATTTATATTAATTAATATAATACATAATAAATTATTACTAACACTATAAACAAAACAAATTTAATTTTTACCATAGTACTATGCCACTATTTAACCCTAATTCCACTTATGAGTAATAGAATAATATATTGCACCACGTGCTACCACTCGTTTTTTATCAAAGCTCAACCCTAGGCCTGGGCATCATTCGTTGAAGTTTGGAAACATTTGCAGCAGAAAAATATTAGGTTCAAATCTTTGAACGGTCTGTCATGAATACTGAGATGGTTTCTGGTAATAGGGAAGGAGATTTGAACGGCACAACAAAGGTCCAACCTTTAGATGCAGGCGCCCTATTTGTTTTAGAATCCAAAGGTAAATTCAGTTTCTATACTTAGATAAATATAAATAGACGGAGTTAAAGAGGGATTTTGATGATATGCAGGAACATGGATTCATGCGGGCTTTCATTTATCAACCTCCATAGTGGCCCCGTCACTTCTCAGCTTGCCATTTGCCTTCGCCTCACTTGGATGGGCTGCAGGTGTAATATGCCTTACTAGCGGGGCAGTAGTCAGTTTCTATTCATATAATCTCCTGTCCCTGGTGCTTGAGCATTTGGAATTGCAGGGAAACAGACAATTGAGGTTCAGAGATGTCAGCTATCATGTTTTGGGTAGGAATCAGGATATTGACACTTTTTCTGGGTATTGGATCATGTGTGCTTGTAATAGTGTTATCTATTTAAGGACCTCTAAGTTATTATCCAAATTTATCATCACTTTTCTTGGTGATGATGGGTCAGGAAGTGTAACTGGAAAGGTCAGAGATGCTTTCATACCATTTGTCTGAGGTTTTCATAGGGAAGACTATTTGTAATGGTTTGGTTGTGTAATTTGTTGGTTATACAGGGCCCATGGCGGCTAAGTTTTTTGTAGGACCTATACAGTTTGCAGTATGCTATGGATCTACTATAGGGTGCACTCTGATCGGTGGGCAGACTCTTAAGGTCTTTATATATGCATCCTATAATCTTAATACATTTGGAGAGTGATGTGGATTTTTCCCATTGATGCTTGGTTCTGTTTTGCAGTTTCTATACACTATATATCATCCAGATGGAGCAATGAAGCTATATGAATTTATCATTTGCTTTGGAGGGTTGATGTTGATTCTGGCTCAGATGCCTTCCTTTCATTCTCTGAGACACGTTAATCTGGTGTCCTTTGTTCTGTGCTTTGCTTACAGTATCTGTGCAGTGATCGGTTCCATTCATGCAGGTTTGTGTCTAGATTGATTCATGCACTGTGCGCTTCACAATGGTATGAGGGAAGCTTGAGTTACTTTCTTAAGGTTCTATAATTTGGGTAGAACTATCCAAAACTCTCATACAAAAAATGTAGTTGTGGGAAACCCATTGCTGTAAGGATAACTTCAACAAGGACCAGGTTCTCCCAACTGCTCTGTATTTCTCGTTTTGTGTTTTCCATCGAACCAAGATCATAAAAATGGACCCCTTTAGATTACATCATTACCATTTGGACCATCCCTTTTATGCCCACATGCTTTAACCTTTCCTAAAGTTTATGTAGATCTAGAATCTATAGATGTCTGAAAGAAGGATATTGGTAGAATTTAATAAAATTTTATTTCATATCTAACAGGTAATTCAAAAGAAGAATCTGAGAAAGATTATTCTTTGGTTGGTAGTACATCAAGCAAACTATTTGCAGCTTTGAATTCTTTCTCAATCATTGCTACCACTTATGGTAATGGAATCATTCCTGAAATTCAGGTAAGCTCTAGAGAGCTTTTAGTGGTACCGACTAAATTGTTCATTACCGTAGAAAGCTTATAGTGGATAGGGGCGATCGCTACAACAGCTATTTAGAGAATCAACAGCCAAATAAAAACATTTTATACATTGGTGACAACTGCTGACTAGATAGGCATCTGTATTATTTTGTAATATTTTTCTTTAAAATCAATTCTTGTATTATCAGCTAGACAAAAATAGAATTATAGGCCTTATTAAGCATAATGTTTTCAGGCAACTCTGGCGCCTCCTGTATCAGGAAAGATGTTCAAAGGATTGTCTATATGTTACGCAGTGGTGGTGTCCACATTTTTCTCTGTGGCAATTTCAGGCTACTGGGCGTTTGGCAACAAAGCAGAGGGAACTATCTTTAGCAATTTCGTCCCATCTGAGGGGCCTCTGTTTCTTCCCAAATGGTTTCTAGTCATGGCTAATATGTTTGTGCTTTTCCAAGGAGCTGCAGTTGGAATGGTTAGAGAATTGAAAAACTTTTTACAGTAGTTCAATTATCGATTCAGTAAAGATTTGAAATATCTCAAGGAAGAAAATATGAGTGTAGTGAATAGTTCGAAAGAAGATAAAAGGTCAAGTGAATAAGTTGCAGAGTTAAATCATTTAGATTTCATTAGGGGAGAGGATTCAGTAGTTGAACATCTTAATTTTGCACCTCTCAAAATTTTACGTGGAAATTTCAAATCATTCTCAATTTTTTACAGCAACTTATTTGGCAAGTCTGCTACTTATAACTAAGGTTTCAGGGCCACACCATCAAATATGATGCCACATCAGCATGTTTTTTTTGTCAAGGTGTCCAAAAAGGTTCCAAAAAAAGTGAGACCGACAGTTATGCACTAAGTCATGTTTTATTGTGCACTCATGTGGCATCACATGATTTGTTGCCTTTTAGATCTATGGAATACATTTCATTCAATTATGGATAGTCATCATCAACACTAACAACTTTAAAGTCACAACTATTGGTCAAATATTGTAAAAAATATTAGACATTAAATCAACAAATTCTATAATAACTATTCGAACATGCTCAGATACTGGATCCTCTCCCCTAATCTATACGAGCTCTAAGATTAACTTATCCCCACTTGTCTTGAAGAGAATAACTGAGAATCTGTAGAGATAAAATGTTTGGATTTGTAACTTTGCAACCCATCATCAGGAAATTTAATTGATTGTTTTTAACTCTGAAATGGGCAGGTGTACTTGCAACCATCATTTGAAGTGCTAGAACGAAACTCTGCAGATGTGGAAATGGGTAGATTTTCTTTGCGAAATCTGATACCCAGGTTGATTTTAAGGACGTTAGCCGTAGCGATTGCCACACTTTTGGCTGCAATGCTGCCTTTCTTTGGGGATGTTAATGCAGTGATTGGTGCTTTCGGGTTTTTGCCATTGGATTTTGTTTTACCTATGATCTGCTACAACCTGACTTTCAGACCTTCTAAAAGAGGCATGATATTCTGGGTCAATACCATTATTGCTGTGGTATTTTCTTTCATGACCATTTTGGGCTGTGTTGCAGCTATTCGCCAGGTCTTCCTAGATGCCAACACTTATAAACTTTTTGCAAATATATAATTTATACCAATTTCTTTTCCTCGGAAATTTGTTTATTCCATTGTTATCATTTGATGTGAATGTCTTCCACAGCTAAAAAAAAACAAAAAGCTGTAAACTAGACATCACAATGGTTTAGCCACTTGTCAAAACTCTCTGAAGCAAAAATATAAATATGTAAAACTGTCGCGACAAAATTTGTAGACTTCAGTGATAAGTTAATCATCATATTTAATTTGTTTCTATAAAAGTATCTTCACTTGTTTTTGGTGAGTGTTTTATTAGCATGCAACTCAAGTTTTAGGTTCAATTTTTACAGAGCTGTATAGTTCTATTGAGACTAGAAGGTCGACAACTTGCACCATGACGATTTTTTTAAAAATATTTTAAATATATATAAAAGAAGTTTGGTAGACTTTGTATGGAATTTTATTTTATTTTCGCTTTCGTAAGGTGTTTTTAATGTTTGTTTGTTTGTGTTTGTTTCTTTGTTTGTTTTTTCCTTCTTTCTTAATTTAAGATTGTAGATATAAATTATGCCTTGTATCATTTTGTGATTGATCTCGTCAATGTTGTTATTATTTTTTTGATAAAATATATTTATATTATTTCTATTAAAAAATAATGTTTAGATTATTTATAAGATTATAGGGTAGTCTCGGAATATATTTTAAAGTCATGTTAGAAAAATAAATAGTAAAAAAAATTTATAGGTGGTTAAAAAATCAATTGTTAAAAATACTATGTACCTTTAAAATAATTAAGTAATAATAGCTAAAAGGCTAGTAGTAGGCGGTGGATCACGCTAAATTGAAGTTCCATCCAATAACTAGCAAAACTATACCATTAGAATTAGTTTCCAAAATTTATTAACATTATTGATTTCATTTTTTTTCTTTCACTCCCTGTGTTACTAATCATCATAATAACATACTAGTTATTATGATACCTATAAAATTTGAAACTTATTGAGAATATCGTGTTTTATCTCAAATATAAACTTGTAGACACTTAAAATTGTCCTGAATGCTATTACACACTTGAATTTGGTCACTAACATCATTTCGTTCTAAAATTCACCTTCTTTTTAACTATTTAATTAAATAACCCTAGTTATTTAATTTAATGCATCATTCTCAACTATTAATCTAATTAATTTTGTTAGGTTAATTTACCCCCTTTCACACTAACAGTTCATCTTGTTTAATTGGGTAATGCAAATTATTTAAATTAAACACCTTATATCCTCTCATTTAATTGAATAATCCTAAATTATTGAATTAAGTGTCATTTGCATCTCCTTTTCTTTAAATAAATTAACTATTTAATGATAATCCTAAATTCACTCAACTTGCACAATTAAAACTTTATTTTAATGAACTAATGTGTAAGGAGGAAATCGGGAAGATGTGTTAAATCAAATTGGCGAATTAGAAACTAAGCTAAACAACAAAATGCTAATGATCCATGCCCATTACTCATGAAATGAAACTACAAATTAACGAATTCAAGAATGAAACTGAAAGAACAATAATAATTGAATTCAAAAACAAAGTAGCTTTACCATCCCATGTCGGAGGGTGTTCACAAAGATGTTGGGTTGTTCGTATCAATGCGAAGCCTCCATTATGCATGTGAAAGCTTGAAGAACTTGTGTGTGTTTGATTGAAGATGTGTGTAAGAAGATGTCAAAAGCTCGATTAAGATCTTTACATTAGTTCGTTGTGTGAATAATGTTGATTCTTCGATCATTTTTGAGAAGAAAGAGTTGTGTTATATAGAATTTGTGTTTTGGAATGATTTATCAGGCAATCAAAGTGAGCAATTGGTGGTTCATAGTTTGTTCAATCATGAAAGTGGGTGAGGATAATTAATTAATTGATTTAATTAATTATTTTTTTTGAGTTGAACATGCAAATCAAGTTTGAATTTTGCAAACAAAGTGGTATTTATTTGATTTGATTTTTGATGATGTTTTGAACAATTAAATCCAATTATTCAAATTTAGGGGAAGGTGACATAATTTTTTTTTCAGCAAAAGGCTAATGCCTATATATATATATATATATATATATATTGATATAATAGGAAAATTATATTATAGAAAGTTTTTCTTTTTCACCACACTACTTTTTTTTTCCACTACAAACCAATATCTTGTTATTGATCAGACTAAAATTGATATTTTCTTCCTGATCTTACATGCATAGAAACTATTTTGAGTTTATACATGAAACTCCATACTATATAGTAGATTTTACATACAAGCTTTTACTTCTTTTGTCTTTGAACAGATTTCTCCAGGAGCTTTCTATGACAGCCGATCAAAACCCATACACCTTCGAGAAAAAAACATATTATCCCTCAAGCAGAACCATATACCCTTCAAGCAAAACCATATACCCTTCGAACAAAAAACATTGACACCCAATTTTCACTTACATATTCAATACAAAATATTGTTTTTCTGTGTACCACCTATTCCTTCATCGCATCTGGAGAAACATTTTCACCTTTCTCTTCAACAACTAGTTGAACATTACCTTCTGCGAGATCATATTCTAGCATTATATTCAGATTAATCCCTCTTTCATATTCCTGAGGCACTACTTCTTCAGTTTCCAAGTGTTGATGTGTATTATTATCATCTTTAAGCATAGGCCTAGGTGGCGACAAAGGTGGATCATGCACATGAACAAGGAGCACCATCATAGCCTGGACAATCACTTTAACTTTCTCTAACATGTCCTCATCAATCTTGGTCGTATACCTTCTTAGAACATTAAGCATGAGATTGGAGCTTTGCTGAGAAAGAGGCTTGTTTATTGCAACAAAAAGCTTTGGAAATGTTGTGCGATTCAATAAGAAATTCCTTGGAAATAAACCACCTATATAACCTTGACCCTTCCACATATCATACCTCTGACAAGCCTTAGCAAGAACACCATTTGGCAGAAACTCTTCATCGACAACTTTAGTAGCAATCAATTCTAGCATTCGAACATCTTGAAGCAAATCCAGCAAATTTGAAAGGAAGATAGAAAGAAATTAAGAAGGATAAATTACCCTCTTCGCCTCTGGTTCTAGAATTGCTTTCCCAATAATCTGCTTAATATGCTTGATGAAGGTTGAACAATGACCTTTGAAAACCAGAAGAAGTTCATCATCTCCTATCTCTTCTGCGATTGGCATTTTCCAATCTTTAACTGGAATGAAGACTCTGTAATTTCTCGGATAGAATTCCATTTGCCGCCTACTACAATTTTCATAGAATAACTTTTGCACTCTAAGCTCACCATTAATGGAACTATCTTCTGAAAAGATACCCACTCTTTGCAATTGCAGTAGACTTAATTTTACAAATGTATCCCACCTATCTGCAAATTTATTACCCATCTCTAAGCCAATGATAGATTTGAGGAAATTTGCAATCAAAACTTGTAATAATTGTACTCTCCTTTCATAGTTATTATTACATGACAAATTTAGCAGATATCCAAGATGGTTTCTAATAAAAACTAAATTTGAATCCATACTTATTAATGCCTTTGGATTGATTAAGCATATGATAAACTTATCCATGCCCCCATTATATTTGCTAGATCCTTTCATTAGAAAGTAACAACCATGAAATCCATGTTCGCACATTTCATAACAAAATGCATTGACACCTGTATCCTACACAATTACACAAACTGTTAATTCTAAAAATGTTGATGCTTTCATCTGAAAGTGGTACACAAATTCTGAGTACCATTAGGAATAATTTTAGAACATTTTCTGTACACCTTGAACACAACATTTTGGCACATGTACTTGTACCAGTTGATATCCTACTTTATATCAGAGATTACACACAATCTCTCACTTGTTGCAATCGTACCACAGATTAGATACATTCTCCCACATAATAGCCAATGGTGATGCAGAATGATACCCTTCATACCCAAACCAAAAAAAATATATAGTCCCATTCTAACGCACATGTGGTATTGAACTTAAGTTCTTCCTTGACATTTGTTACCTTATGCGTCCCTCCAACCTCAGATCCATGCCATCTATACATTTACTTTTTCCACTTGCCATTTACTACTCAAAGCACTGTTATTCTTATTTCCTTCCACCTGTCTAGTCTTTTCCACATTTAAAACAACCCTTTAAACCATCTTTATTTTTCCAGGTCACTACAACCAATATTGAACAACTCTATTACACAACACAATTTTTTTTGAATTGATTACCAAGAAATATGCATACAAAAAGTTGTATCTTTGACATCTTCCATCCACTACACAAATTAATTGCACATTCGTAACATGCCAAAATTTGAAATAACCTCCACATATATGTAACAAACAATTGTCAATTGACAATTTTGAACTACAAAAGTAACTAAAGAGTAACATATTCAATGCTAAGCAAACCCGATAACACTTCCTCATCTTGAAATTTTCAAAAGACCACCCTTGTATCCAACAGATACTTTATTTAACCTCATAGCAAATTGATATTTTGAATACCCAAAATTAAATTCATTAATCCTTTTTTCTATTACCTCTGCACCCAAATTACATTTCCCCTTCATTACTAATGATATTACACAAATTTGTGTTTGTATTTTTGCCATCAATTACATGAATAACTGAATCTTCCCCCTGTTCCACCCCTATGTTTGCTAAGAAATTTGCCAAACTGTTACTTTCTCTATATATGTGCATAATCTGATACAAACTGAAACTTTCCAATAAAAACCATACCTGTTTCATGATATATTGAAGGTTCCAATTGAAAATTTTACGTTCTTTACATGCATTCAAGATTATTAAAGAATCTCCTTCAATCTGTAACTTAGAAATTTTTAACATACTTGCCATTTTTAAACCATACAAAATTGCACTAGCCTCCGCTACATTGTTAGTTACATTTGAGAGTTTTATTGATTTTTCCATTAAAACTCTGCCCCTATAATCTCTAATGACTACCCCTGCACCAACTACACTAGGATTACCTCTACTAGCTCCATTAAAATTTAGCTTAAACCAACCTTGAGGTGGAGCTTTCCAAACTACCTTAGCCTAATCCACCTTGTTCTGAGGTATTTGAAGTTTACTCCCATTAAATTGTAAAGCAATTTGAGACCACTTATTCAACAATGTTGAATCCCAATTTGAAAATACAACATCTACTCTTTTTGTCTGATACACATAACTGTTGACTACCTTAGAGATAGATGTTTCTAATCCAATTAGCAGACTTTCAACAACACATTTTTCTTTCCTGAATATACATTTATTTCTAGCGCACCAGATTGCCCACACTATCATTGCTAGAATAACCTTCCAAATGCAAGCAAAAAAGGAATTGTTAAACAAACATGGCCAACTAGAAAAAATGTCCAATATTTTATTAGACAAAGGTACACACTAGTTCAATTTTGTTTGAACAAAAGACTAACATGCTTGAGCAACATGACACTCTACAAAGAGATGATTGATATCTTCAAAATGATTCTCACATAAAACACATTGAAATGGATCCACAATTCCCAATTTGGATAACTTATCACTTGTCAAAATTTTATTTTTAATTGCAAGCCCCGCAAAGCACCCAGCTTTAGGAAGAACGGTGGAATTCCAACAAAATGTGTAAGCCCTTTGAAACCCCATCTGCATTACATTTTGTGAGACTGCTTTATACCCATCTCTAACTGAATGTACTGTCTAGATTTAGAAAAATCCCACCTTAACTTATCATTTTCATTTGATAAGAATACCACTATTTTATCTAAAATTTGCTTTAACAATACTCTATGTGCTGGTGAAATGTTACAATTTGACAAGTCTTTCCAGATAACCCTATGAGATGATATATCAATATGATCAATGTAATCTTTAACCTTAACTCCCCACAAAGAAGATTAAATGTTTTTGGTATTTTGAAAATCATTTACAGAACTGATAGCCTAAAAACCATTCCGTGAGTCTTTCCAAAATAAAGCTTCCTCCCCATTATTAACTTCCCAAGTTAAATGTGATACTATATATTTCTTGCATGTAATTAGAAAATTCCACATTTGTGAGCCTAATGGAGGATTTGATACAGTAAGGATTCTGGAAGGATTAAGGTTATCTAGATATTTTGCTTGCATGACCTTGCACCATTTCTTATTTGGTTGAGTGTACATGTGCCAAACTAGTTTAGCACCCAATGATAAATTCCAACAAGCAACATTATGCAAACCAACACCTCCTTGTGCCTTATCCATACACATTTTTTTGAATGAAATTAAAGGCACATTCTTTACATTATCTATGTTTTCAAACCATAAAAAATTCTGAATCAGCTTTTCAATTTGTACCACAACTGATTTAGGAGCTTTTAGGATAGACATAAAGTAATTAGGAATTGAAGAAAGGACATATTTAGCCATTAATATTCTTCTAGACAAAGAAAACCATCTACCTTTCCATGAATTAATTTTTGCTTGGATACTCTGAATGATTTTATTCCAATAAGATGCTTTATTTTTCCCAATAAAGAAAGGAATTCCCAAGTAATTACTAGGCAATTCAGCTTCTTGAAATCTAAGGATCCTTACAATATGCCTTGCAATTGCTACTTTTGTATTAAAGAGATAAATCTTGGATTTATTCTCATTGAGGGTATGTGCAGGTTAATGGTGGGCCAAAAAGTGGCAATGAGGAAAAAACACGTCTTTCATCGACCGAAAAAATGTAAAAAGAACATGTTGACTTTTTTAAGGCTCGGGTGTCACCATACCTAACACCAAACCTATTTTTTACAAATCGGATATCCGATTTGTAAAATGCATATATTAA